>WEIT01034837.1:4353-65378 GCA_013389985.1 Dryoscopus gambensis
TTGTTCTATAATACCAAAAAAAAAAATAAATAAAATCATATTAAAATGAAAAACACTAGCAAAATCTTATAATGACCTTAGCATTTCCATTTCCTCAGAATTTCTCTTCACTTTCTCCATGCATTCTTGCCTACATAGCACCAAACTAAATATTTGATTTCCCAGCTGTTCTTATGAACAGGTATTGTGCCTTGTGCAGAGGACTTGGGATTGCAACTGTTGGATAAAATTCTAGTTCTTCTCTTTCCAAAGTAGGCAGACATTCTCTACTGTCAATCTTTACGACTCTTTTTCCTGTATAAATACATTCTTGAAGAGTCTCACTAGGGGGCAGTGAAGATTGAAAAATTTGAGAGTTTTCTTGGGTTAAAAGTTATATTTAATTAAAAGGTGTGGGTTCAAGCACTTGTTTCTAAGCTCCTTAAGTCTGGGACTTCAGCTGTTTTTTAAAAGCTGAGTGTACTTATCAAGCTCTATGTCTAAATTAGTCCTACAGATGGTCCACTGCACAGATGGTTCACACCGGTTAGTTCCCTGTTAGTTTTAACAGTGATTACTTAGGCACAGGTACAAATCACCTGGCCTTGAAAGAAGTGTGTTTTCCTGTAGGCCAAGAAGTAAAGATGTTAGTCAGTTGTCGTACGCAAGATGGATGGATGGATGGATAGATAGATTAGATAGATTGGATGGATGGATGGATGGATGGATGGATGGATGGATGGATGGATGGATTGGATGGATCGATGGATGATTTTTCTCTCATGTCTGTGATAACAACCAAAAACATTCTGGAGAAAATGGATCACAGTGATAAAAATCAAGAAAAAGCAAGAAGAAGATCAGGCCTTAATATTATATTATATGATATTGCTGTTCTCTTTCATCTTTTCCTTTTATTAGTTCTCATTTGACAGCTTGGTTTGATTGGGAATCTCTTCATCCATTCCCAATGCTTCCGTTATGCTGTCTTGTTCCTAAATAGACAAATAATACATATGTGGAGAACAGTTTGCATTTCCCACATGCACTGGAAGTTTCTCCAGGTGAGAATGTGAGAAGTACATGTACATGCATGACTTCTAAAGCAGATGCAGAGCAAGACAGCATTCCAAAGGTGCACAGATATATACATCCCAGAAGGAGATGTCTGTGAGTCTTGGAAGACAGAACACTCAGGGCCTTGTTTATTACAAAGGAATTAAATAGAAATGCCAAAGGACTTGAAATTGGATGAAACCAACAAGTTCAGTTCAATCTCTGATCTAATCCCAGGCAAATATTGTGCAGCATTAGACCACCTCACTCTAAGACCACTCTTCATCAGCTAGAAACCATGGCCTTAAAAGAAAGCATCTTCAAAAAAAGGAAGAAAAAATTATAGGAGAAATTCGGTCCTAGGTGGAACAAAAAGCTGGATGAGACTTAGGGGTTTACGGCTGCTACTTTGCTTCTATAGGTTTTATTTTTAAAAAAGAAGGGTCTCTGCTGCTGCTGACACAAGCAAAAGTCCCACTAAGTGACTTGTGAAGTGCAGCGTCCTGAATGCTCAGGCAGCTCTCCTGTCAAACCCACCGTCCGTACTTGTGGGAAATTGTTTGGTATTGACATAGCTCCAGAAGGAACCAAGATCTTTAGAGGCAAACTGGCCCTTCCCCTCTCCCCCTAAAACAAGTATATTGAAAAGGGTAGTACTTGGCTCGGATGAGTGAAAAACATCTTTTATTAGGCAACAAAAGATTTCTGGCTGGTCTGTAAAGGACAGGGTTTCCTGAAACCTTTTGTGACCCTTTCAAACATAGTGTGATAATGGAGCATATTCAGTCTCAAAGCTGCTTTGGCTCTCTGAGTCCAGTGGGCTAGAGTGTTTATCTCACCCATATTAGAATTATAATTAAATGAATTCAGGCAAGAAGAGTGACAGCTTCTCAGTGCTGTAGCTGTGCTATTTTCAATAGTCCTTAGATGAATTGGATCAATCAAGAATTTAATTCATTGGCTGATTATTTCTTCTGTACTTTTTTATATTTGTTGTCCTTCAGGAGACTATGAGAAGAAAGTCTAGCAACATAACAAAATTGTTTCAACAATAAACTGGTTTATTCATTCATTTTAACTGGTTTTTATTCATTCAGATATATACATATATGACTTGCTGCTCCTCTCATGCAGGAGGAAATCAGCAGTAATGCCCCTGCAGCCAGAGACTCTATGCCACTTCAAAAGTGGCAGTGGTCAGAGGGAAATGAGATGAGAGTACGAGAATCTTCATTAGTAAATAGTGCTATACCTGGATGCCTGCCCACTGTAGGAGAACATGGATGTGAAAGAACAATCACCAGAACATAACAGCGATAATGGGATTGTTCACTGACTCCTCTTTGGATGGCACGGCTACAATGCCGTTGTGCTCACAGCTGTCAACATGATTCTTGTCCAGTGAGCAGATGAAAAGGCCGCCTCAATCGAGGTGCAGCCATATAGCACAGGCTTCTAGTGCATTAACAGTCCTGAGTCAGAGACATTCATGGTGAGCAAAACTCTCCCAACACAACACTGAAAAAAAAATGCAGCTGTACAGAAGAGAACGTCTTTTGCCAAAAAATTTAAAGCAAATCCAATCTCATTGGTAGGTAGAAATCTGGACTTGGATTATAATTTTATGTTCCTATTGCTAATGGTTTGTTTCACTTTCATTTTGCTCCAGAGGACAATGAGAACTCAAAGTCAGACGAGAAAGGAAACCAGTCAGAAAACAGTGAAGACCCTGAATCCGACAGGAAAAAGTCAGGAAATCAGTCAGATAATGAAATGAACTGTAATGATGATGGGAACAGCTCCAGCAACCAGGACAGCAGGGACAGTGATGACAGCTTTGAAAACTCAGACTTCGAGAATCAAAAGGCCCCTGAGGACAGTTTTGGCACTCTTGGCTCTATGCAGATCAAGGTGGAGCGCTATGTTGAGAGTGAGTCAGACTTGCGGTTGCAGAACTGTGAATCACTGACCTCCGACAGTGCCAAGGACTCAGACAGTGCAGGTGAAGTAAATGCCCAGTCTTCCAGCAAACATCAGAAGAGGAAGAAGAGGAGAAAAAAGCAAAAGGGAGGCAGCATGACCCGGAGAAGGCTATCAAGCACCTCTAGTCCAAATGGACTTGACTCAGCTTTGGTGGACCAGCCCCAGCTGCTCTCGTCACCAAACAGTGCCTCAGTGCTCAAAATTAAAACAGAAATCTCAGAACCTATCAATTTTGATAATGATAGCAGTATTTGGAATTACCCACCCAACAGGGAAATCTCAAGGAATGAATCACCCTACAGTATGACCAAGCCCCCCAGTTCCGAGCACTTCCCTTCCCCCCAAGCCAGCAGTAGTTTACATGTCTCCATTCCAGACTCTGTTCTCACCCCACCGGGGACTGAAAATACTGCCAGTCGTAAAACTCAGTTCAGCACCTCATCCAACTCGGCCTTGGCTCCAGTGTCCTCTGACCCTTTGTCACCCCCACTTTCAGCATCTCCAAGGGACAAACATCCAGGAGGTCCCACAACTTCCAACTCTTTGTTGTACACTGGGGACCTGGAAGCCCTTCAGAGGTTACAAGCAGGCAATGTGGTGCTTCCTTTGGTTCACAGGGTAACGGGAACCCTTGCTGCGACCAGCACTGCTGCTCAGAGGGTCTACACCACTGGCACTATTCGGTATGCTCCAGCTGAAGTTACTTTAGCCATGCAGGGCAACCTCCTCCCCAACACCCATGCTGTTAACTTTGTTGATGTTAACAGCCCCAGCTTTGGGCTGGATCCTAAAACACCGATGGAAATGCTCTACCACCACGTTCACCGACTCAATATGTCGGGACCGTTTGGAAGTGCTGTGAGCGGGGCCAGTCTGACCCAAATGCCTGCAGGGAATGTGTTCACAACTGCCGAAGGACTTTTTTCCACTCTTCCATTTCCTGTGTACAGCAATGGCATTCACACTACACAGACTCTGGAACGGAAAGAGGATTGAAATATGACCACATACTGTGTTCAGTGTTATACTCTGAGGCATAGACTATGTTTTAATTTAGACCTTTAATTCTAGCACTTTGAATTTGAGCAGGTCAGCTTATTATCTCAATATGACGGTCCCCATTTCATTCCCTTTCTCTTTAACTTGACTTATTCTTTAATGTAAAGATATTTTTTATTTTTGCCTTCAGAGAGTCAAAGTACCAGTTGCCTGCCATTTTGTCTTCTTCTAAGGTGTGTGTTTTTTCCTTTGCATCTTTATTAAGATGCCTTTAATATGTGTATGCCTCTGCCATAGAATACTCAGTGTTGTGGTAAAGAGATTTTAAAGTGACAACCATTGGTTTTACTTCAAAATGATCTTGATATGATCAAGATTAAAAGAGACAAGCATAAACAATGTGCCCTGTTTGACTAAGTCAAATGAAAGGGGGGTTTTGTTCCTAATTCCTTTAAAATAGGGGATAGTATTTTAGAATTTTATGCAGAGTTTAATTCTCTTTTTATGGTTAAGATTTTCTTACTTGCACATAAAATAATTTGGGTTCTTAAAAAGTTAATTTCTGGCCTGTGACTAGAATGTTAAAAAGTTGGACTAAATGTTAATTACTGAAACTTTAACTTAATTTCTAAAACCATGGTGCTATCATTTATTAATCTGTAATGTCTTCATACAATATGCAGCTTGTGGGCTGGGTTTTTTGGAAAGAATGTGTTCCGTACTGGTTTATAGTGGGGTGCTGCAGTCTCCTTGGTTAGTTAAGACAAAAGCCCTCATTAACATTTGCTGCAGGAATTAAAATTTGTTACCTCCAAACTAACAAGCATAGCCTCACATCAAATTTAAATGGGTCAGGAAGCCTTTTGCAAAAAGTGCTTAAAAACAAAAAAATTAATTTAATTGACGGGAGGAGCAGTTTCTTAGGTGCATATTGTTTTGCTTTATTTTTTCTCAGTGTAACTGAGGCTAATTTTACAACATCAAATAACACTTCAGAGTAAAAAGAAAAAAAAAACCAGAAGAACTATTTAACATGTTTTATTTTGTTTTTCATTTAATATTATAGAGGGAAGGTTGTAAATTTCTTTTTGTTCTTTGATTTGGGGTTTTTTTTGTTGTTTTCTTTTTCCTTATTTCTAGTGTTGAAACCAATATGTTTTAAAACTAAAGGATGGGTTAATAAGCTTGAAATAGATAACTACAACTGAAAACTGCACATTAAGTAAAAGAAAAGAAATCTCCTATTTTGTCTTTGTTGCCAGAAATCACAGTGTAGTGTCAAACACTCCAACTGACTGTCAAATATAAATTCTTCTTCCACTCCATCTTTGGCAGCTGTTTGTTAAGGCATCTAATAACAGATGTGAGAACTGTAATGTGTACAATGTGTAAGTGTCCTTGGCTGTCAGTCCCATTGCAGTTTCAATGTGTGTTACTATATGCAGTATATACTAAGCTAATGTAGTTGTTTTGTCCTTTGTCTTCTCTGTGCTTTATCTCTAGTCCGGAGTGGTAAAGTCCCATTCCTGCAGTCCTAGTGAACCAGTGATTCTTGGGGGTTAGTGGTTTTTGTGTGGTGGCCTTCCTCTGTAATGTCACCTTATGCTGCTTCCACTGTCTGTATACCTTTTAATTTCTGCTGTTGCTTTGCTGTTGTGTATTCTCAAACCTCTCTCTCCCCCTTCCTTTTTCCCCTCCTCCTCCTCACGTTTCCCCTCTCTCTTTCTCTCAATCTCTCGTTCTCTCTTCTTCACTCTCAGAGATAAAAGACTCTTAACTAGCTCAAGGTTAATGGAGCCATTTTTCCCACAGAGGAATTCTGGGTATGACTTACTCTTCCAGTGTACCCCACAATGCACTACAGAGTAATGCTCAGATATATTAAGCAAATTGACGCCATATAGCCTCAGTTGTTAACATTCCCAGAGTCCTTGTGCTCGAACTGTAAGCAGAGGGTGCATTTCTTTGGTTTTCTCCTGGGTAGGCTGGCAGAGCAATATGTAGAGCAATTACCAGTGAGATAGGAAATTCTTTCAAAGGTCAACTGGCATTGTTTAAAAAGGAAACTGAGCTTAGAATTGTCATATATATTCACTTATGTGTGCAATGCTAATGTATTAACTCAGCTGTCCTTCGAATTTTTGATCACTCACTGCGTTGAGTCAATTTCTGCAGTAGCTTTGAATTTGAGAAGTAGGTCCAAGACACAGAGGAGTCATAGCAAAAAAGGAATTGGACGCTAGAAATTTGATTAATGATCTTTTAAAGGTTCCATTGGAAGGGTTTAAGTAGGTCTGAAAAAGGTGAGAAAGCTGATTGGGAAATTCAAAGTTTAATTTTGGAAGCTCTGCTCTAGCTATGGAACAATCAAAGGACTGCACCTATCAGCTACAAAGAACAGCTAGACAGCTGTTGTTGTTTTGGGTTTTTTTTATAAATGTTTCTGTGTTGTGTCAAAATGATTTCTGGTGATTTAAACTAACAGATAATCACAGCTGCTGTCTAAATCCATAGTGTTTAAAATTACAAAATGAAAAAAAAACTTCATTACCTGTGAAGACTGTGTCTGTGTTTTTAACTATTTCTTGTACAAATATATGAAATCTTTTATGAGGAGACTGGTGCCAAGTAGCTGAATAATGGGGAAAGGGATTCTGTTCGTATAAATCTTAGCAGTGTTACCAACTCTACAATATAAAAAAATTAAAATGTTAAAAAGTGACAGCTATGGTACATTTATTTTGTGTTAAGCTAACCGAATCTAACTTCTTGAGTGCCTGGCTTATTTGAAACATTTTTTTCATTGATCATTGATAATGCTGCAAATCAGAAATGTACATACTTCATTTACAACAGGGTTCTTTTTATACTTTTGTAGATTCTCATACATGTCATACATGATTGTCTTTATGTAACTTAATTTTTTTTCATCCCGCAGGTGCCATTTTCATAATAAACTTCTCTTGGATTTGTTACTATCTGGCATCATTTCTTTTACATATAACCATCCTGACTAATGAATGCTGGTAGTATTTGTTTGAGCAGGTATTTTTTAATTGTTTTGTAAAAAAAAAAAAAGAAAATAACTAAAATACAAGAAAAAATAACCAAAATCAAAGAGGAAAAAGCAAGATTTTATTAACACTTGTGAAATGAAGAAAAGAAGCTGTCAAGATGTAGGTTAAGAATGCTAATCCAAATACTACAACAAACTTGCCACCATTCTAAATTTTCAGCTACCCCAACTCATTGTCATATTGAGCATTTTTATGCACATTATCAAAGCTGAATAATGGACCTGCAACATTAACCACTATAGAAAGTGTGCATTTTTTTCTTGATTAATGCACACTGGAAGAGGTCAGCTTTTGTACATTAATCATTTAAAATGCACTTTATATTTTCATTTTTGTACTCAACAATGTTACAGTGAAACTTCAGTCACATTATATCCTACCTAAGCTGCTGATTCTTTTAAATATGTATTTTCTTTCCCCAGAGTGGCAACCTGTAAGTTGTTGGTGTCATGCTGCTAGACATTCTGCCTTACCAACTGAGGACAGAAACATTTGCCAGTGCAGAAATGACAAGGCAAAAAGCCTTGGTCCCACAAATGAAAGGGGGAAAAAAGTCAAATACAGTTTTGATTATGCAGATATCCACACACAATGGCTGGCCTTAAAAAAGGGAGTGAGCTGCATAAATTCTGAAAAAAGGCCCAGGGCAAGTGGTTTTGGCATTTGCAGTGAAAAGCAGAGAGAAGCCAAGGTACAGGAGATGGCACTCCAGGTACCCATCACTGTTTGCTGACTCTGTGGCAGCTGCTGCATGTGCAGAGGAGGGGCTGGGGGTGGGACAGGGAGGGAGCAGAAGCCTTCTCACCCACCACAGTTCTTCGTTGCCTTTCTTTACTATGCCTCTCCCACGTGTGACAAATATTTCCAAATTCCATATTTTATTTTCTTATTGCTGAGTATGCAGTCTCTAAGAATGCAAATTTGGGGCACGTAAAATCAGGAGAGTGTTGCCTATAGCCAAAATCACTAAGCAACTTTGAGTGCCTAATCTCGTCTCTTCTATATGTTCATTTAGAAATTAATGCTACTGGGCTAGTTCATTCTGGGTCAGATTCTGTTTGCCTTATTAATGCTGAGTAAAAGTGTCTATTCCCAGTTTGCAGCACAACTCTTTACAGTGAAAGATAAACTCAGATGAAGTAAGAGCATGTAAGCCTGGCTTGCTGGACTGATTAAAAAAAGAAAGCATGCACAGTCATAGCTCAGTGAGCCAGCCCAGTACCTTAATAGATTGAAGTCTGGCTCTTTGAGCTTCCAAGCAGTTCAGGATGCCCACTTCCCAGGCTCCAAGCATGGAGTTTGATACAACTCCAAGTTTCAGGGGGTAGAAAGAAACAGAGGTTAGCGGTGCTGCTTTCAGCTCTGCTTGCGTGTTCCAGTTGGCAATGCATCTTGTTTATGAGGTAGCTAAGGGTGCCAATGCCAACTGAGAGGAAAACAGAATTTAAATGCAGATTGAAAGAATGACCAGAATAAAGCTTAATGGAAGAATAACACGCCTGTTCCAAATATGCATTAAGCAGTATTAACTAAAGGAAATAATTCCGAGAAGGGGCTTGAGAGGGACATTTCTGAGGTAAGATAAGGGCTTTTTATATCTCAACCGTTCTGCCTACACATGCATCAGAACATGGAGTTGATGGTCAAACTTAATAGACTGCTCTAAGATTTGCAGTTAAATGAGGAAGTTTGTGTATTAAAGAAAATTATGGAAAGGCCATTTCATGAGGGGGGGTTCATAGTGATGTTGTTGCACTCATCTATCTCTAGGGAACGGATTTTTTAAATTATTATCTGCAGCAACTTTAATAAACAAAAGCTTGAAAGGCTTGAGCCCTTTCAAAAGGGTTCTTTTGGGGTAGGCCTAGCTGCTGTCTTTGTAATATTTGAGGAAAAACTCTTTGTCATGCAGGAAGTTGGGCAAACTTTCTCAAGTTATTTCATCAAAGAACATTTCCTAAAACTGATCTCAGTAACTGCCATTTCTAGAAAATTTTTTCCTGACCCACTTGTTTTACAAGGTGATGCATGCAGGTATTTAAAAGCTACCTGAAGGGTTGCAAGAGGAAAAGGGCTCTTTCAAAGCCTCATGACTCTGAGAAGTTACAACAAAAGAAAAATATTTCAGGAGCACTTAAGTAATCAGCTGTGACAGCTTGCACTGGTGCTCTTGCACGGTGGTCGTGTCACTGGAGTAACTGTGATGCCCCTGACAGCACGTTTATTGTTATGATTCTAGGAAATGCATTAGTTTAAATGTGTCAGTGCTCTCAGAGCTATTTGCATAGTATTTTCCCTTCTTACCATTGTAATTTCTTTATTTTCATTCTAGGGCTGGGGGAGGAGGGTGGAAAGACTGGATATGCATTGTCAACTAATTTAATGAACTGTCATCTATCCAGTGAGTTTACTGAAGAGCCTACAGAAATGTTAACAAATGGGATGTCACCAGAGCCACAGATGCTCAGGTAAGATCAAACCCTTTATAAAACATGCACATGCATGCACACAGGCATTCAGATCTGCTACCTCTGAAAGCTAGTTGGGCTTTCAGACTGGGCAGGGTGGTACCTATGTATATATGCACGATAAAGGTCCTTTCTTACTCTTTTACTTATTCTTTCATCTTTTCAGAAGTGAGAATTGGAAGCTATTTTCATAAAACCTATCAAATCACATCCACATTTTTTAAGCAAATCATAGAATCATAGAGTGGTTTGGAAGAAACCTTAAAGATCATCCAGTTCCAACCCCCTTGCCATGGGCAGGGATGCTACCCACTAGATCAGATTGCTTAAGGCCCCATCCAACCTGGCCTTGAACACTTCAAGGGATGGGTTATCCACAACTTCTTTGAGCAACCTGTTCCAGTGATTCACCACTCTCTGAGTAAAGAATTTCTTCCTAGCATCTAATCTAAACCTGTCCTTTTTATGTTTAAAACCATTGTCCCTTGTCCTGTCACTATCTGTCCATATAAAAAGTCCCTCTGCCTCCTGTTTTATAAACCCCCTTATGGTACTGGAAGGCTGCTAGGAGGTCTCCCTGAAGCCTCCTCTTCTCCATGTTGAACAACCCCAACTCTCTCAGCCTGTCCGACCATCGGAAGGGTGCTCCAGACTTCTGATCATCTTCGTGGCCCTAACAGGACCCAACAGGATCTTTTTGAAAGCAATAGGACTTGAGATAAGCCAAGGATGCAAGGATGCTTCTTTTAATTGACCTGCATCAGGTTAGGTGTTCTTCCCTACAGTTTTGTTCAGAATCCTAAAGTCAGCAAGAGAGAGTGGAAGAACAGCTTTTACTTCTGTAATCACCATGAGGTGGGTCTTTCAGCAAAACAAAAACTAAGAGTAGTTAAGAATTATTTCATATAATATATTTCACATTTCTAGAAGTATCGTACTCTAGAAGTAAATAAGAGAGCTTAGTGGCTTAGGTCTGAAGCCAAGCAAATGAAGTCAATAACTGTGAGTTTGATTACATTTGTAGGAAGTCAAGTTTTTTTCCAACTTGTAGGAGCTGTGTAGACTAAATGCAATGTGGAAAATAACAGATTTTTTAGTGAATACCAACAATACAACGCCTACAGACTTAATGCTTGGGCAAAAAGATCATCAGGACCCAATAATTCAGTGGGAGAAGGTTTGCATGCTTTGCAGACAGGAGACTGTAATGCCCAGTACTTTGTCTCAAATTACCTTTTATTGACTCTAGAGACATAGAAATATTGCTATTACCTTTCCCCTTACAAGTTTTCCTAAGAAGGACCCCTTGTTTTCCTGGTTTGTAATAAAAGGGAACATAATATTTTCTGGCAAAAGGAAAGGAATCAGGTTTTCCTCTTGCTTTAAAAGCATTCAGAGATTTATAGCGGAAATGACAGGAACAGGATGTATTAACCGTATGACCCCAGCAGAATGAGCCTACACTCTTGATTGATTTAAAAGTTTATCTCTGTCCTTTGAACAGCCACAAAGGGTCAAGTCTTGGTCTTGCTCAAATCAATGAGAGCTTGACTAATGACTTTAATGGCTTCAACACCAAAGTTTTGAGCCAATACTCATAATAAAACAAAGAACAGCCCATAGCATGAACCACAGACCAATGAGTCAGGCTAATTGTTACACTGCATCGTTTCCTTTCTAATCCTGTACCACACCAGTCACGCACTAAGAGAGCAGCTCTTTTTTAATTAAAAAGTCTTTCCCAAGCTGCATGGTCTGATCCCTCCAGAGATCCCTACCTTTAAAACAGGTGGGGAGTGAGGCAAAGGCATAGATAGGACTGCAAAGATTGCCTTCTCACCCATGGTCTGTGGGAGTGGGCCTGGCAGCCTGGGTCTTAAATATGAAAGCAATGGTGGAAACTCTGCTGGACATCAAAACTTTTATTTTCTTGAACTGACAGCAGTACTAAGTGATGGCAGCATCAGTATCACCAGTACAGCTTTCCCAGACCCTCTTTAAATATCATCCAATAGACGGAAGAGTTTACACTGTAAGGAAGTGAGTATTCACTGAAACCAGTTTCCAATTTCTGTTCAGTACTGTGAATTTTTGAGGTCTCTTAGCATCCTCTGTTGTCTCTCCTGTACTTCATTTCTTTATTCTACCCAGTAGTCTGCTTTATTACAGCATATAAGATAGCATCTTGCAGGGTAGTGACAAAAAATTATGTCATCTCAGGATGTCTAGTCTCCTTAGATCATAGCAACTGGAAAGAAAGGGGANCCTAAATGCTATGCTTCATCCCCATAGCAAGGACCAAGGGATCTTGGACTTTTCAGGATAAGATTGGTTTCTGAAAACATGCCTCCCCCTTATTGCTCATTGGCACTTGGAAAAAGCTCTAATTTTTGCCCTCTCTCCTAGTTAAAAGGAAAGGTCCCTGCTGCTCTGTATACTTTTGCCTTGCTGTGAGACCTGCAGTTTATGTGCCTGACTTGGGCCCCTTCAATTCTTAGACAATTTTCTTCTCTGAATATTACCTGAAATTTTGGATTGCACGTTGGCATGATCATTTGCTTCTCATGAGACTGTAGCCTTCATGTGTTCTTTTTGGCATCATTTTTCCTCTTTTTGTTTTTGGCTTTGCCCATCCTTATTATCTTTAGAATATCTTCAAACACACACCCCAGGGTGCATAGCACTTCCCCATCATGGTCTATAAACATTACTGCCATTCCATGGGCCTTGTTACCAAGCCAATTTTATATCCAATTGAGTATTTTACTATCTGTCCCATACTTGCTAACCTTATAAATTAATCTGTTATGTGGCACTGTGTCGAGAGCCTTTTCAAGTCCAAGTAAATTATGTCTCCTTCTTCGTCGCTGTCCACTTTCATTGTAACATCCTCAGAGAAATGAATCAAGATTGTTAAGCATGACCTCCTTTTTTTAAATCCATGCTGACTACCTCTAACCAATCTATATTAGATTGATATTAAATCAGGACACAGACTCAAAGAGGGCCTGCTATATAAATGCAACCTAAGGTTGCTTCATATGGAGATAAGAGATGGGAATCACTGATACACTGAAGTTAGCAGTACCGGGTCTGATGATTTGCCAATAACTTATTACTGGCCAGATCCTTCCCCAGGGTCTCAACCAGAACTCCCCTGGAGAGAACAAAAGCTTTTATGTGCATTTGCCTAGCCTGTTTCTATTGCAGAAGTGAATGTGATCACCGAGGATGAGAACTGGTTCTGCTTTTATTCATCTATGATTAAGTCAAAATCACAAAGACATTGCAAAATCCTCATTTTCATCAGAATGTTGTCCCAGAGCTTCTGAGAGAGCTGTATCTGCATTGTCTAAGATGTATGGCAGCATGGGTGTTTGCTTTCTGTACAAATGCAACCAAAGGATGCCAGGAGAATCTCCCACCTTGGCCAAGGTGCTGGAGAGCATGGGTGCTATGTCAACTGTAACAATTTTCCCAATATCCCATTAAGAAGTGGGATCTTTCTTCCCATGAAACGTGTGTCTACTCTGAGTACACATCACTACTGACCAATGGCAGAAAAGCAACCTTTTCCTCGGCAAAAGGTGAGGTCAGGGACTACAAGGTGCAGCTGGGTGAACTGCACCATGTCCCTTGCTTACTTGCTGGGGTATGAAGTTGGCAGCCCACACAAGCAGGATGAGGAAAGAGGCTCTCAGCAGTGAATCCTGCCAGCAATTTAGGTATAAATTAAGCATGTTTTGCCAGCTTTTCTACCTCAATGACTGGAAATACCTCCCTCAAAGCTGAAAGCATAGTAGTGGTCTCTTTAGTTTGGGAGGAGAAGGTGAATCAATCCCAATAGTAAGTCTTGAGCTTGTTTGACAATATATGCATCAAGCACACTGAGATCCAGAGGAGATAAAACACATACCTCAGGAAACTAACCTTTGGCCTTCCGTCTCACAGGACACCCAAGGTGCACAAAGTGAGCCTTCTAATCTACACCCCGTGGATGCTTATTGCATATATCCTATATATACATATACGGTTCCCTTGTGTCTTCAAATCAGAAGTGTGGTAGTCTGTGTATTGTGGGAGAGATGTTGCTTTGGGAGAGTTCAGCACAGTCAGTGCTGCTGCAGGACTTAGATATTCTGGCAAACATCCACTGAAACAAAGGAAAGAGCCCCCCCAAACAGTTTGGCTTTGGTTCAAGGCCTTGACCCTGTAACAGCCAGTACAGACAGGCTCAGAAAAATAACTTGCAGACACAGTAGGTCAATACAGAGAAGCATAACTTAAAGATAAGGGTTATAAGGGTACAAAGAAATAGTTGGAGCATGTCTTCCCTGTTTGGAAGGGAAGATTGTTCATGTGCTTTATGATGAAAGGGTTCTAAGAGCAAGTAAGGCTATCAAGCATTTCGTATGCAAATATTAAAGTAGAAAGGCAAAAAAAAGAAAAGCTAGTTGCTAGAGTTGTCACGTTGCTTGAGTTCTCACATTCCTAGTATCTGCAGGTAAAACATGTCCTCTTGTCATTGGCATAAGATACATCACAGCTACATGGAGTCCCACAGTCAAAGAAACACAGTTTAATATCAAGTGCATCACGTAAAGTTATACATACAATTCAAATTACCTAATATCTTTAAAGAATCTGCTATTGAATAAGGATACACCTTAGAAAATACGTCAGACGTCTGACAGCAAGTTATATAACACACCCTTCAAGCAGAAATTGTAGCAATGCTTTTCTAAACAAATCTGGTCATGGGTGAGAGGTCAGATGATGGTAACCCTCCCTTCTGATCATAAAACCCCATTGAAACAGTGACCTTGCTGACACTAGTGGGAAGTCTGCTCTATATATGCACAATTTGTAGAGCTAAATCTTAGACAAATTAGAAACAATAAAAAGTGAACCAAAAATGTAAACAAAACAGCAGTAAAATCATTTGTCACGTCTGTAAGGTTCTGCCTATGATTTCTGGCATATTTTTGTGAGCAAATAGTGAAGGATCAAAAGTATCTTTCCATTACTATGTTTTCTCTGTGTTACCCTGCAGCAGATGAGTTGCACTTACAGGAATCAGCACTGCACTTCGGAGAAAGCATTCATGAGAGCAGAGGGTGGGAACTGACATTTGAGATAGGAGCTATCCTTTAACTTCATCATTAAGTGTCTGCAGGACATTTGCCTTTCCTGCATCACAGCTCGAACATCCCCATACACCAAAAGTGATCTGGCTCTCTGTGATAAGCAGGGACTCACACCAGCCAGACAGCTTGAGCACTGAGTGGCAGAGTGATGGCAGAGCAACACAGAATATGAAATTCCACCACAGTCCTGCCTTGCATACATCATTCCTGGCTGGTAGTGCCAGGGATACACTGACTTGGGTGGGTGTGAGCACTGCACAAAATTTCTAAACACACTTAGGGCCATTAAAGTTAAAATCAAGTTGCTCAGAATATGAAAATTTATATGACCAAAAATCATACCCTGGAAACAATTTTCCCAAACTTCATAAATATTAACTTCAACATTGGCCTAGTACCAAGTTTAAAAAAGAAGACTACCAAGCTCAAAAACTCTTCCATTGCTTTAAAGGCATGATGCTTAGGTGTGGATCGCCTCAAACATGCACCACTTTGGCTACACAATGCTGCAACAAGACACAGACTTTGTCACCTAGTCATGCATTTATTTCCATCACTTAAATTCATGTTCCAACGCAGACAAGAGGAGTATTTTTTGAAACTGAATTAAATCACTACAATATTCTAGACTTTTGCTTTGACCATGAACACAAACCTTCCTTTCTTACAGAAACTCTCTATAACTGACCCATTGCAGCAAAGATATTTCCTTGTAGTCAACACATACCCCTAAAAAGTGGAAAATCCAAAGTGCCTCCTTTGAGAGATTCTTGTGTTGGCTTAAAATATCTTCTCCCCATCTATTTTGGTCAGGTCCAGAAGAAGATAAAACATTCAAGAGAGTGACAAATAAATAAATCTAACAAAACAATTACTTTTAATTCCCTAAAAGTGTGTTGTGATACTACTTAGCAGCGCTGCTGCGTAACGCTGCTGCTGCTGTTGGCAGTTGTACCATTATCAGTAGTAATGGTGGTATACTGTGGTGATAGTATCACCTCTACTATCCCGCAGTAGTGATGATGATAAGTTCAAAGTACTGCTGGATTTTGAAAATCTTATCAAAGTGCACTCAGCTGGGAATGTTTGCTTCCAACTTCCTTGACCCTCTCCGCTTGCTTCTGCACATTTTGGTCACTGATAGACTCATTTTTTCATTTGTGTACAAGATTCCACACTGTCAGAGGTTAGCAAAGTAGGCAATTTGGAGTCTTTATGTTAGAATATTATTTGTTGGTTGACCTTGTAATTGTATCATTTGATAACTGCATACGACACCAGAACTTAATACTCTGTCTGGCTGACAGATAAAATTCAAGGCACAAATCAGTAACTGTCCAAGGGCCTGATCACCACAAAGATGGCTTGCCTTTTCATGCCATGCCCAAACTAATGCTGCCCAAAGAAATCTGCATAAGCTGTCAGGAGGGGTTCATCATGGTGGGTCACTGGTTCTTAAAATTATTTCCTTTATAATTTGCCACAGTGGGAACTTGACCCACTGTGTCCCTTGTAAGGGACATACAAGAAGCTTCTCTTTAGTTGTATCAAACAGCTGATAAATGCTGTGATGTTATATCAAAAATAATGATGTTATGTCAAAAAAAATATTCTCTTTGATTATATGGGTGGGTCTGGGAACCTCTGCTGCATACTTTAAGAATATGTTCCAGACCAGGGCTCGAAGAGTACCTAAGTGCTGATCACTAACTCAAAACAGTATGATAATATTAAAAATAATTATAACAATGACAAATTGTTGCACTGTCATATTCATAATTGTTCATTACAACTGAAATCTGTTTAGATCTTCAAACACATCCCATCCGTATACCAGAGAACCCTCTGCTTGAGCTATAAAAGTGACTGGCATGTGCTCAGTGAAGCTGACCCATACAGAGAAATGGTTTATGAGAAATGACGATATATGATGAGAATACAAAACTTGATAATGGGTTTATTTATTGATTGCAAATAAAATTCATGAACTGTGAAGCTGGAAACTGCACCAGAGGGAATTGGTCTAAGAGGACATTAGGGGGGTAGGGGGAGAGGGAGAAAGAGAGAGAGAATGTATTACAGATAAACTAAGTTAAAGGTTGCCTAAAGGCTTCTGATTCCACAAGCAGAGCCTCTGAGGGTAGGATCTGAAAGCCTTTAATGCTACTAAGGCTTTGTCAGTAAGATATTTGCATATTTTGCCTACAAACCTGAAACGCTGTATTAATTCATTTTTATTTACCTTTCTGCCACTTTTAAAAGAAACCTCACAGGAAGCTATTAATGACACCTCTTCATAAGAGATAATTTTCAGAGAGAATTTGCAGGTAGTGACTGAAGGGGGGAAAAACGTGTGTCAAATTTAGGTTATTAACAATATAATCCTTAAACAGACAGTATCTCAAAGACTAATTCATCTTCAAATTTGTCTGTAAAAACCGCATGCTCCTTCACCCTGTGTGCATGCAAATTTATATTGCATGACTTTTTTTCTTCATGTTTACTAGAAAGGGAAGCAGGAGAGTTTTGTAGCACTGGGCTGGAGGCTGGAAAACACAATTTTGCTAGGGCACTTTCCATTCGAGTTTGGGTCCCTTTCTCCACAGTCCACCAGCAAAACCAACAGGCAAGCAGCTTTCTCTCACAGCCACGCAAAGCAACAGGGTAGCAACAGGGATGAGATTGATGTATTTTGTTGTATTTTGTTGTAAGTTACACAATATTTTTTGCTCAGTGCAGTGCCAGGTTCTTGCTGGACAAATCTTTTGACAGGCTAAATGAGAAGTTGCTCTTAAATCTGTGGCCGCAAGAAATCAGGAGTCCCATTCAATACAATTTCAACAGCATGATTTTTTAATCACAGTATGGCAAAAGGAGTGTTGACCTTTTCCCTACTTAAGCATAAAGCACTGAAACCTTTGCGTCTTCCCACACTGAGAGAAGTAAAGACCTTTTTCTCATGTGAATTTATAATATTCAGTACAAACTTCTTTTAAACTTTCCTGTTGTTGGAGGTACATTTTTTCTCCCTCTACTCAGATCCTTTTAAGATATAATTTATTAGAGGTTTACTCTTCCTTCCTGTACTTTTCTGCTCTGGGTGTTCTATTTATAGTCTTTTTAAAGTCAAAATTATCTCTGAGGAGAAACACAGAATCATATATGTAGGCAACATAAATGGCCCCCGTTCCACTGCTCAGTCCGCCACCTTTGCACCTCATTTGTCCTTTAAACAGAGGAAAGATTTCTCCTGATTTATTTAGATATTGAGTTATCTGTATTTAATCATTTTATCTACATCTAATTTATGTCTCTACAATAGCCTTTGTCTCCCCACATGCTGCATAGACCCTGTCTCCCATTGCATACCTTGCTAGGCTGGCACATATATCACGTCCCTCTTTGCAGGCAAGTGCCATCTCCTGGTTACAACCACCTATGAGATGAAATGGGCTCCCAGAGATGAAACAAAAGGTTATATACATGAACCATATGAGGTGCCAGGGGCCTGGGCCCCACTGCCCTGAAGGGTGGGCAGAGAATGGGGAGAAACAACATGTTCATTACATGACCGCTCTCCTTCCGCCACCTCCTTAGCCACAGCGTCTGGTTGATGCTACTGAGATTCTGTGCAATTGTGAGGTTCCTTGGGGATAGGGCTAGGAGGAAAAAGCACCACCTATTCATGCCCGGGCAAAATCATCTCCTGCTCTCCAGTCACACCTAAGTGGGTCTGCACCCAGACAGTTCTTTTTGTTCAGGATAAAACTTAACCCATATTGTTCTGGAGGAAGGCAAAATGCCTCTATTCCTTGCAGAGCCGTTATTCCTGGGCACAACCCCACTGAAATCAACAGCACTTCTTCAGCACCAGAATTTCAAAGCCTGACCCCACTCTGGTGGCTACACCTGCAGTCCATTACAAGGTCCCTTCTTTCTCCGCTGGATGAGCAACTGAAAATGCTTAAACCAGAGCCACAGCCTTTTTGGTTGCCCAACAGCGCTGCACCACAGAGACATGGGCTAGCAGGGAGGCAGACAGGGAGGGCAAAAGACAGCTATGGCAGCAATGACACATTCCGTTTCCAGTTGAGCCTTACGTGGGGTCTAGGAAAGCTTTCATGACTCTGTACTGAAAGGCTACAGCGAACCGCAGTTATATTTGTTCTTTGCAGGTGCTGTTTTGTTTTCCTGGGGTTTTTCCACACAAAGTGAGGAAACATCGCATCTGGAAAATTACAAGTTCTGCTCATGCCAGCAGCTATTTCTGGAGAAGCAGCCCTGTGACACCATTAACACGGTTAATTAGAAGCAAACCCCAAAGATGTTTCTTAGATCATGGCACAGAGATATAGTAGAGAAAATAAGAAAAAGAAAACTCTGGGTAGGGGTCTTCAAAATGGGATATTTCCTAAAGAAATTAATGTGAGGTAATTTAAAAAAAAAAAAAAGAAAATAAAAGGAAGCTCAGGAATGTAAGTATGTCACAGAAGCACAGAATCACAGAATATGCTGAGTTGGAAGGGACCCAAGAGGATCATCGAATGTAAATCCTGATCCTGCACAGGACCATCCCCAAGAGTCACACAATGTGCCTGAGAGCACTGTCCAAATGCTTCTCAAACTCTGCCAGGCTTGGTGCTGTGACCACTTCCCTGGGGACCCTGTTCCAGTGCCCAGCCACCCTCTGGGTGAAGAACCTTTTCCTGATATCCAACCTAACCCTCCCCTGGCACAGCTTCAGGCCAGTCCTGCGTGTCCTGTCACTGGGCGCCACAGAGAAGAGATCAGTGCCTGCCCCTCCTCTTCCCCTCACAAAGAAGCTGTAGACTGTGATGAGGCCTCCCTCAGTCTCCTCCACTCTCATACAGCTCCCCCTCAAGGCCCTTCACCATCTTTGTTGTTTCCTCTAAGTACAAGTGCTTGAAATATCCTTGAAAACTTGCAGCAGCTCTGTGTGACAGCATCCTTTCCTGCTGTGTGTTACCCTGGGGACATGGCAGGACAAGATGCCACAGTGTGAAATCACATGTCTGGAAACAGGCTTCTCCAATGTACATGATGACTGAGTGTGGAGGACTAGTGTTTGGAAAGGTCTTTTGTGTTGACGTTCATGCCCTGTAGTTCTAATACAGCAATTATTTTATAATCCTTTAATATATTTTTACCTAATTTAAAGTTCAGGGCTGAAAGAAGATTAGCCATATAGCTCAATTACTTAAATACTTAAGACTCTTCTTATACACCAAAAAGAAGGAAAGTTTAGGTATTTCAGCTTTAATGCGTCATGATAATTTTTCCCTTTCTTCAAAAACAGTTGCAAAACAAATAAATTAAGTGAAACATTCAGGGCCAGAAACTCTTTCTCTTTGGTGCTCTTCAGAGGTCATTATCAAGGTTTAATCCTCATTTGCAGTCCTGTAAGACAAGCAAACCACAGGCATGGTTTAGTGGCAAACACAGTGGTGCTGGTGGAACTTGGTGACCTTAAAGGTCTTTTCCAACTTAAATGACACAGATTTTTTGGCCTCCAGACACCCGGAAAGGTTAGTCTGGAAGACCGTGTACCTAATTCAGTTGCCATGCAAGTCAGTAGTGGCAAACCCAATCATTCACCCCCTTGCCCCTGATGGACTGAGTGCATCTGCTTCCAGATGCACACAGGATCAGCAGGACTGGGATGGGTCCAAAGCTGATGATCCTGGCCCTTGACATGCTGCATGCCACATCTGTCACCTATTGCCTTGAAAAAAAAAGCAAGACATGTCTTTGCTGCTATGTGCAATGCTAGTGCATTGCCTATTGTTCATGGTCAGTTTAGTTTGGGCAAATTGCCTCCAAATTCGTTCTCACCCCACAATAGCTCTATAATATTTGGCCTACCATTTTGATCACCAAAATATGCACACTCTGCTCAACCAAATATACTTGAGCTTTTTGGTTGTCCTTTATTTTGTTTTGTTTCTATTTTTTTCAACAAGATACAGAAATTCACTAGAGATTTTAAAACTGCAGTACAGGCACTGTAGTGATACCATAAGCAAAAGTAGAAATAACTACAAAGCTTCCTGGACTTTGTAAAATGTCAATAAAAATAAGATGGTTCTAAATAGTTGTCTAGTTGTCAAATACCTTGCTTAAAACTATTCTTTGTCAATGAACAGAATTATAGTTGAAGTCATAGGTGTCCAGTGATTCCTTTGTGTCTCATTTTTACACAGTTTTATGACAGTTTCTATTTATGTTTCTCTCTTCAGTAAGAGAAAGAATTCAACAGAGCGGGAAAAAAGTAAACTTTTTGTTTACAAATATAGGTGTGACAGATATACAGATATACAACAGATATAGCCATGTGCAAACTCTGTCTTAAGATTTCGCCTCTTCCATCTGCAAAACCTCACAGGAAAAGAAAGAAAACTTGATTTTGCTATAATATTTTCCAAAATAATTACTTCATCTGCTAGTGAATTTATGATATTAAATTGTCTGCTTATTTATCTCTATTAATTGTTTATTAAAGGAGCAGTAGTAAAAATGAGAGGTGGAAGAACTATATGCAATTGTGATGTCTAAAGAGGAGATATCATATTGGAAAATAACTAGCTATTCAAAAATTATCACGTTAAACTTATTCGGTATAACAGACTAAAATATAAGCCATTTTAGGCAAATCCGCCGGTTCCTATTAAGACATATTTTATATAGATATGATCCTAATTTTAATCCTTTCCCTCTGGGTAACAACGCTAGGTGCTATTCAGGTTAATACCCCATTTTGCGTTTATTTTAACACTCTTTATAATTTCAAAAAATAAAATTGAAATGTACTCACACTCGTAAGAGCTTTGGAAATCATGCAGCAAGATTTTTGGACCTTTTCTCCTGTTAAGTTTCAACAACACACACTTACCAATTCCCTTCTAGTAGTTCCTTTCAGGAAATCAGCTGCATTAATTTAACTCCTCTACTGTGATTTACAGTTAACGAAGACTACACCTGGGATTAAAGGAGCTTGGTGACCGATTCTGCCTTTTGCTATCATTTGCTTGGCCTCAAGGTAATGGTGGCAACATCGACAATGTTTAAAAAAAAAAAAAAAAAAAAAAAAAGCTGAGAAAATATGTCAGCTTTGAAAAAGCATCTTTTTTACCTAATTTTTTCCTCTTGGGCTCTTATTCCAGATGTTTAACTTATCCAAGCAGCCAGTCCAGCACTGCACTAACACCACTATCTATATGAGGGCCTACCACAACTTTCAGTTCTCCACACTCCTGCACCATTCTCATCTTCCCACCCACCAGCAGAAAGGACCATTCAGCTGGTCAGTTTGCTGGTGCTGGAGGCCACACTGCATGGAAACCAGAAGAGTGTGAGACCTGCAGACCCTCTGCACTCCTGGCACATGCTGGGATTAAAATATGCTTGTCCAGAGATGGATCTGTGTATGCAGGTGCACAAGTATCTNTAGCGTATTTATACATATTTTTATATATATATAAAATATATATATAAAATATATAGTGTATTTTTATATATATATTGTTTCCCTTCCCTATATATAGCTACATACTTTCCTATATATATTCCCTTTTACTGCCTTGTGCCCCAAGTGGCTCTGGAGAGCCCTGTCCCCATGGGAAAGACATCTCTCAAGAACATGTGCCTCAAAACATAAATAGCAAAGAAGCACCTCAGTCTTGTTTCCACAACGAATTTCTTTTCCTTTTTTTTTTTAAAAATCTAGGCTTTCTAAACAACAAGAAAGCAAAGGACATTATTCAGCTCCTGCACTGTAAGGAAAAATATGTGGCTGAAGTACAATGTACTTAATACTGAAAAACAATGTACTTAAAGCTGAAAAACAAAACACCTCAGCACACACATAAGCATCATTAAAAAAAACATATAAACCTGCAGATGATTTCAAAAGTGCCCAGGTTCCTCAGGATGGGTTGCACTAGAAATGTCAGGGGAGGGCTGGGACATTCCTCAGCCAATCTTCAAGGCCTGGGGACACATTGCACTGCGCGGCCACTCTCTCTGCTCACTTATGAGGCTGAAGAGGGAGGGATATGCCACATCCCAACAAGACAGGGGACTGCATCGAAGACTGCCAGAACAGTCCCATACATCCAGAAAGCCCTTCATATTTGCCTCTCCACTGCCTGCAGCTCCAGAAGAAGCTGAAAGAGGCATGTCATACACTCTGTGACTCCATGGTGATGGGTGCAAGCATCATCATTTAACATCATGGGAAGTAAAATAAATCACAATTTAAAAAAAAAAAAGATAGCTAAACAAAGCAAAAAGGAATCCTTTTATAAAACATCAGGGCATCTCAGATACATCGCTGTGATGTAGAAGTTATGAGCCATTGCCTAATACAGCTTGTACCACTTGGTGGCAACACTTCCATGTTTGATTTATTGAACTTTTCTCGTAATCTTTCTTCTGATATTTAAAAGGACAAATGTAGGCTCTGGTATGTGCAAGTAATTACTGCAAAGAATAAAAATAAAAGGTTTGAATGGCTTTGGTAGCACTTTCTGTCCAGGACTCATACTAAATTCTTTTCTAGATGATGTTTTTTTATGTCCTGAGACATTTCTAATAGGAAAATTTCACATTCCTCAGACATCAGTGAGAAGCCTTTTACAGCAATTTCATCTCAAATACTGGCAGAAGATAATTTCTTTCAATGTGCAACCCAAACCATGACAGAAAGTGTTGACCAGCTACTTGCAGAGCAGCAGGTGCTCAGGAAAGACAAGTTAGATGGCTACCACTGTGCAGGTTTCTCCATTGCAAGTGTGTTTTGAGACTGCAGGTGAACAACTGAAGGGCATTCAAGCTGTAGTCTTGCCTGGTGCACAAGCAACAACCATGCCATGGCTCACTCTTCCAGTTTAAGTTTGATCTGCAAGACTCATTCTCCCAGCAAAGGTTGCTCAGTGTCCCCACCTGCTCAACTCTGGGCACCCACTAAATCTGACAAGCAATGTCATTAATGTCAATAATTGCTAATTTAAAGGATGTGCAAACTTACCGGCATTGGGCCCATATACCTGCATTTTGTGGTGTCCTGTTCCGCCACCTGTGCCTACGCTAACGTCACCCTAAGGCTACCAAGGGCCAGGCAGGATAGCTTTGGGAAAAGCAGCCCAAAGTCACTCAGTGGCCCAAGGGTGGTACTGAGAATGGGGAAGCTCCTGGGTCTCTGTTCACAGTCACGGGCAGATTCTGGGTAGCAAAGCAGTCCACAGACAGTTGTAGGTGAGGTTCATGTGCTGCAATAGCCTGCAGAAGTGCTCACCAGCCCAGATGATGGTAGCCTCAGCAAGAACCGGAGCAATGCACAAGGCTTTGTAATGACCAGGTGACTGGCCAGGATTTAGGAATGCTCAGTGTCTGCAATCATTGCCAAACCAGGAGGCAGCAGTCAAGTGAATAGAGCACCCAGGCTGCTGCTGGCCTCCCTGCATCCTCTGCTGCATTTCAGCTTCCCTCCATGAGACTCGTAACTATAAGCCCCGTACAAGATTTAGGGTTTTAAAAGGGTTTTCAAGAGAATAGGTTTTTCCACCTACACTGAGCCTGTAGCCCGAGTTGCACTCACAGTAGAAGGAGCCAGGGGTGCTGATGCAGCTGTGCTGGCACCTGTGCTCCTGCTCCACGCACAGGTCCACCCCAGCAAGACAGAACAGGCATTAGATCAGTCAGACACATGGGGACCCTGGCTCTGGTACATGTCCTGTCACTGCTGTCATAGCCACCAGGACAACCCACACAGCCCCAGCCCTTCCAGCCCCAACACTCACCTGTTGATTTCAGCTGCAGACATGGGCACTGTCTACTGCACCAGCTTTCTAATTTACCAAGTGCTAAATCAACACTGGGTGTAAATTGATATGGCTGATAGCTTGAGCTGAGCAAGCATAAGCTTGAGCTCAGCTGGAATGTGCTGCAGGAGCCACGTCTCAGTGTCTGTGCAGCCAGGAGCCTGTAGAGCCAAGGGGAACTGGGCAGCAGGGCAGGCAGGAAATGGGCAGAGGCATCAGGTGCAGGAACATGTCAGGGCCCTGGGAAGCAACATCTTGTCAGCCCAGACTCCCCTGACCCAGCAAGCTGAGACTCACCATGGCACTGGTGCAGTCCCTGGAAAGGAAACACTGCCTGGAAGAGGCTGGCAGCTGCCTTCTGCCCTTCAACAGATGCTGAAACAGGTAAGGTCTCACCAGACTGCTGCAATGCCAGGTCTCCAGCAAACCTGCCAGCATGGTGAGGGACAGACAGGTCTCGACCTGTGCCAGTATCAGCGTGGTGCAAAATAGGCTCCTGGCTCACAGCCAGACACTTCTGAGCAGCACCATGTGGCCAGGGATCTATCAAACACAAACATGCAGTGGATGCCATGCACATGTCGTAGGAGGTGACCCTGCTAGAGCAACATTAAAATATATATATGGATCTGTGAAATATATATATGGCTCTGGGATGTGTCACCCAGCCCTATCACACCCAGGGAAACCAGTTCTACATTTCCTGCTCTTTAACATTCCCATCACTGCTACCACAACATCCTGACTTGGGCCAGAGCTATCAGGCACAGGTGAAGAAAAACACATGCTTGCAATGCTTGCAAAACTTCCCTTATCTCACATCAGGAAAGGTGAGGAAGTGGAAAGGCCACCCATCCCAACACCTCCCCACTGGGGAGGTTGCTTCCCTGCCGATGCTGCTCCTAGCAAGGGCAGCCACCCCAACCCTCTGAAGGTCATCTTCCAGCCCAGATGAGAAGCAGGCACCTGACAGTGGCAGCTTTCACACACTACAGAGCTTGTCCTGGAGCTGTTTCCTAAGCTGCCTCATGAGTTCAAAGGACTCAAACAGGAAGAAATGTTCCTCCAGCAACTGTGAGGCCATGGCCCACAGCAAATTCATGTCTGCCTGCTGGATGTCCATGGAGTATATTTTGTCAGCAGCATTCCAGGTCTGGGCAGCCACCACAGTGACATGGTTGTGGGGTGGTCCATCCATCACAAAGAAAGCGATGCAGGGGATCTCGTTGTGCAGGGGGTGCATGCCCTCCTGCGGGGTGAAGACCATGTTCACGGTGTACTGTATGGCCAGTCCTCCCATAGAGCCCTGGTTGCTGGGATGGTGTCTAAATCAAAGGAGTGCATGCTGACAAACTGGAAGATACTGCTTTGGGCAACTCCTGTTCCCTCCACAGCTCCAGTCTCCCGTTGGTTTTACTGCATTTTGCCAGTTTCTGCCTAAAACTAGGGCTTCCCTTCTTGCTTGAATTTTTTTAAGGGCAGAAAATGAGACAGTGTAAAGCTCAAATAAAGTCACACACATGGCGGGGATTGAGCCAAAAAGCCTCCTTGGACATATGGATGCTACTACTTCCAGAGCAAACTGGGAGTGTTTAACAAGTGAAATGTCAATTATATATTTTGCTTGACTTGTGTGTACTTAAGTCTGGGATAATTTGACCCTAATGGTAAGCAAACATTTTGAGTCCCCTTGGGATGACACCCAGACCTGGGCTGTTTTCTCAGCTGCTCCAAAGGTCACCTGCTACTTTCTGCATTTGGTGCCTGCACTGTTTTTTAACTGGGATTGATTTAAATTCCTCTGCCCTGGGAGGAAAGAGGCTGGTGCCCATGGGTTTGCTTTGTTCTTCTTCCCCAGGAGACCTATGCAGGAAGGGGATTCCACCTCATGCCTTTTAATTACTGCCTTGTTTTCCTAATGATTCTGTAGCTGCATTTAGCTCTTTGTAAAGTCATTTATTAAATAATGAGGAGAGTGTTTACTGAACCCACACAGACTTTCTGGGCTTGCACCAAGAATTTAGCACTTTTAATGAGAAATACAAGCACTAGATTAATTTTTAAGCATTCCTTAGGTGTTCAGCAGCTGCTGGGGCTGGAGAGTATGGTGCTGTGCTTCCAGGCGGTACCAGGATCTGGCAGAGGTGGTGCTTGGAGATATGCCTTCAAGGGAGGAGAAAAGAGCAAGAAGCAAAGCCTGGATTCAGCTTGAGAGAAGCTGGGGAGGAAGAAATCCATCTCAAGAAGTTTTGATAGCCTGCAGAAAAGCCTAAAATCAGTTTCAATTGCAAACTCCCAGGTAATAACCAAGAACAAGGCATTTATGGGCAGAGGAGAACCTGCAGTCCCAGTGTTGCACTCCACCAAGGGTCCTGCAGAGCCATCCCCATCCCACACGGCTCATGCCTTTCTCAGATTATTCTGAGTTGGAAGGGATCCACAAGGATCATTGAGTCCAACTCCTTAGTGAATAGCCCATACAAGGATTGAACTCACAACCTTGGTGCTATAAGTGCCATGCTCTGACCAACTGAGCTAATCTAAGGGCCACATGAAAAGCACTTTGTTAGCCTCTTCCTGAGGCAGCAAGGCCTAAGCTGTGCAATGCCTAGGATGCTGTGGCAGATGCTGCATTTTCCAGGCCTGGGCAGGACTCTCCTGTTTGTATTTCCTGAGAATGGGAGGCCACATGCTGACCCTACCTCTGCAGCCCTGTGTGGGTCCCAAAGGCACTGAGGAGCCTCAGCCTGCCCCAGGGAGCCTTTACAGAAACGTATCATGGCATTGCTGTTGCAGAATCACAGGTCTCGGTGGAAGAGACAGGTGATCTTCAGAGCTGGGGTGCTTTTATCTATTCCTCAACTCTCAGGAGACAGAGCACAAATATAATAGCACAGGAACCTTGAGATCAGCAGTGGACACAGCAAATTGAGACACTGAGTCTTAATTTCAGGGGACATTAAGACAAAAGGCAGGGGAGAAGTCTCCTTTGTGCTGTTGCACAGGGTAGTGCTGGTCAGGGTGCTGGCATGGGTGCTCTGTCTAGTCAGGATGGCAGAGGGATCCATCCCTTCAAAATTCCAAGCCAGCTTGGGGAAGACATGCCACCTGCAGAGGCTGGGGACACCTCTATGTCCTCCAAAACGGCCTCATCTATATCTTATGGTCATGATTTGCTGACAAGGGGAATGCAAATAAGCTGAGGCTCCAACAATTTTCTGGGCACATTCGCAGAGACTAAGCAAAGGAAATACACTAACAATAAAGGGAAAATGTTTAGCTTATGATATTAACATGTTTATAGCAGCAACAATAGTATAGGTTCCAACCTTATATAAAATTTGGATGAACTGCCAGTTTTAAAAGTGAAAGAAAAGTTTACAAGAACTACTCATGGTATTTAATATTAATAATAAACACATCTAGGCTCAAGTACTGATATTCAAAGTGGTTGAATTTAGGATCACATTAGTTAACTCAAGTTCTTTCAGATGTGTGAATTAATGACTCGACTGAGAATTACTTAAAATATACTTGTAAAGCAATGGGTTTGCAAAGGGGAGAAAATGTTCAATGGACATAGCAAATGCTGATTTCTTGGACACACACAGATTCTTTTCACTCAGAACATGAACTTGTGGAGAGAGAGGAGGGTCCTGCCTTTAAAACCATATGCCCCTAAAAGGCTAACTTCTGATACCCCACTGTAAATTTCTTCATAATTCCCTTTTTTTCTCCCCAGTATTATTTTCCATCAGTAGTGAATGATTGAAGATTACCTATAACTAATTTTCCTAGAAAACAAAGAACCCAACCAGCTTCATGGCTGTTCTGGACAGGAGGGAAATTTACTTCCTACTATATCTTGAATCTAGATACAAAGGGGCATCCTGCTAAGAATTGCAACTCCTGACTTTGAGACAGGAAAAAGATGAGAGGAATCCACAGCTTTAGGGCTGGACAACAAGTAAGAGGATAAGTGTAACCTGCATGAACTATCCTACAGGGAGAGGGTTCAAAAGGAGATACTGATGCCTCGTTGCTGTGGAAAATGTGGGTTCCGCTCTTTGCTGCCCAGGAAGACAAGAAGTGCTGCTCAGGCAGCAGGATCCTCCTTAGGTGTGTGCTCACCAAGCCCAACCTGCTGTGCAGTGCGTGCCCATGGTACCTGCAAGTGCATCATGACAGAAATGAAAGGGCAGGGGAGAACAACCACTCACAGCAGGGTTGGGCTGAACTTCACTCCTGGGGAAGGGCAGCCTGGTCTAGTCCTGCAACAATGCATAGTAGTGGTCTCCATAACCTTTACTGGACTAGAACCTCATACTCTTCCCTTCATGGGATGCCTTGACCATGTAGGCTCCAAAATAATGTTTACATTGCCACGACACAGGACACGTTATTTAGCCTCATTGGTCCTTACTGCTCCAAAAAACCCAAAAATCACTTCTACTTACATCACTTCTGGCAGACATTTCTCCAACCAAATCTTTGGTAAGGGCAACTCCACAATGTCTTCAGGTACTTCACTGGTTCAGCATCCCACCCATAAGAAAGCTTTTCCCAGCAAATGACTCGTAACTTCCTTGCTGCAATTTTATCCCATTATTTGTCCTTTATGCATCACAGGTATAGAGAACAAACTACTTTCTTATTCTTTTAGCAACATTTTCCTGTATTTTAAGACCCTTATAATGCTTTTACTTCCTCCTTCACTTCTCTTCCCACTCTCCTTGTCCCTAGAAGGAACAGTACCAGATCTTTTAGCTTGTCCTCACAGTTTATATTTTGTAGGTCTCTGATCATAATTATTTTTGCCAGTGGACTGATAGGGGAACATTTTTTTCCACATCTTTCTTGAAGACAGAAGCCACAATATCCAAGTCCACATAAATTTCCTCTTGAATTAATGAACAGATATTTATTCCCTCAGAAATGTAACAACTTCAATGGGTTCAACAGAAAGGTCACACTCCTCCCTCGCCACACGGACATGCTGTGTAGCCTAATACTGAGGATCTTCTCCTGTGGGATAAATGAAGCCAGTCTGACTCTCCTTGGGTAAGCCTGGTGTCTGACCTTTGGCATCCTGCATCCATACACTGACAGACAGGGATCAGGGAAGGGTAGAGGGGGCAATTCCTTTCCCTTCTTCTTTTGTATCAGTGCTGACTTTGGCTGGGGTAGTTAATTTTCTTCACAGTGGCTGTGTTGGATTTTTGCTGAACACAGGGTTGATAATACAGAGATATTTTTGTTATTACTGTACAATGCTCATACCTTTTCTGCTTTTCATACTGCCCTGCTGGCAAGGAGGCTGGGGGTACTTGGGAGATTGGGAGAAGACACAGCCAGGGCAACTGTACAATGCTCATACCTTTTCTGCTTTTCATACTGCCCTGCTGGCAAGGAGGCTGGGGGTACTTGGGAGATTGGGAGAAGACACAGCCAGGGCAGGTGACCCCAAGTGACCAAAGGGATATTCCAGACCATGTGACATCATGTTCAGTATATAAAGTGGGGGGAAGAAAGAGGAAGAGGGGGGCATTTGGAGTGACCGTGTTTGTCTCACAAGTCACTGTTACGCTTGATGGGGCCCTGCTCTCCTGGAGATGGCCAAACACCTGCCTGCCCATGGAGAGCAGTTACTTAATTTTTTGCTTTGTTAGTGTGCATAGCATTTGCTTTCCCTATTAAACAATGTTTATCTCAACCCACAAAGTTTCAAGCTTTTACCCTTTTGAATTTCTCCACAGGCCAGCTGGTGGGGGAGTAAGTGAGCAGCTGTGTGGCACTTGGTTGCAGGCTGGGGTTAAACCACAGCATGGGGTTAAACCACAGCATGGTTCCACTTGGGACTCAGGCCTAGAAGATTCATGTCTGCTCAGCACTGTCAAGACTCAGGCAGCTCTTGACCAACTAGCAGGAGATCTGTTGGTGCTCTGGGAACTCTGCTAAAATAAACGTAGATGACCAGGGTTGTAGGCAGGAGGTTGGGAAGCTCCAAATGTAGATCTTTGGCATGCAGGGTAGCACTTGGGTACCCACAGCCACATGGTTATTACAGTTTAAGAAGCTGAGTTGCTTAACTGATGGTGGCTGAGATTCCTCCACCTCCTTGGCCCTGGGAGGGACCCAAGCACTGCAATCGTACAATTGCACCCAGACCACAGCACTGGCTTGGCTCTGTCATGTCCATGCATTAGGATTGCAGCACAGGGAGCTAAAAATAAAGTAATCGACCTTTCCTAAGTCAAGGAAAGATATTGCACGTGAGAATGAAGAGAGTGGAAGCTAAGTAGAAGGCAAAATAAAACATTTGAAGAAACAGAAATCAAAACAACTCTCTGTATTGACACTTGTTTTTAAACTAAAGACATAATTATCCTGTAGCAAGCATTGGCTACAGAGAAAAACATCTTGTTGGGAACTAATTAAAGAATTAGCCAGTGTTTAGTTTCTCATAGATAAAGGAGCATAAGCTTTGAAACAGAAGTGTTTGCAGTATGCTTTTGAAAACTCTCTGAAGACAGCCAAGCTTAAGTCTGTTAAGACTCTTCCTTTGACTATTAAATGTCTGTTCAGATGTCTTTCTTTTCTTCTTCCTTGATTTTTTTTCTTCTTATAAAAGAAGCTCCTGGTACCACTTAACAGCAGGCATTTTCTCCCTTGCTTAGAGCATGGGGTGGTGTGTTACCATGTATCACAGCGATGAACACAGGTCATCCACTGAACCACAGTACTGGTGGGACAAGTGTCAAAGCTGCCATGAAATAGTGTTTAGTAACTTAAAAGCTGGCACTGCGTGCCACATCAACCCGCCAAGATTATGTTCTAACCAGACCTTTGCCAGGCACAAGGTGTATCAGCACCATGTCCTTGACAGACAACCTCTGGGTGCTGCAGGGAATGCCAAGTCCCTTTTAGGAAGCTAATCAACTTCTTGGTTCAGCAAGAGGGGACAACGACAGTAAGCACTGTCTCTCATCCACTTTAACAGCTCGACATCCTCTGCCAGGGAAGGGATAACCCATCCTGAAGAGCAGGAGTGACCAGACTCTGCATGGGTTCCCATGGTGTATGCTCAGAGCTGGGCACACTTCTTGGGGATAACTTGGGCCTGGCTTCAAAAGCAACTTCTCTGCTCTACTCCCTCTGCCCAGCAGCCTGATGGTAGCTGTGAACTCACGTAACCACGAGTGATTTTCAGAGCTCTACTAGTTTGACTACAGGGTCTTTCTTTCCATGCTTCTCACCAGTCCCACACACACCAGGGTTTTAAGAGCCAGTTACGCTCTTGACTCCCCTCCTGTCAAATCAGCATCCAGGGTGTTGGCTAAGATCAGGGATTACAAACTTCCTCCTCTCTAGCAGAAAGATTGTGGGTGCCTGGCAAAGCAGCACTGGGCATGCTGGCACTGACTGTGTTTGCCACCATGTACGAACTGCAGTTGACTGCAGTTCACCCAGTGTTGTTTATTTAGCATCTCCAGCTTTGTTTCAAATGAGCACACATGCAGATGAAATTATCCCTGCTTTCCAAAAGACAGATAAAAAACTCTATCTATGCTTTGTGGAAGAGGATGGGAGTTTTAGCCAACTCTCTGAAGTGGAAGTACTCCATAGAGACAACATTATGTGGGAAAGGGGAATCAATTTTTACTAACCTCTCTTCCACTGTCATGCTACTTTGCAATTTTCAGTGCAACCTCTGGTATCAGATGCATTCTCAAGAGTCATGAGAATTGTCAGTGCAAATATATTTAGCCATATCCCTTTGGGTAGATGGGGGAGGAAAGAAACCCCTAAATAGCTATAAGATAACAATTACTGCAAACATATTTGCTTAGAGAAAGTTTAGTCAGAGTTCAAAGTCCTTGGCAGCTGGATGGCCAACGGCCAGCTTCTTCTCAAGCTGTCCCTACAAACCTTTACTCTTTGAGGAGCATGCTCAGAAGAGAAACCCCTCTGCTTTCCATAGGTCTTCTCCATATGCTCTAAGAACTCCTCAGTCTAAAAGAAATGCTCAAATAAATGGTAGATTATTTAGACATCTCTTCCCTCTTTAACAAAAAAAACCCCAAAAGTCAAATCCAAGCCCTCCACGATAGAAACCATGTTTTAAATAGGAAAAGGGAAATTCTCACTATTCATAACATTGCAAAGGAATCAGAAAGTTCACAGTTCTACCAAATGAGTGAAAATACCCTGGCTTTCATTCAACTGCACTGTTAGTGGGAGTGAGGAGAAGTCTCCCACACAGCCACAGGAGAAAACTGTGGGATTCAGACTGGAAAAGTAGCAGGGGGAGGATGTGAACACTGTTAAAAATAAAACTTATCAGACAACAATTGAATCGTGAGAATGTTATCTGGTTCAACAGAAGCGTGAAAACAAATAAGCATTTCAAGAAGAGGGTCACTAGCAAGGTAAATAACTTCAAAATTGCAGGAAGTGACCAAAGAAATGTGCCAAGCCAAGGGCAATAAAAAAAAAAAAATCTCCCCAACAGCAGAAGACAGTCATGGATACCAATTTCAGTGTCACCCTACCGGCATTGCACCCACCCACTGCATCCCTGGCCACAGTAAGACACAAGACTGAAGAGATTTGCACAGGAAAATGTTTAACATGACCCAGTGTTTATTGACTCCTGCTACATTTTTTTTAATAGTAACAGGAACATAAAATGTGATGTGTGGTAAAATACTACTAGGGGTTTCTATATTAATCCAATGCAAAGTGCCAGCATTGTTGACCAGCATACAACCTGACAAGAGATGTAGTCATAACGCACTCTCAGATATCTGCTGGGAGTACATCACAGTCAAAGGAGAACTAGTCATTTGCCTGCAAATAGACACGTTTTCTTCTAGATGCAAGTTGTGTTAGAGCCAGCTATTTTGCAAGAACAAGAAATACATATAATATATTCTAACATTTTAAAAAACAAAGAGGACTAAAACTGCTTAAAAATAGAAGGGAAAAAAAGAGTGGATCTTTTTAGACACTGTTTTGTAGAAGTCATTCTTCATAGAGCCAGAAGTAATCTAGAGAAAAAGATTTATTAGAGGCTACTTTGCTCAAAAGGCCAGTGGTCACAGGTTTAAGAATAAAAATAGTCTCTTGATTTTCAGTACTGTCTCCTGGCCTTTTTTCCTCCGTGCACAACAAAGACCTCCTGTTGAAAATGGCAGCTTAGTGGCTCTGCACATTTTTCCCACACAATTGAAAAGGCAACCATGTTTTTTAAAGAGCCATCAAAAACTTGCGTAACATGCACATGCAGCATGAAACGTCTTCACAGAGATGAGTGATGAAGGCACATTATCTAAAGGTTAAAAAAAAAAAGAAAAACCAGAATTTTTGGAGGATTCAAGGCTAAATGACTTAGAGAAAGCACTCCTTTTCACAACTGGCTGACAAGTGCTGTTTAGCCATTTGATTCAGTTTGCTATGAAGACAAAACACAAGGAAAAAGCCTCTTTGAAATACCCTCCCTACTGTAGTAGCCTGCTTCCTTCACACAGACAATTTCATTCTCACAGAGCAGTTTGCAACAACTCTACAGACAGGCAAGAGAAATCTATGTAGGAAACATGACACCTGTGTATTCCTACATGACCAACACCCCCCACACCATCCCCAACTAAACTACAGCTTCTTCAAGGAGATCATCCCATGGGAAACAGAGTAGAGATCTGAAACAGAGGACTGAGGAATTGGTTTCAAGACCCCAAGCCCTCAACTTTTCTTGCACTTGATTATGTGTGTTAATAAAGAGAACACTCTCTGCCACAGAATAATTGCTCTGTCTTCTATATATATACATATAGATGAGGAAGATATTGGCTAAAAATGAAAATATGTACTTTATTTACAATAAATGCAACTATTCTGCTCCATCCATCACACGTGTTGCTGACCACTGCAGAAACCTGGTGGTAGCAACAGTGATAACTGAAGTACCTTCCTTTTTCAGCCCTTAGACAAAGCTCTTCCAGTTCCACCACATTGTTTTTCCACTGTTCCAGGCTTCAGGAAGATGTGTAGTAACAATGCTTTTTAGTTCATTTTTAAGGGTACAGCTTCGAGAGGCAAAGAAATATTTGCTCTGCTCTGTTTTATCTGGTTTTCCTCCTTTCGAAATCATGTAGGAGTTTCAAATTTATGCACCAGTATCGACTTTGCACAGTAATACAACAGGTTGTATTCCATCACCTTCTCTAAACAGTAATCCTGTGGGCCCTCTTTTCCAACACCTCTCACATTTCAAAGGGTTACCTCTCACTCTTTTGTGTCCCACATGGACATTTCAGAATGAGAATTTCAAGTTATCACTAAGTTTCCTTCAAGTCTCAGGTGTGTTACTTAGAAGCAACTGTAGTAGAATAATAGTTTTTTCCTAACATTAAAGGACATTTATCATATTCTTTGTCTTTTTCTAGACTTGAGCTATAAGAATATTTGTCACACATGTTCCCTCATATTCCTCTCTTAAGGTGCACAGTGGTCAGGTCTATAAGACCATAGCTGGATCTCTGGGAGAAGCCAGAGAGAATAAGGGGTTTCTTAGCACTACTGTATTTACATTCAGCATTCATGGGCAGGCTGAAGAATGCTTAGCTTTTTTTTTTTCTTTAAGATACAAAACTGCTTTAAAAAATACTCCATTTTCTATTATCATTTTTTATGTCATGGAAGTTATTTCTTTTCTGTCCTATGCAGCTGTTACCTTTCTGTCACTGACGTTTAATAGTTGCCATTGCACACTACTTTTCCATTCCCTAGCTCAAGTGCAGCCCCATCACAGCAGGGACAAGCCAGCACAGCGTGGGGAAGCGGTGCAGGGCGGTTCAGACAGGCCACCTTCACCAGCATGGGCAGGTGGCACAGGAAAATATGGGGCACTGAAGGACGCATCTATTTGGAACATTTAATAGCGTCTGACATACACACTGACAACATGAGGTAAAAATGAATGCAAGTGAGTGTATTAGGTTAAGAACAATTAGTGTGAGTGATAAATGCATCCACTGCCAGCTCCCAGCTTCATTAAGGGCTATTCCGAACTGCATAGCAAGTGCTGGTCGTAGAAGTTTAGACAGATTGGAGATAGGTCACCAGTTACTCACTGAGTCTAATAAGTTTAAAAAAATAATGGAGAAAAAAATGTGTGCTTTGCCACTGAAGAACTCTGATCTCACAGCTTGGGCACAGCAGTAGTAGTTACCTGGCATAACAGATCAATTGAAATGGAATTGCAGTTTCATTCAAATTACATATGCATGCAAAATTAAACAAGTGTGTTCACTAAGAATATGCAGCATAAAAATCAAGTCTAAGTTACCCATTATTTATCATATATTTGTCAGACTGCCAGACATATCTTTTCCTTTCAGATTCATATCTGTGTCACACAGAACATAGCAGATGGAGAAGTCGCAAAGCAAACACTTCTCTACATATCACTGGCCTTAAGGGCCAATCTATTGTGTGCCATAAGCCTTCCAAGTTTACCAGACTTTTAGGAGAAAACAGCTGCTTTACCAAACTGTGAAAATAGAAAACATACAGCCCCATCCTGCTCAAAACAGAAAAAAATGATTTTATAAAGTTGTGAACAGAGACATAACCACTTTCCCCTCAGTCCTGGGACAGAAATGGCTTTACAACTGCACAGCTACAACATGCCTCTTGAAAAGCAAACAAAATCCAGAAAATGCGATGACTGTGTAGACAAAAATCTGGGAAGTCATGTTATTGAAGAGTTGAACCAATGTTTTGCACATCAAAATGATGAACAGTACATCAACAGGTCCATTTGGGACAGACTGTAAAATGACACTCTCCAAATATCCAGTTTAGTTTCCCATGTCCAATATCTCTCTGTGCCCATTAGCAGTCTGCCACTGATTTTAAACTTGCAAAGCTTCTTCCCATTGAACTAGAATTTTTTTCCCCATAAAGTGCAAATAAGACTCAGGTTTTTACCACTAGTTCCAATGACCACTATCTTAGTTACAAGAGTGATCAAAAGCCAGTTGGCTGAGCCACTACCACTAGGCTTAGTGATACTCTTTTTTTTCTTTTTTAAACCCTGGTTAATTTTTCCAGCAAAAGGCAAAGAGCAAACAAGTCTTTCTTCTACCACATGCAGCATGAGAGGAGGCTGCCTTAAGTACCATCAGCATAAGATGCACATGCTAGACACAACCAGAGCATTCTTGTGCATAAAAATGATTTGCCCTTATTTGCTGGAAATGGAAGTCATCTTTGGGATCTTATTTCCTCACAAAGAGTTCATGAACAGTTGATTAGTCTTCATTAAGAGGTGCTTCTCTCTTCCTTGCATCTACATCAAAAAGAAGAAAAAGCAAGAAGTGGTTAAACCAGGGGGTTCTGACTATATTCACCTGAACACTCAAAACCAGAAAAATGTTGGTTTGCTTTCAATGGACAACAGTTTCCATTTCAGAATCATGGCATGAATCCACTATGTGGACTGAACTGCTATATGATACCACAGCATGTTAACAAGGGCAATCACACAAAGATCTTGTACATTTGTCACATTGAAATTGAAGATGACTCATGCAATACTTAAGTAGCTAAGTAAACTTTGAGACCCCAGATCAGTGATACTTTCCCCCACCTCCTCTTAGCCCATTTTTCATGATCCTCTTTAAGGATGAAACCAGTATTTACTTTTCGTACAAGCTACAGAGATGACAACAGTCTGTTCGGAAAATCATTTGACTAATTGTAACTTTGCCCAGCTGCACACATTTTAAAAAAGACAAGTGCTCTCCACACTGTATTTTGAGGAACCACCTGAAACAGACCCTGAAGACCAGATCCTAAACTGCTCTGAAGAGCAAACCTTTGGTCACAGTCCCAGGCAGGGTGTTGGAACACATCTGGACAACTCAGTCCGTGACTCGTATGCCATTATTACAGTAGCAGGCAGTATGGCTGCCATTAGAAAGCTGGGTCACCTCTTCGTGGGCTTCTGCTCTTTATTAATACGGAAGACAGACACTATTCATCCAGAACATTTAGAGAACACAACTATTAAACTGTCTGTGAAAGTCTCATGACTTTGTGCTACACAAAGGTTTGGAGGAGGCAAAATATACCTCCCAAATAACAAAAGAAGAGCTGACTCCCTGTGACTGAAGTAGCCACCCAGGGTAGGAAAAAAATCTCAGTCATTTGGGCTCAAATCAGAAACTGTCTCTTCCATTTTCCCCATTTTGTTCATCAGGGATTCTAGGGCCAGGCCTGAATCTTCTGTCACAACTTCTCCACTTTGCATAAAATAACTGACTAGCAATTAGAGGTGAAAAAGCTTTCTAAAAATGCATTACATATGCTTGTAGCTACAGAATCACTCCTGGTCTGTCTCTGACTCTGGAAATATCAAAATGCATTAAATTCTTTCTGGCAAACATTTATAAAAAAATCATACCGGTTAAGTTCCTGAACTTCTTTTTGGCTTCCGCTCTTTCTTCGGCATCAAAATACCACACAGTCATGGCATATCTACAAAAGAAAGAAACCTTGCATTTGTTTCCACCTTTGATATTAAAATAGAGCACTGTAGTTTTATGCTCATGGAGAAAGCAAAAAACAAAACTGGATTCGTAGACTAAAAAAATAGGATGAAAATGACACATCTTTATAGGCAAACACAGACAGCATTTTAGTGTGTATTTTAACAAGTCAGATAGAAATATAGGTGAGAATTTCTGCTGGAGGCACAAAAGAGAGCACGGCCCCTGGTAACAGAGGGCAGAAGTAGCTTTCAGACCTTTGCATGTTTTTCTGCTCTGGGACGCCTGTAGGCAGCTTGGGGGCTGCCCTGCATCACATCAGCTTTTCACAGCCTGCTGACAGATGGTAGTCCCAACAATCCCTATAGTCTTACAAGGGCAGAAGAATAACCCAGCACCTCCCAGCTAAATAGCTATGCCCGGCTTGGAAGATTTCTCCTGTCAATGGTTAAGGGCCTTTTTTTCCCATCGCATGAGGAGGAAATGTACCATTCAAGCTTGCTTCTCCTTATTTAATGAGAGAATTTCCAGTGACTCAAAACCAGAAAATTCACTCAAAATCTGTCTATTTTTTATGCACACGTATTTAAACATGATGGCCATTTGGGTTTTTGCCTAGCCAAATAGCAATACCAAATATGCTACTTACCTGGTTGCATAAGAAGGTTGGACTTCATGTGGGTTCCTTCGATCTGACCAAAAAAAAAGTAATCGGTCAAAAATCGGCTCAACATCTGCTACGTAGGACTTTCCTTCTGGGAATATTCGAAGAATCCCACCATGCAGCTGAAAGAAAAGGAAAGATTGCTTTTTGCACATATAAACAGCCACACATTCACATGAAAAGTGACTTATTTCTCCCTCCTCAACACCTAACAAATGGGAATAAACATCTAATGATAAACATGACAGCTATGTGACAACACTGGAAAACCTTACTGTGTCTCTTGGCCACTCTGATTTTCCCAAATAGTTTGTAGTGTTCTGGCATAAGCTTCTGTCTAAAGTAAATGAACCAAGATAAAGGTAACACCAGCCCTGCAGCAGATACTGGGAAACTTCTAAGCTTCCGGTCACATCTCTAGAACCAGTGATTACCACAGAGCTGCTCCACCTGACCAGTCTGAGATCAGGCTACAACAATTGTTAGATACTGCTTATGCTATTTCAGAACCTGCGTCTGACCATTAAGGAATTAACTTTTACACCTTGGAAAGAGTGAAGACTCTTCTATTGCTAGATTTGTAAAACTTCTCAAATGCATTATAGCTCCCAGCCACCATTTTCTCTACTTATAACACAGCCTGGTTTCCCTACCATATAATTTCTGTCTTTCCATGTGCCACGAGTTTCAGGGAAAAGGTCTTGTGATCTGCACACACTCGAGAAACTTAAAAAGATGAAGGTGAATCCTGCCTCCTCCTGCTGCTGTTACAGGGTTCTTTGGAGACTTTTATGCTGCACCACAGAGTGCAGGGAAGATGCTGTCAGTGCACCACTGACCTGACGTGGTACCTCCATGCCCCATGCAGACCTCAGTGAGATGCCACTAAGTCAGGATTAAAGCCACATGGTTGCTTTCAAAGCCCAGCATGGTTACACTCTTATATTGCATCTCCTCCAGCAGACAGTTACATAAAATCACTATCACATCTACATAATAAAGTCCATCAGTGTCCTGGATTTCAGTTAGCTTTTCTTAGTGCTCACTTGGGTGCCTCTTCACTACTTAGCTAAGGGTGCAATGCACAAAATAAACTGGATATTTGAATTTCCTCCCACATCTCCTCCTTCATTTTATTATATTGAGATATTTCACCATCATACTCTCTGTAAAGGGAGTGCTTCTCTGCAACACTGCATTTTTCAGTGGCATTGCCTCTATATCTGAACTCACTTATGGGGGTTCATAGTATTTACATGTGCCTAAAGAGCATATTGGCCTATAAAGAGGTTTAGAGAAGCAAAAAACACTGGACAATTTTCAATTGATAACCCCTGTGAATGGTTTGTGCTGCATTACAACAACAGACTTGCAAAGAGACATCCTGCAATTTCACAAACCCTTCTTTTGTTTCTAATTTAAAGGTATGGCACATTAAAGGCTGACTTAACTGCCTTATAGTAATACAGGCAGAAACAAGAGGCACATCCTGTCAAGAGACCCAGTGGTGGAATCAAACCATGCTCGTTCCTCTTACCAAGCCCCATTGCTTCATAAATAAGAAAAGGGAACTGCCTGAATATCTTCTGCAGGTTAGCCTGAAGTAGCAAGAATGATAAAGTCACAAATTTGGGCTGTCATTTTACTCTGCTCCCAGAATCCACTTACTCTGCAGTGAATTGATTTTCTTTTTCTGCTGTTTCCTCTAAATAAAGTGTTAAGAGCATGCAGCCCAGTGCTTATAGCTTTATTCTACAGCAACAAAATCGTATGTGGGTAGGATGGGAGAGAGGATGATAAGGAAACAGTTCAGATTCTTTCTTCCAAAGGATTGCCAAAAACACCCAGAAAAAAAAAAAAAACCAAGAGATAAAGAATGGACCAGCAGTTCAGAAGTTCATCAGAGTTCACAGAAACAACAGACAGTTCCAAAGCTATGTTTCCAAAGTATTTTTTCCTTCCTGTGTAACCCCATGGCTTACTCACCTTAGAGTCCCAATTCTTATTCAGATAATAAATACAGGTGATGCAGCGCCCATCACCATTTGGATTGTCCACATGACGAACATACCCAGTTCCATTTCCAGGATAGCAAGCAACCATAGCCTGAAAGATACAGATTGTAAAATAATTAATTCTACAAAATGACTGCCTTCAGTTTTAATTTGCTAAGCATCCTCCCACCACCAGTTTGGCTCAATATTTTTCAGATGATCGATCCAAAATATAGAGCTGATACCACCTAAAGGTATCTTTGCACAAGCTTCTTTCACAGGACGGCTCAGCCAGTGTGAAATTCCAAACTGGAAAATAAATATCCTTCATAATTCACAATATATACACTAAAATAAAAGGAAAGAAATTAATTAAACTAAAGCACTAGTATGTATGGTACAAGCTTGTTGTCATTTACAAGCTACGTGACTTTGAGGCAGTTTCAGCTGAAATTTGCTTGGGTTTCTACAGATAAGCAGTAATTGCAAAACTGATTCTCCAGTCAAAATGAAAATAGAAAGCAATCCCAGGATGTCATGGTTAACTACCACCATCCTCCTCTATTCATATCTTCCAGTCATTGTCATATACATCCCTATGTCCAACTCAAAGTGAGGGTCCCAGGAGGTGCAGGTAAAAGTCCATAGAGCAAAGTCTGCAAAAAGCTGCCACTCCTTTGTGCTGTGTTTGCACAGGGCAGTGCATGTTTGCTTTCATGGACTGAGCCACAGAACTAACCAAACAGCCTTCAGAGCATACTTCTCTCTTTGATCATCTTCAGACTTGCTGATACAATCACTTAATTCATGGTTTAAATTTCACCTTGAATGATGAGATAAGCCTAAGATGAATTACTCCAAACCACATGACAATCAACAGATCTTAAAAGGTTTTTTACAGCAAAAACACACTAAACTTAATTGACATGATTAGTAGCCTAAGCAGAATGCAGGGAAGAGCAGGTGTGACTGCTGGTAGGGTACTAGATCTTTGTCTCAGTCACTCTTCACTACTGGGGCTACTTGGTAGTGATACAGATCACCACTAAAGCTGTTGCAATAGAAGTCTTGCTCCCACTCCTCTGACAGTATTACCAGCAAGTGTGATGGGAAACAATGGACTAAATTCAGCTGGAAAACTGAAGAGAGCGTTCAGATGTGGCTTTCGCAGAGATGAGGAGAGAGCAATAATCACTGCTCAATCTATGTGCTGTGCTCCCATAAATAAATTGTGCAGGAAGCACACCATAGGCTCACGTTCAGCTCATTGTCCATCAGGATGACCTGAGGGTTCCCAGGGTCCCCTGGGGAGCAGAGCCCAGCCTGTACTTCTGCAACGGGCTCTTTCCTTCCCAGGGGAGTCGGATTTGCCCACGGCTAATTTCATAAGGTTCCTGTTGGCCTGTTTCCCCTGTCCATCTGGGTTCCTTCTGCTGGCAGCCTTGCCCTCATGGGACTCAACTGGACCCCTCAGTTTGGTGTCTTCTGCACAGCTGAAGAGAGTGCACTCTGCCATCTGCTTGTGATAAATAAAGGTGTTTAACACAACAGGTCTCGTGACAGATCCCTGTGGTGCTCCATTTGGTAGCAGCCTCCAGGTATAATATGTCTGATTGACCACAACCCTCCAAGTCCAACCATCCAATCAGTTTTCTACCCATCTAGTTTTCCATCCATTCAGATCATAAAATCCTATCTTCGGATACAACAGTATTTTACATGCCTGTCCCACAGAATGAGGATATGATTGTGCACCATTTGCATGACCTGCCTCAATGATCTGACATGCATAGTTGATAATGTAATTGATAGTTGGAGATTGACTGTATAGGCTTTACTAAGAGCAATTGAAATTTTCATCTAGGAACCCCAGAAGTCTTGCTTTCTTCTTCCAAGCACATGCCAAAGCCATGCTCTTCTCATGGGACATGACCAGGTACAGTATGGCACATGCTGGTTTAACCACCAAGGAAATTTTAATGTGCCAACAAACACCAGCACAGAAGCTACAGCACAGTGGATCCCTTGAACCCTCTGCTACCAAGACCAAAATCTATCCACAGGAGTCAGCCATATATGAATTAATTAGCTGTGTGCTCCTCACAAGTACCAGAGCAGTACCTGCAGGCAGCAGTAAGTCACCAGGGCCCACTCTCCACACCTCAGGCCACAGATGCCTAGAGACTAGTGGCCTGCAGGGTCAGGAGATTATGCTAAACAAAAGCAAGTACTTTTAATTCGAAGTATAAGCCCTATTCCATCCCACCTGGCAGTTACGTAGATGCCCTGCGGTAGATCCTGTCTGCTCTGTTGTCATTCTGCTATTACAAATGGCTCTAGAGCTGCACTACATTTCATTATCAGCCTGATAATAGCAGCAAGAGCCAGCCTAGAGCATAGTGCTAGAAACAAGTTTGTTAAGGGCATAAGTCTGGTGGAAACCACAAGTCAGCTGTATCTGCAATGTAAAAATGGTCTGAGAGAGCTGTGCCCTCACTGGTGAGGATAACCCACCTCGTGCATACCCCTATCCATGTTGCTAGCACAGCACCTCATGCAGGTGCACCTTCACTCATCCCATGCGCAGTGAGCTGCATTAAGTCTAACAAATTAAAATAGTAACCTTTTGCAAAACGGGATCCTCATACACTGGGAAACATGACCCCGGTGCCTCTGAAGCCGCTCCATCACTCCCCTCCTTAACTGAGCAGGGGAAAGAAAAGGTACCGAAAGGCTCATGGGCTGATAAGGATAGGGAGAGATCACTCACCAGTTACTGTCACAGGCAGAACAGATAAACCCAGGGAAACTAGTTTAATTTATTGCCAGTCAAATCAGGGTAGGACAATGAAAAATAAAATCAAACCTTAAGACATCTTCCCCCTACCTCTCCCTTCTTCCCAGGCTCAACTTCACTCCCAAGTTCTCTACTTGGCCAGTAGTGGGTCCATCCTGTAGAAGACTGGCATAGGCTCTGTCGGACATGGGGGAAGCTTCTGGCAGCTTCTCACAAAAGCAACCCTGGTAGCCTCCCAGCTACCAAAACCTTGCCCTGCAAACTCAACACATCCTGAGAGCTGAAAGTGAAAAGGAGAGGGGGCAGTGATTCCAACAGTCGGGCAGGGAGGAGTACTGTGCCGGGGAGCTGCGTGCAGTACAGCTGCTGCCAAGGGCACGGGTACCTACAGCACCCGTGTACCCAGCTCGGCAGAGCTCTGCCAACCACACCAGAGGGATGATGCATGATGGCAATACAATTTTGTTGACTGCTATTACCTCGTTTTTAAGTCGATGTATAACACAAAATTATGGTAGCCTTAAGTCTCTCTCTTTGGAGAGTAGACATTACTCCAAGATTACTGAACTGCCTAAAAATCAGTCCAATATTACTATTATTTTTAATGCCACAAACAAAAAGCTACTGAACAACAGACTGAAGAGTAGATCCTTAAAGGGAATTAGGTGCTTTATTTACTATGGAAATCTGGGCAAAAGGCCAGAGTTTTCCCTGGCCTCCCCCACATAATATGTTCTCTTAGCAGAACATGTGCCTTGTCTCCAACATTGATGCATAATTTATTTATTTAGAGGTGCACCTTTTGCAACTGAAACGCTGACTTCCTGGAGATTAAGTGGAACAATTCACACAGAATCATAAAGCACTGGCCACACTACAGCTTAACTTTCAGAAAGGCAAAGAGAAAAAAGTTTTCTAGTAGCAGCAGCGAAAGAAAAAAAGCAGAAGTGAAATATCCTTTTTCCTGGCACAGCGAATATTTGAATGAAACCTTAAACAATGAAGGGAAATCATTCTGGTCCTCCTAGAGACTGTTGTAAATGGTATCAAGCTTTATCAGAGCACTGGCTGGAGCAGCTCCAGAGCAGATCAAGCTGGCCTCAGCAGGGATTCCAGCTGTTAGCAGTACTTTTGGATTCATTTAAAGCAAACAAGAAACAGGAGATGAGATGCGTGACCCAGACTTAATTTAGGTAATTTGTGAACACTGGTATTTGCCAGCTTAGTGCACGGTCTAAGCTACAAAAGCCAGAGGCTCGATAACAATAATCAAACCATTTACCAGGTGTGCACATGGAGTGTTAGTAAAAAATGTTGCCTATACTTTTGTTTATTGTGTCCAGAAAAGCACACTCCATTTTTGAAAGCACTCCTCCCTTCATTAACCAACGCCAAACCTAAACTAATCAAACTATAGCAGGCAGTAATGAGCAGGAATGTACATAACTTTCTTTTTCTTTTTCAATACAATCTATTACAGTGGCTGTTGGTTGGCTTAACTTCCCAGTGTAGGCACCCAGAATATTTCTGCAACACTCGCCTTTTCTAAGTTAAAAAGAAGACTTTGTCTTACACAACAGCTGAATAGTTAAAAACTGATATCCAGATGCATGCCTTTGGAGTCGCACATACACACCACCATATGAAGACCTATGCTCTGGTAGTCTAGTCAACAATCATAAATTAAACCCTACAAAACTTGGAAAATGAACAGCAGTTTATCAAGACTAAAGTTTCTACCCTGTTATTTTCAGGAATGCTAGCTTTCCCAAGAGGGTGCTAATCTACCACAAGTTAAACAAGCAGCAATTACCAGCTTTAGTAAGGACCCAGGAATCATCAGTAAATTCCACATTGTACAGAAGCTTGCAAAAATAAGTTATCTATCATTCAGTCTAAGTATTACACTCAAGTCAGCCAGAGAAATCTGCAAGTCAAACTGCAAGACACTAGCAAAGTGAAGGCAGATAAAAAACAACTGTTCCATTGAGAGGATTTTTCCCTGCCTTCCAAGTGCTTCTAGCAAGGAGAAAAACAAATTCTCTTAACTGATGGCCAGGATCACGCTGTGAGACATGATTCACTAAAAAAGCAATGCTAGATCAACCTGATACTTGGAACAAAACATTTCAGAAAATATCTCAGATAGAAGATGCTTGTAAGTGGAAATGAACAGTGCTTAATAGGAAGCAGTGGTGACATCAGGTCAGAAAAAGAAGCTCTTCGTGCCCACTAGCACTAAGCCAGGGCCCCAGTGCACTCCCAGTGCAGACTGTATAGATGGTATTGTAACCCCATACTAATCCTGTATTTTTCTCTCAGAATTAGTATGATCTTTGCAAGCAGCAGAGAAAATCCTGACCTGTGTAACTCAATCCTGCCAACACCAACCACCCTCACAGATTAAGCTAAAGAGTCCACAATATGCTTTTCCATTTTCTCTGCCAGATTTATATGCTATATTGCTGAACAGCAGCTACTTTTGATCCCTATTGTAGATCATCTCTGTGTACAGCTTGGACCGCAAGCAGCTAAATTCAGAAATTACTTGTAAAGTTAGCTGAAAGGTTCTATATAGGTACAAAGCAATGCTGATCTACAATATCACTATGATGGTTGTCTAGAAAACCAAGGTATTAATAAGAATTAACAGTGCTGTAGCCACTGCAGCTTTCGCGTATATTTTTATTTGGCTGCACACTTCCCAACTTTCAGCCCAATATGTGGTTCTCAGTTCTGAACTTGAAGACAAACAAAAATCACTTTTGACCAGTCCTGTAGGAAATGAGGACTACCAAGGTTCACTTGATTGTCTTAGCTCTGAATGCATATTGTGCTCAACTTGATTGTAGTTCATGGATTCTGTGCACAGTCTTTACATCCAGAAAGGGAAAGGCACCCAGCATGCTCTACATTAAAAGAGCATGAGTAGTCTGACATTTCATGATAAAAGACAAGAGATTCTCAGCTGAGGCTTGACTGACACACAAACACTATGGGGTGTTTCTTAAGTATTTTTTTATTGCACCCAATTGCACCCAAGTGTTTTCTGCCACATAGCTTACAATGGTTAAGTATAAAATATTCATGAACACTATTTAATATTAGTTTGTTTGAATTAATGAAAGTTAAAATACCCAACCGCTATACTGAAGCATGAACTGGGAACACTGGTCTAACTTTACAGAGATGGGAAGGAATGGTGGGAAGAAAATTATGTCAAAACACCAACAAATGAGAGACATTAGAGTAGTGCCTGTTGGAAAAGGAATCACCAGTTCCAAGAGGGAGTAAAACTCTGCTCGCTTCAGTCAAGCAACACATGAAATGGGCTTCAGTGGCAGTATTGCATGAGAAACTGGTCCCTCATTTCCTCAACACAACTTGGTCATCAATCTTCAAACAGTTACTTGTAACTGTATTTAAAAAATCCTGTTTCCATGCATAGCATTTTAGCCAGGTGGTCTGGTACTTGCTTCTCCTTGCTTACATGCATGCTTGACCATCAGATTCAGACCTTCCACGAGCTGAAACCTTATCTCTCTCTTTTTATTTTATTTAGTCTTTTGCATGCACCATTGTAGCTTGCTTTTTGTTTGCAGGTACATAAAAGTGCTTTTTAAAAAAAATTTTTGATGAACAGCCTCAGGGTGGGAATTGTGGGAAAGACTTTCATCTGCAGCAAAAAGATGCTAAGAGATGGTTTATTTTTGCTTACTAGCCAAGAGGCTATTATTGATAATATTCTAATTACTGTAAGATAGAAAACTGTTCCTGCTTGTTAAATTTCTTCTAAGAACTAACTTAGGGTAGAAACAAAGACCTACCCATGAAAGCTCTGTTCATGGATTATCTCCATGCCATGCAGCTGTTGATGACTGGCATGTTATCTAGTTGTACCTCAAGGAGCCCCTAATAAGCTTTCAAATCTTATAGAATGTGTCTGTAAGGAAGCTAGATCACAGACTGATGCTGCTTTAAAAATGAGCTCCCTGTTAAATGAACCTGTGGTGGGGTTTAGGAAGCTTCCCTAATGATTGGCAACAAAATTTAGTTTCTCATAGCCTATTAATATGAAGGACTGTTTCAGCCTGTGACTACATTTTTATTTTTCTTAACAGAACACACACTTAGAAATAAATCTGTGTCATGGTTTGATGCACAGTTAGGCATTTAGTTTTAAAGTTATCACACTCTGGATGCCCTTCAAGTTGAAGCTGGCTGCCAGAGCAGTGCCACTGTGAAATGGGAAGGCAGGAAACAGCCATGCCTTGTGTAGGCAGTGACCATCTGCAACTGTCAAGAGAATAGGGAGCATTTGCAGACCAGCCTTTGGAGACAGTGGTGGGTTCTGTTGAGCTGTTCCCATTGCTGGCTACTTCATGAGATCCTACAGGATCCTAAAGTCAAAGGGCAATTCAGGAAACTCTGAAAGGATCTGACCATGGAAGAAGTTCTCCAGGCTTCCATGGAGAGAAATCTCACTTGTGGATTCCTGGGCAAAAGAGTCCCAGGCATTCATCTACCACTGTATACTGTCTGCATTGCTCTTGTTTTTTAAAAAGCCAAGTAAGCTAACACTGTTTTCAGATCACCACTCAAATTCTCTGTATTCAGCCTCTGGGCACAGCAAGGAGAAAACAGAACCCTGAAAGTTAAGCAAACAAATCTGAAACTGCCATAGGATCACAACTGTCTTTGCACTGAGCATCTTTGCCTATTGTAATAATTAAAAGAATTAACCTTCTTTCTTGGATGCTTAATTAATCTACATATGTCTGTGTACATGTCAATTAACACTTTTCTCCAGTACTTCAAGTGCTTCTCTTATCTTCTGCAAATGCAAAATCAGGTAAGACTTATATTTTACATCCTGCTCTGACCTAAAACTAGGTTTTGGTCTGTGATGTTACGGGGTCGTTGTGCCTTGCACGCACACAGCGGCAATACCGCTCCAGAAGCGATTAGCGTGCTGTGAAGAGCAGGCATACCATCACGGCAGGACCTGAAATTTAAAAGGCTATTGCCAGTGAATTAGTTCAGTCAAGGATATTCAGATTAAGTCTCCAATTAGCAGCTGTAAACATGCGCAGTGCCTCGATGTATCAATAAAGGCTGTTCAGTTTAGAGAGACCGCCCGCCCCTGCGCCTCGGAGCCCTGGCTCGGGGCCAGCGAGATGATGGCTTAACGACAGTGCTACGTGCGGAGCGTGAGGCGATCGGCGATCAAATGCAAACTTTCCTCCAGAGTGCACTTCAGAGAGAGGCTGCGGAGGGAAGAGGGGAAACCCACACATGCAGCGAGCACACAGGCGCTCACGGCACTTCTCGGCTCTCGTTCTTACTCGGCTGTCTCTCTCTCCTGCTGCACACACAGGTACGCAGGCTTATCTCCCACACTTAAAAAAAAATACTGTCTAATTACATTTAGGATTATTTTTGTCTTTTCCTGAAGCACTCTTTCATCACCCAGAAAACTCTTCCAGTCCTCTCCTCTCCCCAAAGAGCCAAACCTGGCCAAGCTGCACCAATGAGAAAGTATCCCAAGCAATTGATGCAGATGGAGAAAGCATCCCCTGTAATGAGTCCTGGGGGACACCGTGACAAGCACCACCCCCGCAGAAAGGCAAATTCATAAATAAGTGCAAGCTCATTAAGGAAATCTGTAAGGACCATCCCTGTATGTTCAGTTTCTCAGCAGGGAATAAAAGCCTGGTAACCAGCACAGACATCCTCTGAGGAACATTTCTCATCTGTGGGGTAGAAAGATAATCTCACAGTTCCTGAAATATTCCAGCCTTTCATTCTTCATCAGCACATCAGACCTTTTCAGTTCTGCTACTAGTCACCCAGAGGATTACACCACTTTTTTTTTTTTGCAACATTTAAAGAACTGCATATTTTGATGCTCTTGTGGTTGCGCTAATAAAGGTCAGGTAAGACAGCCACAAAATAGGCAAACTTTTGCTGGCGTTGGAGCTGCCTGAGCTGCCAACATCCTTTTCCCATTATTACCCATTTATTTTTAGCCTGTGGGCCCAGGGCAAGTGAGCAACACTGCCCACAAGACTTTTATCATCTCACATTCGGTATGCAGGACCTCAAACACGTCCCGCGAGCTCACCAGGAGCAGCCCTGGACATTCTGGCAGGCAGAGGTGATTAGCCACCACCTTGAAGCAGGTGTGCCAAGGGGACAGGAGGCCCCAGCTGCCAAGAACAGTCCTTCCTTGGGGCCACCACCCAGGACACCTCTTGTGACCCCGCATAATCCCACCACACCAGAGGCAGCACCACACTGGGGGAGATGTTTTCCTTTGTCCCCTTTGGCTCAGTGAAAAATACCCTCCACTGCCAGAGAGGAATGCAGGGTTCAGAGAAGCACCGTCACACTTGGCAGGTGCCCTAAATATGCCTCAAGGGTCCTCCCTGTCAGAGCCGCCTGGGCTTCTGAGGCTGCTAAGACATTACTGTGCTGCATAAACACAGAGATCAACGTTCTCAAGTGCTTGTTATCACAGCAGTAACACCAAATTAATGCTAATTGATGAGACCAGTTATCTCCTATGTTAATTTTGGAAGGAAGCTGTCTCACTCACTACTCTCACATCTTTTGCTCACCCATACCTTTATGGAGGACCTTGCTTCGATAACAGTATTCTTGCATAGGATTTGGCGTGAATGAATATATAAGGGTAAAACCCATTAAAATTATCTATAACAAATTATCATCAGAAATAATTTTTACTATGGTTCAACAAGATGTAGTCTTTACCTCTAAGGCTTTGCCTGCACATAAAGTTGTACTGCTCTGTCTACACATGCACTTTACAACAGTACAATCTCTCAGACAGATGTGTATTCAGTGACACACCATCTTCCTGTGCAGGAAGGGAAACAAGATATTCAAATCCAAGGCAAATTTGTAATAATATAACTGTATACCTGTTCTAAGGCCAGGCAATAAAATGTATCAGTAAAAAACCCAAATTTTCCTAAGTGTTTTAGTGCCTTCACTCTCCACCATCTACACAGTTGGTACTTGCACCACTAAGGCTATGTGTAGACAGACACTCAGCAACAGAGCAAAGCAAGCATGCATAGACAGACAGGCACACACAACAAACTGACTGCCAGCCTTGTATTTGCATATGTTTGCACGTCTTGAAGATATTCACAAAAGCTCTCAACTCCTGAACAAGGAAGTCTGCTCCTTAACCCAGCTGTAGACAACATTAGATTCTGGATTTGAACATAGGCTGCTGAATTCCCACTTCCCTTTTTCCACTGGTCAAATGTCTCCCATGGTTTCATGCTGCCACCACCTGACAGAAACCAACCTAAAGGCCAGCTGCACTGTGGCCACTGACACGGACTTTGACTCTCCTGCTGGGGCAGTGGCCCTGCACAGGGACACAGCCATGCCTGACAAGTTTCTGCCTCCTCACACCTGCAGCCCTGCTTTGCTGCAGTCCCCTCTGGAGCCTTACCCAGTCATTCCCACCACCACAACTCACTGAAGCAGTAGCCCTTAGGAGATTTCTCAAGGCCCAGTTCAGGACTGAGTCTTACAGCAACAATGTTCTGGGGCATCTACGGTAGTTTTTGCAGGAAGCACTGCAACTGTTGAGCAAGGGAGGCAGTCTCTCTGGTGTGAGTTCAGGATGTTTCCTGAGGATGCAGAAAGCCTGGAGTGGTCTTTCTGGCTCATTTCCCTTCTTCTTCCTCTTCCTCTCCATAATCTTTCTTCTGGAAGCCAATGTGACAAGAGCAGTATGTACTCAGAGCTACCTCAGGGGAAGACAAGGCTGAGCCAAGCTGTAGGTTGGACAGAGGCTGCTCTCCCAGGATGCCAGCTGGTTGGGCAGCCAGAGGAAGCAGCCCTCTTCCCTATCTCTTCCCTGGGATGGAGATGAGAGATAATGACTGCATTGGCATGACAGGCTGTGGTAAGAGCAGGGGTGAGAAACCACTTGGTGGGGGTCTTGCAGCTGGCTTTGCTAGAGATATGGGGCACAAATGCATCTCTATGGTGGGAAACAAGAGGGGGAAGGCAGGACAGATACTTGAGGGGGAGGCAGAGCTATAGGGTTACATATGCCCACCTAGGTGTGGGGGTCAAGTAGGTACTATGTCTGCCCACAGCTATGGTCACCATTGGCACAACCAGTGCCTTTTCTAACTGCAGCCAAAACATTGTCCTAATACAGCTTATAACTAGGAGCAGTAGCTTCTACAGATGATAAGCAGTGAAACACGCTTTTAACCAAGTGCCAGCAAAGAAAAAAAATGTATTTGTTTTGGTTGCAGACATCCAAGTGTAAAGGAACAAAAAAAAACCCCACATCAACTACATTTTTACTCTTGCCAAGAAATTATCAGTGCAAATGTGAGACTGCACTGAGCCTTTAGGTCATCAGTTAAACATCAAGTTATGCACTAAAATATCCTGGTAAAATGCACAACTTTAACACTTCAGTGTTTGACCACCATGAAATGTTGAATTACACCAAATTTGGCCATGAGGACCAGCATTCACAAATCCTCTCACTGCTCCTTCATGAAGAGGAAGTCTGTAAGACAGTTAACCAGGCAGCGACCCTTCCTGTTGGCCTGCTTCAGAGACACCATGCACGTGGCTCCATACAACAGATGACAGAGGACAAGGTAATTTACTTAGGTGGAAATGTTGGTGAATATTGTAAAGAACAGAGTTATCAATACATTCTGGGGGGCTCTGTCCTGGTTTGTGCACATCTACTTATATGACATGGCTTATGTGTCTTAACAGCAGGACATGTTACAGCATTTATGGTGAAGCTTCTCCTTTTACCACTTTTCAAACCACTTCTACCAGATTTCCTGTGGCAAATCAGAAGGGGAAGGTGCAGTTACACATACAGTCCTGAGCAGCAAGCACAACACCCTGGATTGTTAACAACCCAGCAACAGGCAAGTTGAGGAATAATTGACACTTCCCTCCTCCCACCACTTCTTTAATATCTTCTCTCTCAAATTCACCTGGCTCTGTTATACTTTTTCTACCCACATGGTCCAGTGAGAGGCTGTGCAAGATGCTTTCTTCACTGCCTGGAGTCTCAAGGCAGTCAGGAAGCTCCATGCTGACCACCACCACAAAGGCCACTGTTCTCACACCCCAAGCTTTTCCCATTCAGTATGGCATTCCCCACCATGCACTGCCCATCTCTCTGTATGCATTACTGGAACAACTGCTACTGTTAGTAGTATTAAGACAAGTTTGCCATAAGACAGTCAGTTGCAAAGGTCAGATAAAAATCATAACTACTACCTATTTCATCAAGTAAGGCTTCTTGCTGCCTCCCAAGAGACCACATAAAAGATGACCTGCATTTCAAATGTAAGAAAGAAATTTATACAAAGACCATACAATGGCACAAGAAATGCAACTTTTCCTGAAGATTTTCTAAACATATTCTAGCACAGTCTAAGCCAAGCACCAGAAGATGTGCTTCAGGTCCCATTGATCTGAAAGAGCTTTTAAGAAAAAGTAAAGTGAATTGCTGAACTGGAGCCAAAATTTTAAAAACATTTGTCTTATCACTTTGTATAAAAAATTACAGTGCAAGAACACATAAGCAATGATTAATTATATTATGACTTACAAACAGGAAAAATGCAGAAATATATATCTTGTTTGGATTTTCAGGTCCAGAGAGAAAGCACAGAAAGCAGACTATTTATTTTGACCAAAGGATTCACATGAACTAGACAGATACAAGACTCAAAATGGTTATCTTTTTTTGCTACAAAGTAGGATGCAATGCCCTGATGTTTGGCAAAAAGACATGGCTACTCTGCCATTTCCAACTGAAAAGCTTTGGACCGTGCTGTTTCCAGTCAATGCAGATAGAGTGCTATGCTGTACTCCTGTAATTTACACTACTCATTTTTATCTGGGTGGCTAAACATGAACATTTAGTAGGTCTCCCTTGAACCTCTACAGTCAGCAAAAATCTCTTGCTTGACTTTATTTGTGAAAAACCAGAGCAAGAAGTAGGTTGTTTAATCAGCTGCTTTCTACTAAGTGCTTTGCATGTTGGCACTAAGTTTATTCACCTACTAATCTTATCAAAGCACAATGTCAAGAGAAAAATGACTGTAGGGGAAAAAGCTCCGTTCTGTCACTGAGAGATAGTAGATGCATATGTGTGAGTGATGGAGGGGAAACAGGGCTTACAGCTCTCTCCAAATCATTCACAGGAACGATCACAAGTGGTGTGCTGACGGGATGACGTGCCTGTGAATAGTTTAAACAGTAGGAGATAGATGGTTTACTTGGCATGAGCCTCCTTCATGATCTTACTTTACCTCAGTGACTGAACAGAGAGATCTTCTTGCTTTTCTGACCAACTCTGTCATCTCTTTTCAAAGCAATAAAAGGTCTAAACCAAATTGTTGTGTTATGCATCAGTCAAAATCATCTGTCAAGCCCCACCAAGTTCTGTACCACTGCATCAGTTATTCACCCTGGAGCCCACCGCAGCAGCCATTGGCCCTAGGCACAGGTACCAGAAGCAGTTTCCAAAACACCTCTTCCCAAGAGCTCCTCTACTAATAAACCTTACCAATAAAGCCTTTTCACAGAAGCTGAGGGAGACATGTTGCTGGCAGCTTTCTAACAATGTTGTTTCAGTCTTCAGCTTTGTGACAGACGGATTACAGTCAAGACAAATCCAACCCAGGGCTTTAAATTCTCTCAAACTGGTATGCACACATCCTCATTCTCCATAGATCTAAAACCAGTAACACTTAACTCCTAGGCTTGCCTTCCTGACCTCATTCTCTCAAGCCACCCACTGCAAGATGGATGAGTGCTATGGGGCCTGCTGGAGCCAAGGGACCCCTTGCCCCTGGCCTGTTACACAACGGGAAAAGTCAATCGAATTGCAGGAGGAGCAGGAAAAAGTGAATACCTCAAAGAAACCAAAACCAAAAAAGTACCTTGTCTTAGTAAGAGTCATCTTGAAACATTTGATAGAAGTATTGATCTCTTCCAAATATATCAAGTTTGTTCAGCAAACATCAAACATATACTGTTATTAGCAATGAACTCTATGTAATGGACTGAATTATTCATTAACAACTACCTTGGGAAAAGGCATACAAATATTAATAGCAAGGATGAGGGAGAAATTCTTCACAGAAAGAGTGATTAGATATTGGAATGGGCTGCCCAGGGAGGTGGTGGAGTCACCATCCCTGGAGGTGACTGGATGTGGCACTTAGTGCCACGGTCTAGTTGACATGGTGGTGTTTGGTCATAGCATGGATTCAATGATCTCAGAGATCTTTTCCAACCTAATTGATTCTGTGATTCCGTGGCCAGCTCTCCTCCCTCCCAAAATGCAAGCTCAGCAGGGCAGGGCATTGAACTCTGAATCTTGTCATTTCCCCGGTGGCTTTCCCAAGGATACTGCACCTTGCAATGCAGCACACACACCCCCAGGAGTCCAAAGGACAAACACTCCCCATACACAGAGGCCTTAATGCCATCTGTATTACAGTTACACTGGCATTCAGTGAGTAGTGAGTCCTCATACAAAAGCAAACTGAGAGGCACATACTTATTTAGGGCTTGCAAGTGATCAGGCTATTGGCCAGCCCACCAGTAAGGCAAACTCTGCAAGTCCCTGGCATTAAGAGTTGGCATGGTACCAGCAAGGACTGCTACCAGAGCAGGCACGGCAATGAATAAGGAGTTGCTGCAGAAAATGCCCAACCAATATAGAAAAGATTGTGGAAAACTTCACTGCTTTGCCACCACTGTGTAACACCAGAGTCGAGCAAGACCCACAAAGCACTGCTGGACTGTGAAACTACAGACAACAAAAAAATTGCCATGATGCCACAAACACATGCATAAACTTGGGATAAATAGATCATTCATATCTTTACATTGCCTGAGAGCACTGACATTTCCCTTCACTTATAGGATTAACCACCTTCTTTCTTTCTCTGGGACTGTGATGAAAGCACATGGACAGGCTCCTGGCACAGAGTGATAAAGGTTGCTGGGTGGATACAGACTTCTCTGGCAAGAGAAGCCACCTGGCTGTCAAAGGCTCCAGTGTAACACCCACTGAAGGCAGCATGTTTTTTGCCACTGCCTACCATGAAATAAGTTTGCCAGTGCACTACAGTCATGTTTTTTAAGAGTGATGATATACCAGGTACTGAATTCAACCTGCTTGCAACTTCCAACACCTGAGTATTAATTCAAACACCATTCCCTAGAGGCTTCCCATGCTTCTGAACCCACTTATGGATATATGCATCACTGTCTCTAAAATATTGATCCGTTTCTCCAATACCCTGTCCCTGCTGAAAGAAGAATTAATCCAAAAGATTCTCCAAGTGCCTCTTTCAGAGAAGTAGTTCTTTTGAAAAGTTTCAAAAGTCATTGAGAATAATTTGATGAAGAACAAAAACAAGTGTTAATATGCCCAAGTTTATACTCATCTGATTGTCAAGTAAAAATTATACATTCCTGTGTATAATTAACCAGGCTAACTAATCTTGCTTGACAAACAGATATAAACATCAACTTTGACACTGAGCCAAAGCAACCACACTAGGATATGTGCCAGTGCTGAATTCTTCAGTCTCATATCATAAAATGACTTGTCTGTTGTATTTACAGTTCCAGTGGCTCTGGATTCTGCTGGCAGCTGGCCAGAAGAACAGATTTGAACTTATACATTATGCCAGAACATGTGCATTTGATTAGAAGAAAGAAACTATGCATATTTCTTCTGGATGGTGGTGTTCATCAGACCTCCCATTATAAACTAACTGCAAGGCATGTTGCTACCCAAGTGTCAAAAATACCTTGTAATGTACAATAAACCAGTATATCTCAAGAGGAAGTATTGCTCTTCAGCCTACTATAGCTATGGTTTTGTGTTATTCCACTCTTCAAACCTGTGCCTCAAGTCAGAAAATTCAGCATTTCACTGTGTTTTAATTGCAAAGGATAGAATTTGAATGTTATAGAACAGCACTTTTCTTTCTTCATATATAAATGCAAAAATACCTTATCTCATTACCTGAGTTATGAGGGACTTTGTAAAACTACTCCTGTGACAGCTCATCCAGTTCTTCAATCCTCAGGAACAGAAATGTTGGTAACAACCTGCTAGGCAGACCATGCTTCAAAACCTACCTAGGAACACCCCATCATATGATAGGCAGAAAAACCCACTCTGGTTTCCAGCAGACACTCACTAGCTATGAACTGTCATCACAAAAGACCTACTTCTCCTGTGACCATGAGAGAGGGTCCACTAGGGTGGGAGGAGCAGGGTGGTGTTGTGGCAACAAGCAGAGGAAGCAAGTTTTTGTGAAGGTTCACATCTCACAGGGACTTCTAAATTAACTAATCTCACTTTGAAAACACTTTTTTTTTCCGCTTCAGGCCATATACTTGACACTGAATGCGAGCAGTTCTGTTCTGAGCTGGAAACATCAGTCACAGGCTTCCTTCAACACAGAGCAGCTCTTAAGATTATCAATTCTTGCTTTATTTTCTAACAGCAGGACTCACTGGTGTGCAGCAGGTGCAAGGTGAGCTCAAAGTCCCCAGTGGCAGCCCTGACATGGATTTCAGCCCTTGGTGGTACCCAAGAGGGTATCTGTGACTCAGAGCAGGACATGCTGCTGTCATGACAAGGTGCAGAGTCCACTCAGAGTGCAGTCACACTAGTTCAAGGTACCTTCCCCTGGCTGTGAGGACCAACACAGCCACTGGCAGCACGTCAAGAGCTGACTCAGCTGAGGTAGCCCAGGGCAGCAGGCACTGACAGCATTGCTCTGGGACCCTGCCCAGCCACAGGGAGAGCTGCCCTTCTCCAGCAGAGGCAAAATGAGAAAAGGGCACAGCCTCTTAGCAGCAGATGAGTTACCCAAACACCTGCTGCAAACACAACTTTGTTTCCACACAACAGCCAGCCAACCTGGTTCCCACCATACTCTGTCCCCTGCCTCCTCACATCAGGGACTTCCAAGATCCTCCAGGCTCTGCAGAGTCTTAAAAAATAAATAAATAAATAAAAGACACTTCATCCACCACCAAAACATTTCTCAAGTCTTGGAGGAGAAGTTTCCAAAATGTTTTCTCCTGTGGAATACTTTCCTGCCTTAAAAAAAAAAAAATTCCTGCTTTTACTTATTTATAGTCCAGTGTTTTTCTACAGGGCACCCCCTCAAGCCCCTGAAAATACCAGTTAACCCCAAGGAGGAACTTTGGGACCTGGGGAGTCAGAAGCTGCAGCACATCACCCTTTCACCTGCAGTCCCTGGAGCACCACCTGATCCAGAGGGCACTCTGGGTGACTGGCCTCACAGACCAAGCTGCAGCTTTGCTTCTGACCCCAAACATCCACCAGCTTTTCTCCACCAAGTAAAGCTCTAGCAGAGTAGTGACAGGTCCTCAAAAACAGAATCACTTCCGTCCTCAGGCCAGAACATCCCTCTGCACAAGGACATCAATCTCCTCACTCTGAGGAGAGGACTGAACTTGGCTCAATAATGCCTCAGTGATGTCCTTAGCCATTTACCTACTAGGATAGGTAAAAACCCTAGGTAGGAAAAAGGGAACCATTGTATTATCTTACTAGAAAATGGAGACTAGTTGAGGAGAATGCAAAAACCAAACAGCAGTGCACTGGGTCTGTCAACCTTTAACCATGTTTTGACCGTTTAACCAGCTAGTATTTTAAAATATGACTTACACCAAAGATAGATTTGGTCTGCAAAGATGAAAGATTACATTTCAGGATCAGCCCTCAAATGTCAACCAGCAACTCTATGAATATCCAGTACCCTTGAAAATTTTACTTCTGTCCATTCTTTTTGATGCAATCTTAGCTTTCTTGAAATTAATTTGGAAACAGCACAATCCTAACTGACTCTCTCATTCAGCTACAGGAAAATTTCCTTTATTGGACAAAGTTGTTCATGCCTTCTTATGTTTGTGTAGCTACAAAAATATGAAGCACTTCACACTAAACTGACATAATCTGACATAAATTCATTTACTAGGCAAGTCCCTCCCCCTCTTCCAACACTTAGGCTGAAGACTAAAGTCATGCTACTTATTTAAAAGTATAAACCTTTAAATAATGATGGGCTTATGACATAAGTACATTTTCATGACAAATTGAGTTACTATGTACCTAAAGGCTTACACTTTAAACAAATTGTTCTGAACTCTGGGTACCAACTAATATCTATATCCCAAAACAACTAATTACAATAGCACACGTCCTGCAAAGAAGTTCTGGTCCAGTTGCCCATGAACACCCCACATCCCTACAAATGTTAAGCTGTGAAAGTTTTGTGGCAATTCGTTTATGTGTATAATCCGTCAGACAAAATAAAAATACACTGAATTTAAATTTGGGATTTGTCTGTATGCATTCATAAGACTTCAGATGATAAGCAGCAGAATGGGAAGGTTTAATGGTGGAAGAAAAATGTCTTAAACCAGCGTGGGAACCTGCATGCACTGCAGTAGTCAGTTGTTAGTCACAGAAATAATCTTCCTGCTGAAGGCATCCCACATCTCAGTTACAGACAGCAGCTGCTATTCCAAGGCCTCACATATCCATGGTACTTATTACTATACCAAGGGCATTGGTTACTACTAACATCTGATGAAAACTTCTCTGCATTTAATTTTACAAATGATTTGAGTCCCTTTCAGCCCTGGACTGTTCTGTAGCACTTCCATGCACTGTTCAGAGTCTGACAACTTTCACATTAAAGCACAAGAGCCAGAAGTCTCTTTACAGCAAGTAGCTTGGTGTCTATTTATAAAACAAGTTCTGTCCTGTTTGTTATTACCATTTGTACAAAAATGACTTCAAAAACACCACAATTCTGTTTTAAAATCATCTCTACAACCCAAAGTCACTCCCCAAAAGATCCTTCTTCCCAGCCAGTGCCAACAGCCTTCATTCATCCAGCTCATTTGTTTTCCAAATACCTTGTAGAAAGGCAGGACAGCCTCCTTTCACTCCAATCCAACTTTTAGAGTAACCTCCCTCAATATCCACCCCTACACACACCCCCTCACTCCTCACACACCCTCATAGTCAGAAATGCACTTTCAGCAGTAAACAGGTAAACAGAAGTCACCCACAGAAAGGATGAGGATGACCTTAAAGGTGTGCCAAAGCAGGATGGTTATTTATACCTCCTAATACCAGGCTCTCAACAGGAATAAGTGAAATCCATTCTACCCACATTTTAAAACATATCTACCCAAGCTTTAACCGAATTGATGATCAGTAATTCAGCAGAGCTAAACACAGGAACAATGTTTCAACCTTTTATTATTCCCACTACTGTGTGGAAATGTGCGGGGGTGCATGCACAGGTTTCAGTGTGTTCCCAGGCAACTGGCAAACATCACTGTACTTTTTTCTTCATTTTTCAGGGGGGAATCTCAGTACCACTCACACATGCCCTTAGGCCAGTACAACTTCGGATCAAGAGAAATGCCCAACTTCTCCTTGTTGTCATTTTTTAAAAGTTCCATTGTTTTCATTTCTGGCACATCTCTAAAAGTGGTGGACCTTTTGAAAACATACTATGTATTACAGAATTCAAGTCAGAAGTAAAGAAATAAGGATGTTTTCAGCATCCAGAAGAACGAAGTAAACTTAGTTCCAAGCTAGTTCACTTTGCCAGAGCAAAACAGACAAGGAAAGAAAAGATAAGTTGTCCCAAACTAATGGCATTGTAAGTGCAAATAAACTTCACTGGGAAAGAAACCAATAGTACAAGTGTCCTCTCACTTTTTGAGAAAGCCTAGGAAAAAAAAAAATTTTCTCTTTAAAACAAAAGTTTACTATGTTTAAACCGAGCATCCCGTATTTTCTGCATACCCAATGCAGAAACGATAACCTCTTCAGCTGTAGAACGGCGGCATGAGTTGGAAACTATTTAGGATAGTGCTACTACATGGGTGAAAACATCCAAATAATCGAATCAGAGACAAGTACATTCGCAGGACGGGGGTGGAGAGCTTGCTCCCCCCGAAACGTAGTAAATGTTAGGCGGTTTTGGTGGGGTACACCCCGCACAGGTCCACCCCGTCCGCACCTGGGGTGAGCGCAAGCAGCAGTGGGATGCAGCCGGCTCCAGCCCCACCGCGAGAAGTGAGGAGCCGCCTGCAGCCCTCGGGACGGCTGCGAAGTGATGCGTGGTGTCACAGAGGGGAAAAGACAAGGGACTGGCCCGGGTCCGGCAGCCGAAGAGCCCGGCGAAAACCCAGCAAGGGGATGCATGAGGAGCTGCCCCGGAGCGCTGCTAGCACCGGCGGGGCGAGGGACCCGCAGTGGGCGGCCCCGCTTTCAGCGGGACCCCCGTACCCGGCCGCCGGCAGCAAGGGCTGGAGAGCGGCTGCCGTCACGGGAGTCCC
>WEIT01034837.1:66356-76580 GCA_013389985.1 Dryoscopus gambensis
CCCCCGGCGTGGGCAGGGGCAGCGCCATTGAGGAATTCTGCCCTGGCATGTCGGCTGCGACCCCCGCCAGGCCCGGCCGAGCCGCCCGCAGCTGCGGCGGGGGACACAGCACCTCGCCTCGCCCTGCTCCGCCGCTCCGGAGCTCTTGAACTAGTCCAAGTGAAGTTTGCCACTGCCCCGCCCGGGCTCTCCGGCCGCCTCTTACCTCCGCCTACCGCAGCGGCAGTTTCAGCATCAGACGGAACTGTTGCATTTGGCGGCAGATACAGCTTTTCTGGGCGAGGAATGCACTGCTTTATAAAAGGTTTATATAGCAAAATATCTCGTCCCTGAATTATTTATCTCAAAGGGCCCGCCAGGTTGCTTGTCTCTGGTAGCAGGAAACACCTCCCGGACCGTCGGCGGCTTCGTGCCATGCCGGGACAGCTGCAGTCAAACCGCGACAACCTTCGTTCGAAACCAAAACTTGCCTTTCCCCCGGGTGACCCCTTGCCGGTAACAGTGTCCCTGCACCGGCCGGCCACGAAGTACGGTCCCGCGGTCGCTGTTGGGTCTGCTCCGACCGAGCAGCATGCTTTCACGTAAAATGCCTCCTGAGAAGCAAAAAGCAGACAACCGCTTAGCTCCGCTCACACGTGCAACGTGCCCCGGATTTGCTAAACAAACAAGAGAAGCCTCCACAGAAACCAAAACCAAAGCAAAATCACGTTGCGGAGAAGTGCTGCCTGTGGCCAAGCAGGGCGGGACAGGGCGGCCGTGCGTGAGTCGGTGTCTGTGAAGTTACCGATATCACACGGCACCCAGCCTCGCAGCCCTCCGTGTGCCGAGCGCATCCATCCTGCCCGGCGGCCACCTGGGCTGTCGCAGTGGCCCCGCGGAGCCCGCACACACAGACACACACTCACACGCACGCACACACCCTCCGCACATCCACCGATGGCAGCGGGCTGAGCCACCGGCCGGGAGCCCGCAGGACGCGGGGCCGTGTGTGTGCCTGCCCGTGCGGGACGTGCCCCGCGGAGCCCGCTCAGCGCCCGGCACAGCGGCAGGGCACGGCGCGGGACTGACATGGCTTCAGCTGGAACCCGGCACATTTCACCCCCAAAAAAGGCAAAATCTGTGCTGGTTCTTTTCTTCCCCTTCACGTCGCGAATCCTGACGGGATTATAAGCAGTCCGTGCTGCTGATGCTGCTCGAGCTGCAAACTCCAGGCCCCGGCACATGCAGGAGCGGGTCACGTATTCCACGTTTGTTCTCCTTGAATCCAGTAGTATCTACTCCTCAGTGCATAGCAATAAGCACAGGTCTAATCCTCTAAAGTTATTCCCTGACAGCTCTGTCGAGAGCCAAGCAATAGTACATCAGATAAATTCATATGTGGTGAGATATAGACTGTCAAAGGACCTTATCTGATTTAGGTAGAAAGTTCACATTAAAGTGGGGTTATAATTAATAAGATACAATTCGGAATCTTATTAATCCCTTAATGCTTATCTGAAAAATCAGTCATGTATGATATGTTATGAGCAGTTGTCATAATCAGCAAGATTAGTTCAACTGTAAAATCTCAACGTTTTGAAATTTGGATACTTTAGGAAATATTATTGATGCATTATTGTACTGTTCACACATTTTTTTATTATGTAAAAGCCATTATGTGCCAAAATCCTTTGATTTTTCCCCTTTTCTTGTTTGCACACACACTCAAGCATACAGAATCCTGTACCAGAATCAAGTATTTGTAGACCCTGAACTTCTAGCCTTTCTATCAAGGGTAGTGATGACACTTTGAAAAGTCAAGGGCTAAGAGGGCTGTCTTCTGCCAGTAGTTGAAGTTGGTCATCACAGCTTTATTTCTCTCCTTTTGAAAGTTTGAAATTATGAGTTAGACAGATCTGCATCAGAAAAAGTCATCTTAGAGAGTTAAAGATTTTTCTTAGAAAAGAGAAAGATTTGTCTTAGTCCACAGCCCTGCTTTCAGAGTGATGTTCACAGAGTTGTAAATACTTTTATTCCTCAAGCATTGATGTCATGTCTTCCTCAGGAGGGTATTCACTGCCCTTTGCTGGCAAATCAGGTTTTCTGGTGGATAGTGTGCTTTGTCCCTTGAAGCATGATGTGCTTTTCATACTAGCATTTGCAGTAGCAGTCAGATGCGTTACTGTTCCACGTGAAGGTAAAACACCGGGAGAAACAAACCCCAAGAGTAGCGATTTTATTTATTTTTATTAACTGGTGCTATTTTACTTCATCTCTTTGCCCCTTGATGATGATAATGCCCCTTGCATGATGATAATGAAGGTGTGTGATAGAGATTGTGATTGCTTAGGTTAGAAACTCTCCATGCATACAGACTGCACCCAGAAACAGTATTCATTCCATCATTATACTGGAACGAGTTTGTAACCTAAGCAGTCACAGCCTCTATCACACATCACCTTGCTCATCCCCAAGAAAGGACAAATTCCTGCCAAGCCCACAGACACTCTGCAAGAGCTCTCTCATTCCCCTTAGAGGTACCAAAGCTGAGTCAAGAGGTGCTGGGCTGCAAGTGCAGTAATTCCCAACCTAAGCCATGAACTTGCCAATAAAAAGGCAAAGCAGTCCTCAGTGTATACTATAGTGTATGGGAACTCCCCAGAGAAATAAAAGCTCTGGAACAGGACCAGACATTGAACCTCCCATAGCACCTCTTATGACCACTCCACTGCTCCCCAACACATAGCCTGTACAATGAAAGTGTTGCACAGGGCACAAAAAAAGGCATGAAGGTGTGAAATCAGGCAATTCACAATGTCACCTGTACTTTTGGACATGCATAAAGTTTGTTTACAGTGATGTGTATCACAGGCAGGAAAGGTGTCACCACATTTTAATTAAAAATCCTACACATCAATTATATATGAGCAATCCCTCTGCCATGTAAAGCTCTGTTTAGCCTTACAATGTAGAAAATTTTATTTTTGCTTCTAAAATTAACTCTGTTTTCTTATTTACCATTTCATCTAATTTTCAAAACTTCTGAGTTCTGTCTATCTGTTGCTTTCACTGACAGTGTGGCACATATTAGAGTTCAGTAGACTAAAACAGGATATTAGCATGCTGGCAGAATCATTTTAAGGAGATTTGTTTTAGAGGATTAGAATAATTGGTGTCAGTCAAGCCTGGATATTTGTTATACGCTAATAATTTTTTTTTGACAACAGAATTTACAGATGAACTGCTTCACACATTTTTAGAGCAGAGTTTTAAACATTTTAAGTCTTGTTTTCAGATTTTTCCTGCTGGAAAGCTAGACTACTTCAGTACCAAGGGCTGAACTGTAAAGGCCCCAGCAAGAGAAAGGGAAGAAGGGAAGAATATTCTTTATATCAGTGAGAAACTGAAAAATAGTACTTTTAATACCTCACAACATAATTTGTAGTGCTGATGTCTCATGATCTAGTAAGAGAACAATTGAAGTTCTGCCTACGGAAGGTACTTTTCTGACAATGTTGGTAGGGTTTTACAAACCCCTTGGCCAAGGGGCAGGTACTGTTTGTACAGGGATGCCACACCAATGCTAGCACACCTTGCTATGACTTCTTAAGAGGTCACTAACCCCACTTGCCCTTCCCATCCCTCTGCTGCAGCAGGCAGAAGAGAAGGTGAGTTTCTGCCTCATCCCCTTCAAAAGTGCAAAGTCCAGAGCCTTACATCCACCTTCACTGGGGGATTAGTTTTACACAGAAGTAGCTGAGGCATCAGCAGCTGTACTGTTCCTTTGCCTACTGTGCAGGTATCAACTCCTGGCAGAGCGGCCGTGTTTTGGTGTGGTGTCTCCTCTGTCTGCAGCCACGAGACTTGACAGAGCTCTTTTGTCAGCACCCTTAATATTATGTCATACTGAAAGCAGGCATGAGGGCAAAGGTACATGTCATGGCTTGAGCTGATACAACAACTCGTTCAGCACCTTTTCCCCCCACACCTCTCTTTGCACTTACTTTGGCACACTTTGGACTCCTTGATGGCTAATCTCCTTTGCTAAGGTGGCAGAAAAGCAACCCTGAGCAAAAAAATAGTCATTTGGGGAGTTAAATTATCTCAGTCCAGTGAGAGGAGCTGGAAGGATGGGAACCACTGGGACTGACCCCTTTGGGCAGGAGTGAACGATTTGATAAACAAGAAGCAACACCAGCTGCCTGGCTGAGGTACTCAACAAGTTCTCTGCCACAATCTTCACTGGCAGCCAGGCTTCCCATATCTCTCAGTCCCTAAGCCTCTAGCTGGGGACTGGGGAGCAAAGTCCCTCCCACTATAAGTGAAGAGAAGGTTTGAGCCCTCCTGACGACCCTGAATAGGCACAAGTCTATGGGGCCTCATGAGATGCATCCTGGAGTCCTGAGGGAACTGGTGGGTGTTGTTGCCAAATGACTCCCCATACTTTAAAAGTCACAACTGTCAGATTAAGTCCCTGTTGACTGGAAAAAGGGAAATATTACTTCTATTCTTAGAATGGGGAGAAAGGAATACTCAGGGAACTACAGACAGATGAATCTCACCTCTGTGCCTAGTGAAATCATGGAGTAGATCCTCATGGCAGCAATGTTAAGGCACATGCAAGACAAGGAGATGATCCAAGACAGCTTCACTAAGGGCAAATCATGCCTGACTAATATGGTGGCCTATGGTTGAATGACTGTAATGGTCAACATGGGAAGGCCAACCAATGTAATCTACCTAGGCTTCTGTTAGGCCTGCGACACAGTCCCACACAACATCCTTATCTTTAATTCGGAGATAAATGGATCTGAAGGGTGGACAATTCGGTGGATAAAGAAATGGGTGAATGGATGGATGGATGGACGGGTGCAGACAGGGAGGTGCAGTCAATGCCTGTATGTCCAGGTGGAAGCCAGTAATGAGTGATGTCCCTCAGAGCGCTGTCTTGGGACCAGTATTCTTTCATGTCTTTAATGATGACATAGACAGTGGGATGGAGTGCACCCCCAGCACATTTGCAGATGACACAAAACAGTGCAGTTGACACAACAGAAGGAAGGTATACCACCCGGGGGAGTCTGGACAAACTTGAGAAACGGGCCCATGAGAACTTCATAAGATTATCAAGTCCAGGTGCAAGGTGCTGTACCTAGGTGAGGGCAGTCCCAGATGTGAGTACAGACTGTGAGAAGAACTCATTGAGAGCAGCCCTGCGGAGAGGGACTTGGGGTTTTTTTGTGGTTAAAAAGCTGGACACAAGCCAACAGTGTACACTAATAGCCATTAAGGCCAACCGTATCCTGGGCTGCATCAAAAGAGGNTATACCACCCGGGGGAGTCTGGACAAACTTGAGAAACGGGCCCATGAGAACTTCATAAGATTATCAAGTCCAGGTGCAAGGTGCTGTACCTAGGTGAGGGCAGTCCCAGATGTGAGTACAGACTGTGAGAAGAACTCATTGAGAGCAGCCCTGCGGAGAGGGACTTGGGGTTTTTTTGTGGTTAAAAAGCTGGACACAAGCCAACAGTGTACACTAATAGCCATTAAGGCCAACCGTATCCTGGGCTGCATCAAAAGAGGAGTGGCCAGCAGTTGAGGGAGGTGACTCTGCCCCTCAGCTCTGCCTTCATGAGACCCCACAAGGAGTGCTGGGTCCAGATCTGGAGTCTTCAGCACAAGAGGTACATGGATCTCTTAGAGCAGGCCCAGAGGAGGGGTATGAAGATGATCAGGGGGCTGGAGCACCTCTTTTATGAAGACAGGCTGAGAGAGCTGGGAGAAGGCTCTGGGGAGACCTCATTGTGGCTTTCCAGTACTTAACGAGGGCTTTTAAAAGAGATAGAGAGGAACTTTTTATATGGGCANTTGAGGGAGGTGACTCTGCCCCTCAGCTCTGCCTTCATGAGACCCCACAAGGAGTGCTGGGTCCAGATCTGGAGTCTTCAGCACAAGAGGTACATGGATCTCTTAGAGCAGGCCCAGAGGAGGGGTATGAAGATGATCAGGGGGCTGGAGCACCTCTTTTATGAAGACAGGCTGAGAGAGCTGGGAGAAGGCTCTGGGGAGACCTCATTGTGGCTTTCCAGTACTTAACGAGGGCTTTTAAAAGAGATAGAGAGGAACTTTTTATATGGGCAGATAGTGATAGAACAAGGGGGAAAGACTGCAACTAAAAGAGAAGAGATTTAGACTGGATGTTAGGAGGAAATTCTTTACTGTGAGGCACTGGAAGAGGTTGCTCAGAGTTGTGGATGCCCCATCCCTGGAGTGTTCAAGGCTAGGTTGGATGGGGCTCTGAGCAAGCTGCTCTAGTGGGTGACATCCTTGCCCAGGACAGGGTGTTTGGAACTTGATGATATTTAAGGTCCCTTCCAACTCACAGCATTCTGTCATCTATGATAGCTCAGCCATCATTGGTATCTTCCCTTCCTTTCCAGCCATCCAGCCTGAACAAGGTTTCAGAATTAGTTAATGTGTGATAAAACTCCCAAGTAGGCTTTGACTAGCCTAAACATCTGCTAAGGATTGCCTTGTTTGTAGTGGGCTGAGTATCTGATGCACCAGTATCTTCTAAATCCTCGTCTTTGGGAAAAACACCACTATAAATGTTGTTACGGCTAAGGAAGTTCAGCTAGTTGTCAGCCACAATCAAGCGTTTTATCAAAGTTTTCCTAAAGCAGTCTAGGTGTAAAAATGGCTCTTTGGGAAGTGAGATTTCCAGGTTCCTGATAGGATTAAGTGCTGCTATCTTGTTCCAGCAGCTCCTGAGGAATGCCAAACCTTAAACTTGCAGCTTTTACTGCCCTATGGTACATTTCTTGTAGAGCAATGGATGTTTGTGGCATGTTGTTAGCTGCTTGAGGAGCCGTGGTGTGTTCCAAACTGTCCTGCACAGAGTTAGCAAGTGAGCAGAATGCAAGGAGAGCAAAGTTGTTTAGTAAATGCAGTTAATGCAGTCTGACAATATTGCACTAGGCAGTTAATTTTATGGCTATCAAGTATCATGCTATCAAGAACTTGGAATTAAGTATGGCTATGAAGGAAAAAAGGCAACTATTGAGACTTTCATTATGCAAACAGAGAAGTAATGTGGTAAGTAAATAGCACAAAGAAGGGAAAACAATAAATTTTGAGAGTATATTTTTGTAAAACAACATTTCAATGAATTTAAAATTGTTAACATCTTTGTAGGAATCTGAGTGTGCAGATATCCATATGTATATTTCCATGTTTAGAGAGGTTTGTCTTACCTTTTTGATTTGGATTGATCAGTTAGGAGCTATATCCAATGCAAGTACTTATGTTTGAAATAAAATAGAAAATTACCATAGATAGCATGATGATTACTTAAAAGTTACTTCCTTTTTAAGTAGATGTTCCTTCCCAGAAACCATATCCATTTCTCCCAAGTGTATCTCAGTGTTTCTGGAATTAAACAGTAAATCCTGATGACAGAGAAATAAGTCTGCCCCAAATAGTGCATTGTAATAAAATAGAGACTCTGTCCAGGAAAGCAATAATCCACGATCCTTTATCAGAAGAGTGGAGCCATAGATGTGTTAACTGCATTGCCAAGGATTTCAAGCCAGAGAAATATAACAGTCAGAAACATAAATTTTGACAGACCAGAAATCAAAGTTCTCAGTATTAAAGAGATTTCTACTGATAAAACCAGATCTCAAAATCTTTTTTATGTCTTTTCTTTCTCAAAGACATTAACTGATCATTAATGTAGATGAAGGCCAGAAATAAACTGTTTAAATTATCTTCCCTGCTGGTTTGCAGGGAAGTTGAGGTTTTGCAGTTGTTGAGTTTTCACCATTTCTAGTTTTCCCACAGCTTCCAAGGAAAACAAGAAATAAGTATGTGACATAAACAAAAATCAAAACAAGAGAATATTTGAAGATGGACAGTTTTAGGGATCAGACTTTCCACTTTTCTATTAGTTAATGAATGAGTAGTCGTTTATTATCTGGGTTTTGTAATTAAAGTCTCCACTGTGACTGTGCAATTGTCAGTATGAGCAAATTTAATTTCTGAGAAATTTTTAGCTGGCATGAAAAATTACAGTTGACTTTCAGCAGTTACTGAAATGCCAGTAAGATAGTAGAGCTCTCTGGGTTCAGTTGTTGTTGACTTCTTCTCTTTAGATGTCTTTTGTGTGTGTGTGTGGTTTGGGTTTTGGGGGTTTTTTTGTTGTTTTTTTTTTTTTAAGTTGCTGAATCAGAGACAACAAAAGCCCTTATAAGGGAAGAAAATCAGAATTCTGATTCTTCTTACCTGTTTTGGATCAATATGAATACAAAAATGGTCTTCAGCGTGGGGGAGTGTGATTTTGCATTATCTTATGTCATCTCCTTGCCTTTTTATTTAGGAAGTCTTTACCTACTAGTGGAAAATTTTGAAGCAGCTTAGTGAGCATACATTTTAACTCTCATGCCTTATCTCTCAAGAATTATGGTCCTCCGCTTTGTCTGTAGATTAAGATGTTATACAAGTTAAACAAACAAATAGAAACCAAGATTTTTTTAAAGCGCTTCCGTGAGAAGTTAAAAATGTTTCTAGACTACTTAAGATAATTAAAGCGGTGTGTTTCTGCCATTTTATTCCTATCTTACAAGTATAGGTGCTTTATACTAATATATAGACTTCTTTTGCATCAGAAAGAGAATAAATCCCATAAAATAAAAGGCATAATCATTTGATTAAAAATAGAATTTGCATTTTTACATAAAGATTACAACAAAATATTTTGGATTTGGGTTTCTGTCATACAAAATTAATAAAAATGTAAGCTTTTTCTATACTGTAAGTTTTATGATTAGAACAGATGTTCAAGGACTTGGACATCTTACCCTCTATATAATTACTAGAGCTGTCCTCCTAATCATAGCATGCACAATTGATCACTTACCATACCTAATTAAAGCAATTTTTCCTCCTAATGCAGAAACATGAAAATACTGATCCCTAAATTCTCTTCTGAATGGCTTGCTAATAAAATTTACCCAAAAGATTTGTTTTCCTCTCTTAAATTAATTTTTCTAATAAAACTCATCTATTTTGTAGGACATTTGCCAGATGTTACTCTGAGCAGTAGTGCCTAAGTTTTACTTTGTCTGCATAAAATGTAAAATACACATTCATATAAAGTTATAAAATTGATTATTTATACATATTAATAGTTGTAGTGCCAGCCTTACAACAAAACTGCAGTTAGTTTGTCCTGTACACAGTCCTAAACATCCTCATGGCAAGGCATAGGCTTTGATCTATTTAAAATATGACTTTCTTTTTTTGTAAATAAAATTGAATTAAAGTCTTGACATTCATGCATTTCTGAGGATCTTGTGGGTGGGTACCTCTTGTTCACACATTTTATTTTCTGATAAGCAATTTTTTTCTTACTGTAATTTTTTTCCGCCTCAAGCACTGATAGCAAGCTACCCAGCCACGCAATAGCAACAAAAATTAATGCTATTGGGTGACTTTCATAAATTAATAGTTAACAGCAGAGGTCAGAGTAGTTATCAATCACACTTGCACAGCTTTCAGCTCATGTTAGCCAAATGCTATGCTTTTCCCCTTAAGGGAAATTCCCTGAAATTCCTTGTCGTGGTGTTGGAACAGTATGCACAAGACTTTACCATCTCTGACATGGGGCTCCAACTCTCTTTGCTGGCCAAATGACATCACTTTCACAAATCACTTGCACCTCAGCAAAAAAACAGTACTTCTAATTAAAACGTGCCTTTTCAAACATATTTTGCTGTTTCCAGCTAGCCAGTAGTATCTCTCCCCAGCAAAACTTTCTAAAAGCAATGCAGAAAAGAAAATTCAAGCCTCCATGTAGTGCACAAAAAAAAGAAGACTCTTGAAGGAATTACAAGTATTGTGGAAAAATACTGCCCATATCTTTTTTCATAAGAGTTGGAATTATTTTTGTGTGCTGTAGGAAAACTTAAAAGGAATTTGTGTTATAGGCACAAGATGGTGACTTAAGTGATAGATTAGGGGGTTTAATGGAGAAAGGCCTTGTGTAATGACTATCTTGCCTAATGAGTTATAAAAGCAAAAGGAGTGAAAAATATCATAACCAAAGGAGTTGACCATTTATTTCATCCATATACATTTAAAGTACTGATTTTGTAGACAAGACAGTGTTCCTGCAACTCAAAGCACAGATCCAGTTACTCCTAATTTATTGTCAAAATAGATTAATTTACTTTAATTCATGTTTT
>WEIT01034837.1:76599-97320 GCA_013389985.1 Dryoscopus gambensis
TCATTCCTCCATAGAAGTTGATGTTAATGGCTTTTTCACTGTCTGTTTGACTATGAAATGTTAGCATGTCAGGATGCTAGTAGGTTCAAATAGAACCCTTGGATATTGTGACCATAATCTCTCCTTTGAAGAGGGACATTTTTGTCACCAAAATCTTTTTTTCATGAGGGATCTTTTGAGCTGCCTTTCCTGAATAGACATTGCAGTAATTAGACTCAGTTCAAAATGTCATTCTTACTTAATAAACAGATCAATCTCACTTTGCAGTTCCTTCATTGCCTTTCTGGGGATTTCCAAGTCAGAGGGTAAGTAGCTATTTACTGCCAAAAAACCTAATGGCAGTCCAATAGCAACCTCAAGGAAGTCAAGCCGGGACATCACAGAGCAACACCACTTTTGGGAATGTGGGTGCTCAAACCAGAGAGGAGCAGCTGGTATCTCCAGTGGAGATTTACCTAGATTAAGATATGAGCAGATACAGGTAGTTGCCATATTCAGAGTCTGGAGCAGCCAGGCACTAGTTCAAGGCTTTATGTCTATGGTAAATGAGCCTCCACATGATTCATTCTTTAGCAATTTTTCTGAGAAAAATATCTAGTTTTCTGGATGTATGGAAGAAATATAAACAGAGAATACCCATGACTAAACTTGTCTCCCCATTGTGTGGTTGTGAATGGAAACTTCATCTGGGCTTTTATCTGCGCTGCTGTGCTCTGAATGATCAGATAGTATGATCTGAAGAAAAAATCCCATCTTAAAAATTGTTCCTTTTCTCTCTTCCCTAAGGCAGAAAGAGGTGTTTATGTTTTGCAGAGAAAGATTTTTTTGGCAAATGACTGCACCCTTACTTAACTAGGAATTACTGATGATGCCCTCTGGCTTGTGGGTGAGGAATCACCTGAAGAGAGCTGTGCCACCTTGCATTTTAATTTTAGAGGTTGATTACAGTATTTGCTTAGGCTTGATCTAGGCATGAGTCTATTCTTGAGTCTAGGAGAGTATTCTTAAGGTCATGTTATAGCCCAGGAGCTACTCTGCCCTTATAAGAAAAAACAAACTGCATGATGAAAAGTCTATTGAAATCTTGCATGTGACCTCAGTCAAGTCTTGGGGGAAAAAAAGATTTCTTCTAGCAGATTTATTGCATTTATAGAGTCCAGATTATCAATCGGTTATAATGTATTGATCCTAGAGTGGATTGATTCATGCTCATCTTTTTTCTTGACATTTTTGTTATAAACTTCTGCCTTTTCCATGAAATACAGAAAAGATAAATTAACATTTTAAAGATAGTCTTTAAATTAAGTTGCTGTTTCATCAACAAGCTGTCTGAGTGTATGTGTATTATTAAATATGTGACCAGGAGTAGATACACCATCAATGATAAGGATAGGTGGATTTTATAGAGAAAACTGGATCATCCCATTAATCTGTCTAGTATCAGTAACACACATTTTAGCGCAAATGAATTATGCACTAAGAAGCAAAGAACATAGATCTGGGTCTCTGTGTGTATGTATATTTAGATGTATAATAGCTAAACTGTATACTACTTTGTGCTCAGAGATCCACAGTGATTTTCAAAAGGCCTTAAAGGTCGGGGAAGATAAGTTTGTTTTGCAGGGTCATAGCTGAGAAAGTGATGCAATCACAACAGAATTGTTCATCTGAGCACGGAAATTATGCTAATGAGAATTTACTTGGCTCTAGTAGCAATGTGTGTGCATCCTACCCATATCTACCTGGCACTGACACATCCTGCTGACACTTTGACACACTCTTTTCTAGTAGTGCAAACCCCTCCCAGTGGGCCACATCAGAGCAGTGGAAATGGTGACTGACACTGATAAAGCCATTTCAGGGCAGGTCTTCTCACATCCCACAGTCAAGTGTTTGGTATAAGTTTTGAATGCTGCTATCCATAATTCAAAGACAAAGTGATATTAAAAGACTTTTTATGTTATGAGATGCCACATTCCCACTTCTATTCCCTGTCAATGAACATGAACTACATGGTTAATAAGGTGCAGAGAGGAAGTCATGGATCATCTTGGGCAGAAAGGCAAAGTACAATAAATTGAAAGCCCAGTGTTGGTCCATATCCAACCCTAACACAGAGACAGAGCCCAGAATCTCACTCAGATGCCTGAACTTTTATTACTCCACAAGAAACAAAAGTCAGCTAAACATTTGGTCCTCATACTCTCTGTCAAATTCCTGAAGAATAACCTTGAATTCAAATTTGTTTTGAATTCAAATAATGTTTACTGCACTGGAATTTTGAGTAAGCATCTCTGCCCCTACCTTCCCAGCTGATGAAAACATGTATGAGTGAAAATGTGGGAATCCTATCTTTCTTCTAGCTCATTCACATGCTTTGAAATTATCTTCCATTTCCTCTCTGGCAAGACTTTTTTCTGATTCTCCACTATCCAAAACAAATAAACAAACAACCTCCAAAAACCCAAAGTTTTTCCTGAAAATAGATCATAAGTTTCCTCAAACTCACTAAAATTGTCTTTTATAGTAGTTTAGTAATTTCCAACGAGTGGTCTCCTCTAGCCTCAACCAACGCCCAAAGGCAGCTAATTATTGCCAAAAGCTGAATGCAAGAGCAAAACACAGAGCTTGGAGAGAGCAGGATTTTCACCTCAGTGATATAGTACACAGTAATTTGTTGATCTTTTTAAAGCATGTGATTCAATCAATTAATGAAAAAATATTTAAATCATATGAAGTGTCTTATTTAGTATTTTTACAACAAAACTAATTTTCTGTAATGCCATCATATATAAAAGTAGAGGAATAAATTATATGATAGGTGCATACAAGCCACACTTATTATGTTACATGTGGTGTGAAATGTGGTGCACACATTTAAGCAAATAAGGGAAAAGACATCTAAGACAGCTTACAGAAATTCAATTACATTATTTCCCCGATAACATATGTGGTTTTGAAGTAGAACAGGATTTTTTTTTCTGCTATCAACTTACTCACAGATAAGTAAACTTGTCTTATGTGTGCATCAGAAACCCCCCTGTTTTGTTCAGACACAGACTCAGTAGTGGATTGTGCCATGCGTGTTTCAGGTCATGCTCTGTCTGTCTCAACACATGATAGAAGTACTGCATAGAAGTATTTATTTAGGGCATGGGAAGTAGTGGTATCATCTACAGGATGATGTTACAGTGCTCTAAGGAGCTTCTCAGCCACTGGGGGTCTGCTCTGATCCCCCAGTGCAGATGCACTGTGATGAACCACTACTGGAGAGGGAGAGGGGAGGGAGCTACAGAAGCCACTTGGCAGAAGCCTCTAACAACTCACTGGAGGTAGCCACACTCAGCCCTGTTGTTTATAGCTATGGAAACCTGTTAGCACTCATGTATTTAAAGGCAGTATTTCACAAGATGCTTAACATTTTGCCAGCACTGCACACAGGAGGAAACTGAATGTGGCAAGAAAGGAAAACGTTCCTCGTATTATTCCACCAGCTCTTCTCAGAAGGCTGTAAAATATATTGGCTTAATATTTTCCCAGCTTGTGTTTTGCCAGGGATTTCTCTTGAAAGATATTCCCTCAAGGATTCTGTCTGGAATAGTTTAACATCTTTCACTAAATACTTCTTCTGCTTACCCTTCCCTGTCCCTTTAGATCTGTATTCTCAGGAGTTTTACAATATGCTGATTTCATGCACAGTGAAGAAAAAAATACTCAACACACAAGGCCTTAAATGGAGTGTTTGCTTCAAGACTCTAATAAAGGTTTAAATATATGTTTTTAAGTGGGGAAATAAAACAACTAGGAAGAATTATCTGTTCTTTGTTTTTCCAGTTCACCCATGACCTCAGGGAGTAAATTTCTGCAATCTCTTACTACACCTCTGAAAAATATCTGGTCGAGAAATTGACCAGGATTGGAACCATAGGAGAGGGGAAAAAAAGAGTGGCGAGCATCTATTTTGTAATCCTATGTCCAGAGGCCAACAAAACACCAACAGAAGTGGTAAATCCTACGGTATCTAGTGCTTCACAAGGAGAGTGGTAAGTAACTGGATTTCTTCTCCAGTCTAGTATGGCCATCCATCTGGAATGGCAAAAAAATACTGAAAGACCTGCAGGTGGATGCAATCTGGACAAGGAAACACAAGACAGAACTACTGTAAACTACAGTAGGAATATGCTGGCAACAGCAGGAAATATGAGCCCAGACCTGTAAGAGCCAGACATGCAAGTCATTGCCACCAGCAAATGCATACATCACACTCTATCAAGTCACCTCCTCCTCCTTCTGTGGAACTCTCAATTGACTTCATCGTCTAACAACAATGACTCGTTAATAAAGTTCAAGTGTTTTGTAAATCAATGCCCTTTTATTGTAAATGATAACCATAACAATAGATAGGAGATGAACAATAGAGTAGAGATAAGCACCAGGGTGCAGCTTTACAATCACTTTTATATCATGATCACCTACTCCCAAATTAATGCTGCATTCCCCATCACCACCCAAAATGGCAGTACACCCACATGCCAAAAGTGAACTTCACAAATTTTATGTACCAAAAACTAAACAGGGGAGGTAGTGTCATGTATTTTCCTTGTTGAATTTTAGCCATATTATAAGCCATATCCACTTACCTGTTTACTTTTTGCAGAGCAGCTCCACACCCTCTGTGATCACCTGCCACTTGTCTCCCTTAGCAGGAGGAGAGAACTGCATTTCATCAGACTGGAAAAGAAGAGAGACAAGCAGGGACAGCTATTATCTTGATTAGTATCATGAATATCAACTAGGTGATTAGGGGCGGGAGAAGTCCTTACTAATAGCTTTGCCAAATGCCTCCTGAATTGCCTAATGCTCTTCTCCACCCCAGGCTGATGGTACTGAGGCATTCCCAGTAACCTGCTAACATGGGAGTTACTAGCTTCCGGTTATCTCCCTGGCAGGTGGATGTGGATGTCTAAAAATAGCACCCACAATCAATGAGGGACTTGGAATGAGTGCTTGTGGGAAGTCTAGTCTCCTTTCTTGCTGAAAATCCACAGCTCCAAGGACATGATGCACCTGGAGTTTTTAGTTTCATTGCATTTCATTCATATAATAACCAGATTCACCAAATTGTTCATCTACCTTGAAAACACAGCTCTCACAAGCAGTTATGCTTTAGTCCTCTCAGGCATGCTCCCCACCCTTGGGCATAAGCAGTTCCAGAGTTCTTCCCATTATAGCAGCATATGTGCTGACCTAACAATAGGAAGGTACTTAACTATTCAGTCTTCATCCATGCAGGTGGTGATAGGCTCAGGAATGAGAAAGTCAAATAAAATAATAGGTTAAACGAAGCAAAAGCCAGTGTTTTGAACCTCAGCTCCCACTATTATGAGGAGAGCTGGCATACTGACAGAGCCTCGAGACCATCCCTGCTCCCAGAGGCTGCAGGGTGCAGGGTCCCTTTGGTGGCCGTGGGGAGAGACTGCCAGGCAGCACTCCTGGGAACCTTTCCCTGGGAGCTGCTTTGAGCTAAGTCCCTAGCACTTGCTTCCCACCTGAGCCTGACCATCCCAGGGCTGTCTGACCCTGGTTCCCCTCACAAGGCTTAATCCTGGCCCCCATCCACAGGGTGACATCTCAGCCTGGCCACATCCTTGTCCCCTTTGCTCCCGAGCCTGCCCCAGACCCTGGCTGGGGACAGTGGGATGGCCCTGTCTGGGATGTCCTGCCCTGCCTGCTCCCAGCTGCTCCGAAGATCCGGATGTCCAGAGTGGCCACACTGCTGACCTTTCTAATGGACACAGCTGCAGCAAGATCAAGGACATTGGTTATTCACCTGTGGTGAACTTCTGCACTGCCATGTGGAGAGCAGAGCTGGGACATAACAGGGCTCAGAGTTAGCCACCCCACCAGTAACATTTTTTGGGTGAGCAAAATCGACCACCTTGTGCCTCAACAGTTGCATTTTTAGCTAACTTATGTGCAAATTCTGAAAGGCAGACGCATTATTATGGGGCTTGTAGTAATACATGTGTATCTGATGCCATCATACACCACAGCAGACAGACCATGACTGGAATTGTACAGTCCAGTGTCCTATTCCTATTTAGGTCATTCCGAAAGAAAATGTAAAGGAAAAGTTGAAAGGTTCTTAAAGAGAATCATAGGAATGGCAAAAAACCTGCTTTATATGGAGCCCAAGGAGACTGTATTACTTCACAGGGAGACAACTTTGCTCTGATATACAAACATACAGAACAATCCAATGGCTGGAAGCCAAAGCTTCAATTTCAGATTACCAATAAGGGGCACAGCAAAGGGAATAACTTATTCAATGCAGAAACAAAATTTTCACAGTTTGAAGTGAGCATCAGAAACCTTCCAACATCCTGTATCTTGACCCAAGCTAGGGACTAAACTAGGAAGGACCACTGTGGCCTATGGGCAGATGATACTTCCCAAGAGCTATTCCAGTTATAATCTACGGTTATTAAATTTTTTATTTCCCCAAGAGTTTGATAAGAAAATATTATTTTAGGGGTTTTTATAAGAATAAATATCTTTTACCGATTTTGGGTAAGATGTTGGAAAGTACTTTGCCCTGGATCCTAGTTTGAGAAAGAAAACAGAAAAGAAAGGCAATGGGAGGTGATCCTTCCCCTCTACTCAGCACTGATAAGGCCACACCTGGAATACTGGATCCAGTTTTGGACTGCCCAGTGTCAGAGACACATGAACATACTGGAGACAGTCCAGTGAAGGGCCACAAAGATGATGAAGGAACTGGAGCAGCCCTCCAGAGGAAATGCTGAGAGAGCTGTGGCTGTTTAGCCTGAAGAAGATAAGGCTTGGGTGCATCTCATCAACACGCGCAAATACCCGGAGGGCTGGTGCAAAAAGGACAGAGCCAGACTCCTTTCAGTGGTGCCAAGTGACAGAAGCAGATGCAATGGGCACAAAACGAAACACGGGAGGGTCCATCTAAACATAAGGAAACACTTTTTATACTGTGATGGTGATTGAGCACTGGCACAGGTTACCCAGAGAGGTTGCAGAGTCTCCATCCTTGGAGATATTCAAACTCTGACTGGACATGGTACGGGGCAACAAGCACTAGGTGGCCCTGCTTGAGCAGAGGGTTGGGCCACGTGACCTTCAGAGGTCCATTTCATCCTCAGCCCTTCTGTGTTCCGGAGAACAGACAAGACTGACTGGGTAGCCATCAGAATTGCTTGCATGTATTTTTAAAAATGACATTCCATTACTATTTTTTACTTGTATCAAAGGTATTTTTTTCTCTCTGGTCAGTGGAGCTAGATTTTGCTCTGTGTTTTATCAGTAGAGACTGACACCAGATTAGTCCAAAGAAACTGTGATAGGTTGTCCTTCTGCTAATCAAAAATAAATCTTTTTGATATGGTGCCATTTATACCTGGGAGCATAATGAAAGGGAGCCTATGTGAATTGCCCAGTTAGTCTGTGCCAGAACTCTTTCCAGGGTAAAAGCACTAGCACCTTTAAATGGATGAAAATATTTCATATAAAACACAACATCCTGTCCCTGTTCTAACACTAAAAGGGTTAAGCCTTCTATTCTGTTAAATTAACAAAAGCACTGTTACTATTTCCTCCTTTCTTGCCAGCATGGTTTCCTCTGCAGTAACATCTGTGACACCACAGAATTTTTTCAAGACCTAATTAGTGATGTTAGAAGAAAATGTTATTTCACCTGATAGTTTGGGGAATAATATAATTTTTATGTACATATATATATATATATATATGTTTGTCTAGCATCTTGAATCTTCCTCATGTACCCAGGAATCTTGTGTGGTAGCAGCCCTGGAATGCAAAAATAATCTAGGGAATTTCTGATCACTAAGTTTAGTGCTAAAGAGCCAATAGTTTCAGTATGCTGCATTGTTTAGATGTGAGGTTAAATTCAGAGATCAGACTAAGTTGCTTTTCTGGAAAACTAGTATAAATAGACTTAGGGTGTGGAAGTTCCATTTTTACTGCCTAGCACTGGACTGTGGAGGCAGGACCCTGGAAAATGCAGAACAGTTTATTTAGGAGCGCAGTAGCTTGGCTAGGAAAGAAAAAGACATTGAGTCAGTTTTTTATTTCTAATTCTCCAATCATTAAAATATTTTCTGTCACCAGAAGGAGAAGTGTTAAGGAAGATCACTGGCTTTAAGGAAAATACATTGATTGAATTCATCAGAAAAACAGAGCTTATGCATAAATTTAATTCCCACATCTTCAAAGGAGTCAGCTTATACAAACTGTCTTATATAAATTAAAATGTTCAAAGGATCTAGTTCACTGTAGTTCCCTAAAATCAAATGTATCCCACTTCAGTTTTATAAATTGTTATATCTAGAATTTTCTTTTCAACCCATGTTAATATCTTTCTTGTTCAACCCTTTTAAATCTCCTGACCTATTTTCAATGGATAAGAAATTGACTTTTAGTCATATTCCTACATCACTGAAGGGATCTTAAAGGTCTTTTCCAACCAAACTGCTTGTCTGATTCTTTGATGATTCTATGACTGCTGAGTTTGGCCAGAATTCTGCTCCTTTTGAATACAAGGGCAGAAATCTGCTGTTAATGGCTGTAGCTATGCTTATAAAGACTGTTAAGTAAAACCAGACTTGTGCAATCTGCTAGACTTGAAATAAAAATAAATTTATTATTGTCACTGGAAGTAGCAGCCCACCACTGGGAAACAGAATTAAAAAATAATTGATTTCAGCTGTATTTACATAACCAGGGCAAAAGACAGGTAAATCAATAATAAATAAAAAAAAATTACTCAAATGCATTCTTCTATGACCTGTGCCAGATTCCAATTATGAGAACAGTTTAAGAACAAATATTGTTACATGAGCAAAATATATAAACCCACATCTTCACCTGCTTTCTTTTACCCAGTCTTTGTAATTTCACCAGAATAATCAAATATGATGATGTGAAGATAATCTGGGAGATATAGAAAGTGGTTCCCATAACACAGCAGTCCCAATTACTCCACACCTTTTCCAGACCAGCTAGTATTTTAGATGGCTTGAGAACTGAGAAGGTTCACAAACCTATAATATAGAATACTGTTTTCTGATCTTTCATGCAAGGCCTCGTGATGCCTTATATTTACCTAGCAGAACCTTTGAATATAATTCAGTGGTAGTTCATAAGTTTTCCACAAGCAATTTTTAAAGCCCTGTGTTTATGAAGCTGGTGACATGTTTATAAAATTGTGTAGCCTGGATTTAATATTATACATAGAACTGATAGATCAGTGTATATGAGAAAGACAAGTTTTCCTACCTGTGCTATCTAATTTGTGCTGAGAACAGTTACAGTTAAGTAAGGAAAAGCAGAAGAAAATAATGTAGGTTTTCCAATGCAATACACCTGACTTATCATTCCTTTCTGCAAGCAGATTTAGACAGACATAGTGCAGAATGTGAACTCCTATTGACAGTAAGCAGAAGTATAAAATGGCAGTGAAACTGGTAACTTAAGCATTTCCAAAGAGATTGCCTACTATTTAAGGCAGGATACTTTCAACAATCAAAGAAAAATCTATGCAAGTTCATTTTGTTAAAGATACTGTAATTTTCTACTAGCAAGATGCACTGCATTTTGCTATTTTATGGCCACTGGTGCTATTCCACCATTCTGTAGAAAAAAATCATCTACGGAATTGTCCATTTCTTTTCGTGGTAAGGACAAAATAAGCTTTCCACATAAATTAAACTAGATTGAGGTTGTATATTTAAAAAACTCAAAACATTCCCTTCTGATGCTATATGAAAACAGCAGCAGGCTGCATCCACTATTACCACTTGTTTTACATTGAAAATATTGTATGTATAGCTGACAATAGTAAATCAGTTATGTTATATACTGAAATGGTAAGTCAGAATTACATAAAGAAACAAAAAACAAACAAAAAAAATCCATAAACTGAATTTTCAAATGACAAGAAAAGATTAGGTTTATGATGACAAAGACCAAGCAGAATATGAATGCTAGCAAATTTTTAGTAAATGTGCACTAGGGCATAACATGAAAGTTGCTTTGTAATGGCAAAATTTTTTACCCCAAGGTGAATTTGATGCTGAAAGACATTTCTATGAAAAATATTGTCTTCTTGAAAAAAATGAGATAATCATAATGACTCTTTAATTACTAGCTGAGACTTATGACGAAATATGTCTGCACCCAGAGCTGTAATAGCACCCGGTTGATGTAGGTCTTTGTTCCTTCCACACAGCTCAAGTCACATGAGGATAACATTGACCTTATTTCAAGGAAGAATTATTCATGTCATTTCTTTTAGTTACAGAGGTTGTTCACCCAGTCACGCCTGGCTGAAATAGAAAGGATGGATTTACAAATTCAGTGCCAGACACACTGGGTCGAGAAAGTACTTAATTTAATATGTAAAATTAGTTCCAGAGCTATGAAAGGCAGAGGAAGAGACAGATCCAGCATGCTCACTGAACTCTGTGATATGAACTTTACTATCATTTAGGACCTCAAGCAGTCACCTGTCAACTTCTATAGCCTCTTCTCTGTAGACTTTTTATCCTTAATACAGTCCATAGACTTGTCTGGCCACACTGCTCCATTAGTCATTTGTTTTCTTCCCACTCCCACTATCATATCCGCACTACTACCTTTCACACAACAGAACCTTTGAAAATCTGGCATTCTTGAAGATGCCTTTAGAGGATTGCTCTCTGAAAAGTAGACTTATTCCCTACTTGCAGTCACCAATCCTTCTCTTTTCTTTAAAATCCAGGGAAAGAAAACAGAAATTCTGATATACCAAGGTGACAAAGGGAAGCTATGTTAAGTAGAGAATTAAATTCAAGATATCTACAGTCTTCACAAGAGGACATTCTTCCTGTCTTCCAAGTCCCCATTTCCTCTTCCTTAAGTCCACCTTTACTGCTAATTGGAATTTAGCCAGGGCAACTACTTGTAAAACAAACGGCAAAAATTACAAGGAGTCTAAACCTTTTTGGTCTTACATGTGAAATGAAAGATACCTCTGACTAGCAAGTAATGCTCCTTACACTTGGGACACAGACTTTGGGATAACTCAGGCTACTCCTAAACCCCTGCTTGAATCTGGCCCTAAAAGAAGAAATTGTATTAACTTGCTTTCATTCTGAGTAAAGAGTATCCCTGCAGTAGGATAAATAATGTTCAACCACTACACTTGGGAGTCTCGTCCAGAGCAGACAAATATTCCTATATACAGAAGCGTTAATAGATTTTGCATGCAGGTACTAGTCCAGTCAAGCTCTGTTCAGCATTACAGGTGTGCCTTATATTCATAAGACACCTTATTTTGCAGATGTATGTTCTGTGTTTGTCCACTTTTGGTAAGATATGCTATGGGGCATAGCACTGGGTGCCAGTTGTCTTAATATTTCTTAAGTTACTCATAAAAGTCAGAAAATGACAAGAATTGCTTGTTCTGTCCTGTCACAGCCATTATCTTTCTCCCGATGGCTTTTTGAGTTCAGCATGACTATTTACATGTAGCTTTTGGAATCACAGTAATAAGGGCAGGGAAGGACCTCAGGAGGTCACCCATTGCCTCTCCCTGCTGCAGGGCAGAGCCAAAGAGCTAAACCACGACTAAACGGATCTGAGCCCTCCCTAGCTGTTACCACCTGCCCCATGTCCCCGCAACAGCTGCTGCTGGCTGTTTACCTCCAGCTTCAAGATCTGATCTGTTTATGGCGGCTTTAACCTGAATAGATGATGGGATCAATACTGTGCATCACATATACAGCTCTTTTCATTCCGTGCTCTTACAGTCTCCTTTCACAATGCTCTGTGTCCTCTGCAGGTCTGGAAATCTACATATTGCAGTGGAAAGAAGGACATTTCCACTGTCCCTATAACCACCCTATGATCCACAAATAGTTTCATCAGTCTCTGTGTCCTCAGATAAATCCTCTGCTTTCACAAGCCTGAGCAGTTATAAATAGCAAGACATGATATCATGTCTTTAAAAAGCCACAAAACTTCCCAAGAAACTCATTGCCCAACAGAAAATGAAGGAAAAAGGGCAAAACTGACATAATGTAACAGGTGACCAAAATGAGTTGCCTGCTTGCTTTCATTTGCAAACCGCTCAGTCACAGGTGTCATTTTGAAAATGAAGTTTGCTGAGGCCGCACAGAGCTTTCCTTGAAAATCCTTTTGTACAGTGGGAATTCCACTGGGACAATGTGACTTGGATAATGAAGTGGTCACAGTGCTGGTGGTCTCTGTTCTGGCACTACATTACTTATCCATATGCTGGGTTTATTCCTGAGGCATGCATCACCTTCATACTGCCAGATACTGGTAAAATTGCTATGCCAAGGCATGTATGTAATTGTCGGAACATATAAGAATTTATTCACAGCAAAAGCACAGCAGGGGAGCAAAATTCTACTCACTGAGCAGGAATTTTGCCAGCAAGTCTCAGATTTCATCCTTGAGAGTGCCCCTCTCTTGGAGTTATGGATGAGGTAGAAAAGTATTACTGGCTTTGCTTCAGAGGGGGGACATCAGACAATGACTAAACTGCTCTATCACTGCCTGAGAAACCTTGTCCTTGTGCTTTTTTCTGATGGAATAGCATTAACAAGCTTTACGGTTTAAAACCTTGTGTAGGTTTTGTAGGGGTTTTTATCCCCCTTTGGGTAGGACTAACGTGCTGCAATGTGCCCACATGATACAACCAACAGTGAACTAGGGGCAATCCCAGGGAGACAAGCCTGATAGTGTGGAACAGATTTAGAATAAACAGAAGGGGCACAGATCTGAAGTGTAATGGCACATTTCAAAGGCTCTAAATATACAGGGTCTTTTAGAAATTTTGAGCTTCAACCCACTGTGTAGCAAGGAAAAAAACTATGAGTATGCAATTTGGCTGAGGATATACAGTGCGATGGACCAAGATTACACTTCTTTCCTTGGTTGTACCTGTCTCACAGGTTGCAGATATCTCCAACACAAGGGCTTCTAGGCTTCTAGCCTTGCTCTGAGCAGGTCTCCTCAATAAGGATTTGAAACTGCCTACAGCATCCAGTGATTCATCTTATATAATGAATGAGTGTTGCAAGCTCATGGAGCTTAGCCAGACTGAACAACAGTGGAAAGTTTTCAATTTACTTTTCTTTTCTCCGACAAGATTTTTGAGGCTACCATCTACTTCTCTGCTCACAGATCCCTGTTCAGAGCCCACTGACCATCCATTTCACAAATCTCACTGCAGGGTGCTTCAGTTTTGAAAATTTCTCAGTTCCCACAGTTATTCTATTCCTAGCATGTGAACAACATCGTTACAGCATTCTTCCTGCGGGACATCCCTCAGAGCATGTGATCTTTTAAAGGAGAGACCCGAGATCCACAATCAGATTATCAGATATGAATTTACAAGATTGTCCTTATGAAGAAGTATGATTCAGGAAAGCAATTTGCTGATTTTAGAACTGTAAAGTTTATGTACGATATTTGTGTTGCAAGGCAAAGCTCCATATAAGCGGACATTGGGTAACGAAGGTTCATGGAAGCTGTACTACCCATGCCTAACATTCACCTCCCTATTACGCTGCAATAATCATGTTACACAGGGACAGGCCTCCTGAAGTACAGGCAGGCTTTGTGTGAGAGATTGCTGATATTCATCCAGAAAAGCAAGACCACCAAACCTTTGCACTTGTCAATATTTGTACTCTAGCAGTTGGTGGCTAATGGCTTAACACACTGATTCTTGTTGCCACCCTCCCCCCTGTATTCCAGGAAAAATAAGATTCGGTTTCCCAACTCGGGGATTAGAAAAAAATCGAAAATGCAACCCAGGCCCAGCCTCCAAAATAAATATCCTTTATTCTCACAGAGTCCTGTACATCCAGATACACCACGGGCTTTTCTTAAAAGCAAAACCAAATTAAACAAAAAACCAAAACCAGAATCAACCCCACATACTACCAGCAACAAACCCAGCAAGGACAGTGATGTATATTTCAGATGCAAAGCCTTAGTGTTTTGGCTGTGCAAAACAGGAGATTTCTCCTTGACCTGGAACAAGAACCTAAGGCTTATAGACTCACATTTCAGCAGCTCATCAGCTAGGTCAGGACAACCTAGCCAGTGCTTCCCCACCCAAATCTTGCCTGCAGGTATTTGCATCCAACTTGCAGCCATGTCTTGGCAGAGGTGGGGACATGAGGTTCAAGCAGCACCCTCAGCAGTGAAGTATCACCTCCTACATCTCTGAATAGCACTGCATCCACTTAGGAGTGCTGCTTCTCACCACTTCCACTTAAGTAAAGGATGAAGTAAACACAAACCAAATGCATCCTCTGCAGGAGCATGGTCAGCACAGGCATACCTTTGCAAAACAGCCCACAAAGGGTCAAAGACCTCGAGGTCAACTCCTTTGCCTGCTAAGATCAAGCATGGTCTTCCCATCCACTGAGCTCAGCATAGATCATTAAAGATCACATTACTCCTCTTGATTAAGAAAATGACTGTTTTATTAACTAAGAGCTCTCTGCTTGGCAAAACCAAACAGATTTGTATTGCTTTAAGTGGGCAGCCACATTTCATGCTATGTCAGGGTGAAACTCCCCAGTAATTATAGTTTGATTTCCTTAATGAATCTCTGAAAGTATTTGGTTTCAGTTTCACATGTTTGAAAAGAAAAAAAAAATGGAGATGGGAAAGGGAAAACAAATATGGCCCAAGGAATCCTCAAATTCCTTTATGCTGTAAGTTTCCTGCCAAGGCTATCCACAGAAACAGAAGCAAAGGAAGGACATTTATAATAAAGTGGTGCTTTTGCAGACTCTCCCTTTAAAAAAATTGATTTTTCTAGAAGCCTTAGCAAAATTCTCAGATTATAGCAAGATTGTGGCAAGATTACAGGAAGCATACAGGGCGTTCTTTCAAAGACCCCATTCTTAGGCCTGGTGCTGCCAAGAGACGCTGTGTGAAACCAGTTCCCTCTGCCTGTACACAGTCCCAGAGATGGCTGATGCATTTCACATAACAATGGTCAAGGTAAAATCCACAGATGTTAGAAGCCAGAACCGAAACTGGGAACAACCATCTCCTTCAAGAGTATCTTCATTAAGCAGCAGCAAAGCAGATTTTCATTTACATTTATTTGTTCATATGCAATCGCTTGCTTATTTGTCTTTATTATCATTACCTTTACCTATTTGTAAAGGTCATTATGACAATGACACAAGCAAAGCCAAAAAGTATCCTTATTTTTTAAATTAAAACGTCTCAATTAGAAAAAACTGGGTTTTGAGAGAGAAAAGATTTGTGATTTTTCCTGGAAATATTTTTTTCCAAGTTTAGGTGCAATAAATTTACAAATCAGTATTTTGGCTCAAGACTTACTCAAATATGATATTTTTTGGAGGATCCTTTTGTAGAAAACTACCTGAATACACAGAATTGTGGGTTCATCCCTTTTCCTACTATTTTTAAAAGTTTTTTTCGCAAAAATCACTTACGGATATGCCAGAAAGATAATGCCTGTGAGTATATCAGCCACATTCATCAGGGTACCACAAAGACATTACTATTCCTAATCCAGGGTGTTGGAACCAGATGATCTCTGAGGTCCCTTCCAAGCCAAACCATTCTATGACTCTACTGGTAGGTTTCTGGCTTTTAAGACAGACATCTTAAACTAGAAACAGCAACATTTAGCTAAAAGTCCTCTGCATTATTTACAAAAGATGGTCAGGTAGTAGAGTGAAACAGGTAAGTTACATAAAGTGACAGAAAGCTCTGGGTGAGGCTCCAAGATGATAGGATGCTTCAGCTAAAAAATAAAATACCTGATCACTTGAGCTGCTACAATATATTGCCAAAATAAACTACAATTATTTATTCAGATGATGCTCCTTGGCTTTCCCTTCAGGAACACTGCCAGAAAATAAATTAAGTATTCACTGAGTCAACAACACAGAAAAGACACTTAAAGAAAGATCTGAAGTCAGACTATGCAACACACTTCATTTGACTAAGCAATATACTTAGATAAAGACTAGTTTTTCTTCAGCTTACTAGGATTGCTTTTTATAATTTAAAATTTAATGGGTTTATTTAGAATGAAAATAATTAAAGAGTGGAGTGAATTATGCCACCAACAAGAAAAGGCACACAAAATAATAATTTTATTTCCATTTATGAGAAATATTTTCCTCTCCAAATTCTCTCATTCTTATCAGCGCTACTTGGCCAGTTTAGCCTTCAGTGGTTTTGCTACATGGTTTATTATACACACAGGACAGTGAAGTCAATCCTTACCTTCTAGTTGACTGGGGATTTTTCATTAAGCATGTACCTAAGAGTCTGGTTCATGGGTGCAATAAGTATGGATAGGGGGCAGTGGTCTGGGGTTCATCAGCCATCATCAATGTGGAAACACACAATGTCAAAAGCCGGGCAGCTTGAGGTGTGAGTTCTGGGTGCTAACAACTGCTGCCTTGCATGAGAAATGTGTGGGAATGCTCTGACTTGCCTTGGGCCACCTTCTGGGAGATGGGCACCAGTAGAAATTCAGTCTCTCATCCTTTGCTCTCAGGGTCCATCAGCTTCAGGAAGGGTGGAATGGTGGCGGTCACAACCATGGGGAGCTAAGTGTGGTGAGTCACCTAAAGGAGGGCACACAGGATGTCAGGATGTAAGACCTGAGAGCTCATGGCATGCCTGCTTCTGACTGCCATCTGTGTGTCGCTGTATGCTTGAATTAAAACAGGCACTGGAATGGAAAGATAATATACCCAGTTGCTGTAAGTGTAACTCCTGTAGTGTTACTTTCTGGGTAAAATCACTTACCCGATACAGCTGGCAGGGCAACCTATTCCTTAATGGCTAAAGACTGACTAAGGCAAACAATATGAAGACAAACTAGATTAAAATGTACCCTGTCTACAGTTCATATGTTTGTTAAGTAGGTTAGCTCATACCTACAAAAATAGTGACATAAATCTCTCTCCTTACCTTTTTCCTGAGGAGGTCTCTACCTTTGGAACAATTGATGTAACCCTGTGCATGTTTTTCACTAATTGTCTGGCAGCAAATGAAACTCCCAAAATTGTCTCATTAAACGCGACTAACATTTGGGTCTAAAGCACTCCAAATGAAGACTGAGCCAATTTCTCTGTAAAAGACCTATCAACAATGAGAGAAAACATGAATAGAGAAGTTTTGAAGAACTCTAACTTGCATTCTGTTGCTAAGGGATACACTTCCTTGGTATACATACTCCCATGCTCTCAGCAAGTCTGACTCACAAGAAGTCTGGTTTTCAGTAAATAATGAAAACCCTACACTAATGAAAACAATATAAGAAGGGTCAAAAATGAAGTAAAATAAAATAGCATGCAAATTAAATATTACTTTACACTCCAGACAGTACACAGGGTGTTTTACCATCAGAGTGCTCTCTATAGGCTGCACAATGCACCCGGAAAAATTATGTTGAGACAAACTGGATTTTGTTCCATTTGCAAAGTGATGTTTTTACTGCTTTGCTCCCCTTCTATTGAGCCCAAACAGATCCTTGCTATTTGTGTCCCTCTTTCTTTTCCTTTTTTTCTCTGTAGCAAATGCCACTGCCAAATATCTTTCTCCCACGATATCTCCCTGTCCCTCTCACTTTTCATAACCTCTACTTGTTACATGGAATGGTTTTAGAGACACAGAGGTTAAGGTCAGAACTTACCCAAGTGACTTCCACTTTTGGATGTCTTCATATGGGGTATCTGAAACTAGTGACATCTTGGGGATTAAGTTTTTTGTTCCCATGAAATTTGGAGAAAGATACTGGTAGTCATAACTTCTAAAATTAGGAATTATTTCTGAAAATTTTCACTAATCTTCTTTACCCTAAAGATCACTGTGTGAGGCAAATCCCAAGTCCTAATGCTGGTCTTGGCATTTGTTGGGTGAATTACAGAGGAAAGGCATAAACAGCTTGTTCCTCCATAATTGCAAGATTCTCTCCCTCATTCAATTATGCTTCCAGCAGCATGACCACTGGGATGAATGGCTCTGGATTTCCTACGGTATTTCTCTGAAAATATTCACATGAGTGAAGATAATGATGAGCTTAAAGACTGACCTTAACCAACTAATTCAAAATATCTTCAATTATGGAAGCTACATGCTCAAAAGTATTTTAAAACCAACATGGAATGTAAAACTATATTATTACCTATATTATTATCTGTATAACTCTATAGATTAGTAATCAAAATATACAACTTGAAAATCTGAGAAAATTATAAAAGGGAAGCAATCTATTGCAATAAATGTGAAGAAAATACAGAGTAGGAATTTTGCATTTTGTTCACCTGAAAACCAGGTTAAGGGAATATTTTTTCCTATTTTCAAAAGGTCATATGCACAGCTATTAATCCTGTGACTCACAAGTCACTAAAAGGTCAGTTGTTTTTTCATGTACACACGCAAACTATTATAATATAACAAAGTTAAAAGAAAATCCCCATTGGGGCAGGATAATAAAAACCGGAAAAGAAATGTGAGTAATGGGGGAAGAAGAAATAATTTAACGGAGCTAACTTTAAAATGCAACATTGTTTTTAATTTTTACAACACAGGTGTTACAAGAGGGAAAAAAAAATTTAAAAGTATCTGGGATAATTTTTAATGCATACACAGGAACTTTCTTACAAATCCCTTATCCCAAGTTATTTCCCCTTTTTCTGTCATTGCACTTACTACTAAACTTCCCACTAAAATAAATAGTGTCTATGAAATCCTGTGTACTAAATCCTGTAGTTCTTGTTCACACAAAAATTCCTGCTGACTTAAGTGGAAATTGCATTTGAGCAAGGCTTTGATCAAACATTTTATATTCTAGACTGCTGTAAGTAGAACAGCGGGAAACTATATCAAGCAGGTGAAAATTTGCATTTAACAGCCGTCCTTCTGTAATCTGCTCGTCCTAATGCACTTCACATCTGGAGGGATACCATGCTAACCAGCATTTTGTTAAAACATCTCTGAAGTCAAGAGTCTTCATATGTCTCCTTCTTTGCCTCTGTATACAGTTGAATAGAGAGGGATGTGGATTTAGAGAACATTTTACGTTATGTGTAGTTAATTTAGCCATGTTTGTTATCAAGTTTACAAATGCTAAACACTGGAGTCTTTAATGTAAGAAGACTTTAATGTAAAAAGAGTGCCTGTGGCTTTATGAAAAGGATGGGTTTGAGGTGTTTCTGTTTATTGAATTCCAACCAAAACTACAGTACCAGCGTTGTTGGACTGGATCCTGCTTTGGCCGGAACAGAATATACTGAAGTGCTCTTCTTTTTAAAGGTCTCAGGTCTAATACTGTCTTACATTTCACACGTAGACAAAGTAAATTGGTACCTTCCATGCTAAAATACAAAAAGCAGTATTATAAGAAACAGAAATAAGTCTTAATGGCTTAACATGAAAAAAAAATTGACCCCTGGATTAAATGCTGTTGACTGAGGTTAACCAATACTTTGCTTTTGGTTTAAGTGGGGTCAACAGTTGACTTAGAAGCATTTGCTCCAGTTTCAAAAAGCAAATTTATGGTTTCTTGCCTGTAGATGAAGCTTGTAGAGTGCTGTTGCATTAGTGAGTGGACCCCAGACATGGTCAGGAGTAACCTGTTTCCTATTTCGAGGTAAATGATTCCCACACTCAAAAGGTGTGACTACAGTAGCACATAAATGCAGGGAAAACTTAAGAAATTCACATCTCCTTGGTAAGATATGCTAGTAAGTTTAAAAACCCTGCTTTGTGCCAAAGAGATATGTTGCACTATATGCATACCACAAAGAAAAAGCCAAGACATATATAAGATTTTGCCCTTTCTGAGCTGAGTTACTCTTATGTATATGAAGGTCTATTTTTAGATCTTAGATGTTGCATAAATCAAAAGGAGGATCGTTAATCACTGATACTGTCTTTTTCAAGAAGCATCATGAGCAGCTCCGTCCATCCTGAAACAGAGAGACTGAGTAAGCGACCATTGTACTGTTTAGCTCTAGAGTAAGGGGCTCCTGAAGCTTCCCATCCTACACACACTGAACCTCAGTGGCTGGCTTTATACCTTGAAGGTTTTGCTCTCAATGCACTGGGACCAAAGGCTCCATATAATTGCACAATGGCATCTTATTACCATGACACGCGACTGGGAAAAGATTCACACAGAGAAAGCATTCACCTGGACTCCTGATACAACCAGTAAAGAGCCCAATGGTATCTAGTTTCTAAATACTCAAAATAAGGTTATTTACTACCATTCAGAGAGCACTGTAGCTCTGTTGTCACAGTAACAAGTAGAAGAAATACCATTACTGAACCAAATCACATTTGCAGTCTCTCAGCATTGTATTCAACAGAATATATCTGAATGCTTTCTATTTGCTAGCAAAAAAGTAGGATGTTAGCCTAAATGAGAAGAAGGAATGCAGGATTATGCTCTTATTTCATCTCTTATTTCAAACATAGCAGGAAAATCATGAATGCATTTAAAAAAAAATAATACACAGCATATTCTCTAATGTTCTGCTGCGACTCAAGGCAATTCAACCTTAATCAAACTTCCGAACTCTGGTCATTCATTTGCAAGTGCTAAAGTTTTGGGTTGTTCCTTTTTGGGTTTTGGGGGGGTTTTTT
>WEIT01034842.1:0-13657 GCA_013389985.1 Dryoscopus gambensis
ATCACCCCTCACAACACTAACTCCCATTACCAACTCAGTCATCAAATTCCCTCCTAGCAAACCACAATGACAACTAGGAACAAACAGAAAGTCACGCATTTCCAACCTGTCTCCCACATTCACCAACAGCAGTTGAATAAAACACACCTGCTCATCTTTCCCACTTATCAAAAGAAGACTTGGACAATTGTCCCCCTTTGGCATAAAATTCAAAGTAGACAGAGAGGCTCCCGTGTGTCTTGGGGTGACTGTATGATACTGCATTCATATTGTCTGCTTACTGCCCAGACATGAATCCTGTAGCTTTAACCTGGGTCCAGGAGAAGCAGGAGAGAAGCCAGGCAAATTCTTTAGCACAGTTTGTGTTCAAGGACTGACACACACTCCTCTGCGTTCTCTCTGCTGCAGAGCCGAGGGAGCACCTTCCCATTTTTAGCCAGCTCTCGTCTCTTCTTCTCAGGAGAGAGACAGAGAACTAGAATTCTTTGCTTTTTAGCTAGCTTCTTGTTCATTAGCTGGGGCAAGAAGTTTTCCTGGGACTGTGGCTTCTTCTTTTTCTCCTAGAACTGTTCAGCTTTGCTCCGGTCTGGAACACCATCACAGGGAGGCCACACACCCCAGCCCGGAGGGGCCCACGCTGCACCCCAACTCCAGAGAGAGAGCAGAGCCACACCTACAGGAAGGACTGAATCTGCCAGGTCTTCTCCACAGTGAGAGGTTTTATTATTAATTATTATTCATTCTTTCGTGCCTGTGTGCACCCCGCTTATTAAATAAACAGCTTTTTTTTTTCACTTTTCACCAAGAAATTTCTTTCCGAATCTGGGTGGCGGAGTGGCTGCCAAAGCCTGCCTTCCATTAGAGAACACATTCATTTCAGATGTTTCCTCCCAGTTTGTCTCAAACTGAGACAAATACTAGGAAATACACTTCTCAGTCCAGCAACGGCTCCAGTGTGCTGAGGCCTTGGTACAATAGGAGATCCTGACACCCTTAATGTTATAAATGCATATTGTATTGTTGGCTTTTCGCAGGCATGATGAATATTATATAGTGTTAAGATGAATATTATATAGTGTTAGAAATGCTTTTTGCTGTGTGGATGTAGTTTTTACTTTCTTTTAGCAAAGAGTTAAGCAAGCATGTTTCAACTACCTGAACGGATAAGATAACCTCCAAGGGGACAGAGGATGGGGCCCACAAGCTACTATCAGTCCTCTTCGTAGAGGACGAAGAGGCCAAGACTACTATCAGTTCTCTTCGTAAAGGACGAAGAGGCCTGAACCCTGTTATCAACACTATGCGTGAAGCGTAAAGAAGCTCGAAGCTGTTATCAACCTTCACTGTCTGGAGAATTAAGAAGCCCAAGCCCAGAGATCAAGAGAAATAAAACCACAAGGCCAGGAAATGCGTATGCTCTAAAAAGGCGGACCCAAGGCGTGTCCATGCAGAGCAGTTCCTAGAAAAGTTTGAATATGCATAAAGAATAGACAGTAAGAACTGTATAAAAAAGAGACTACCCCAGGTCTCAGGTGTGCTCTTGGCTGGGAGCCAAGAGTACCCAGCACTATAACTTTTGTTTTATTGTTCATGTCTCTTATTGTCTTTTTATTAAAACTTTTAAATTCTCACAGGAAAGTGAACCTCATTTTTCACACTTAACAATCCATTTCTAATGTTATCTTTTTGTTTTTTACAAATGGCACATTGATTCCTTCCCAATCACTGTCCTGGTGGCTGCCCCCTTCCCTTTGGTCCTGGGGCTCCCTACACTTTTTTTCCAGTCGGGGAAAAGGACTGTGTAAGGACTGTGCCATTATCTTTGCCTGTAGGTTTACCTTTTCCCCATCCTTTCTGTCATATACCTGATGTGCCTTTCTAACCAGCTCCTGCAAGGGCCCACTTTGCCATCTCTCCAGCCCCTGCTCCCACTGCCTGTGGGCTCTCACCCTCCCACAGCCGCCAAACTCTCTGCAAAATCACTCCCCTACCCGGTTATCCAAACAAAATCCCTTCTTATATCAGGCCAGCCTTTGGTGACACATTGTCTCTTACACCGCATACCAAAAGTGGTCCCTGTCCTGATGCAGTGTCCAGACGCACCCTGCCAGGACACCCGTCCAGGCCCCCGGGCCGCTCTCCCAGCACCACAACCTCTGCAAAGCACCAGGTGCCAGCACATCCTGGTGGGAGGGCACAGCCAACAGTGCCACAGGGACGGGCAGACAGACAAGACATCCCACAGCCTCATGGGGCTGGGTGGCCACGGCAGCCCCTGCCCGGGGGGTGGTGGTGCTGGGCACCGCCCGGCGCTGAGCCCCGGCTGCCCCACAGCCCCAGCTCAGTCTCACACCTCCCCATGGCCCCCAGCCCATGCCACCGATCCTGCATTTCCACATCTGGCCTTAGCACTCCTCACCCTAGAGGAACTCCCTTAAGTCCTGAGTAGTAGGTGGACAAACGTGTGGGAAACAAAAAGGTGAAAAGGCCCTTAAGGTGTGGGAAAAAAGCAGGTTTCAGGAATAAAGCAGAAGAATTTGGGATTCAGCTGTGCAAGCGTGAAGATAGAAGAAGATACAATTGTATAGTAGAGCAAGGACATTAAAACAATAGAGTTTCTAGGTTTGGCTGAGAAAGGTTTTGAAACTGCAGAAAATATGCTTAGCAAGATAGATAAGTTTAAGCTTAATAATGGAATATTGTGCGTTATTATATAAGGCCTAACAAGCAAGCATTGTTTGAAGTAGATGTACGTGTACTCAAGGATTGGATAAAAAAGTTGTCTGTAAACTTTAGAAGCTTGCTATTGGCTAAGAAGCCTTTAAGAATGCTCTGTAACAAGGAAATTCAGCTGCCTGCAGCTGCGTGAGCTCTGTACCATCTCTGGTGTCTCAACTCTGTATATGAGACTGAGAAAATAATAAATAAGCTCAAGGAAATGTCGGCCCGGCTCCCCGTCCTGTTTGCTTCTTAAAAAATGCCGACACAAACCCAAATCCTTCAACCTGGCTCCATAATGACCCGAGAGTGTAGGAACAATACCTCCCTATTTTCCCTGTCCTGGAAGCCAGGAATACAAAAGACTTGTGGCTGGCCCTGTATTAGACTGCAGATTCTGACGATAAGGCAGAGAACATCCCAGTCCTCACTGTTTCTCTTTTCTTTCCTTATCATGTAGTCTCCCATTGCTATTTTCCTTAACCATATTCCTTTACACTCCCGTTCAACCAATCCTTTCCCAAACCAACACCATCCGTCCCCTGTTGCTGAGACCCTGTCTCGACTCCCCTTATTGCCCCCTTTGGGCATCCATGTCCTCAACTGCCTCTGGGAGAATGTGCAAGTCATCTCAACATTCTCCCAAAGGGCCCTTTGGAGGTATTCTGGGATTGTCATCCCTACAGACGAGACCCCTTCTTGATTTTCCATTACTGCCCCCCACCCCGCCCCGCCCCAGGAGTCCTGCCATGTTTTACTCCCCAAAGTTCCCATTGTGGGTGTGGATTGCCAAGACCTTTCTTGACTTTCCCTTACTGCCCCCTCTTACCGTCCTGCCATGTTTTATTCCACAAAGTTCTCATTGTACTCACCAGTGAGATTTCCAGTGGTCCTTTCCTGTGGAATATTCACAGACCCCCCTGGTCCATCACTTGTCTGTGGCTCTTGTACTCAATCAAGCGCCTGCTGCTGGCCAGCAACAAAGGGAGCTGGTCATCTAAAATTGGGTGAGGGGCACCTCCAGCTCCTTTGCCATGTGCAGGCCCCAGACGTTGGAAGGATCCTGGACGAGTCCTTGTTTTGTATGGAAAATCACGCTTTGAAAAGCCGGTGTCCATAAAAGAGACAGAGGAGTCCTGCAACTTTATTCGAATAAAGGGAGAGAGTCCACTGGGGCACACGGCCACGAGCTTTTCTCTCTCGAGGTTTTGGAGGGCGCAGCCTCCTTTTACCCTAAACTCCCGGCCGCATGTTGCCCTCTTCCTTTCCCCATTGGCTGAGGTACCAGGAAGGTGCAGCCTTCCCAAACCGCCTACCACATATACGCCCTTGAACGTGTCATTTTACCCCAGAGTTCAGAAGTTCAGGTTTGTGCAGACCCACTTGTCTGTTTCAGGAGCCAAGCTCCCTGGGCTCTGTAACAAACCTGCTGCTTGAAGTGGGTAGAGACATTAAGACCCGTTTCAAAGACGTTAACGCCCATACCTTCACCCATTGAATTGTTTGTAAAGACATTAGCACGTATCTTTCCTATGAGTGACATCTCTTCAAGCAAAGCTTTTAGCTGTTATCCCGGGTCTTGAAATAGCTCCAAGATGTGAGTGTATAAGTCTACAACCATCCTTGTTAGCTTAAGCTTTCTCACCTCGCTACCTCTCTTTTCCCTGTATGTGAAAAGCACATTAAATACTTGATTTCTGCATTTTCCAGTATGCCAAGTCCCCCACAGTATCTCTTTGTGATAGGAGCTCAAAACAGCTGGAGTTGGATGCTACTGTTCCGTTATCCAAAGGAACCGTTTGTAGCACTGTATCTGGCCAGCCATGAAGTTGGAGATTCATGAGCCCTGGCAGCCGGGAGAGGAGAAGGGGCACAGCCAGGGTCGGCAGCTGTGCCGGGCTGTGGCACATTGGAGATGGGCTGGGGTGTGCTCACAACACGGCAGGCAATCACCTCCATTCCCAAGTTGTCTGAGCGCCAGAAGGAATTGGAGTGGATTCACAACAGGTCTTCCACTGTCCCTTGGCTTGGGCACTGCTTCCTCTGCGTCCCAGAGAATTTGCTGTTCTTACACGCAGAACCAATGCCACCATCACGCACTCACCAGTACTTTTAATAAAGGAAGCATTTTTTAAAGCAGCTTTGCCCCTTCTCCAAAGCTCATTCTAAGCACATCAGAGAAAGGGCTGTGTGACCCTTGTGGACAGCAGGACACAGAAAACACTGGCCTGCAGGGTGGCATGCACTGCAGGTGCTCTCTCCCCAGTATAAACATACAGAAGCCACCAAGTCTTGCACAGGGCATGACTCTACACCATTAAATAACAAATAGCTTTCTGGGCTCCAAGCAGCTGTTAAAAGCTCTTCTGAGGCCATATCCCATGCGGTAGATTCATACTGCTTCTTCCACTGACAAGGCAGGTAGGACAGAGAATTCACATCTCTTTTCCTCTGCAGCAGGTACAATGCCTGTAGCTGCAGGACTTGGCACCCTGGTGTGTACAGCTTTTTACTTGCCTCGTGGATAGACTGCAACTAACCTTGCCACACTGCTGGTAGAGGTTATTCAGCAGATACCCATCCTTGGGCTGCAGACCCTCCCCAGCCACGCAACTTCAGAGAGCTGTTAGAGTAGGAGGGAACAGTTCCCTTACTATAAAAAGGCAAGTTCCAAGGAAAGCAACACATAATTAATGTAACATTACTCTTAAAACACTAACTTGGTTCCCAATATTTTTACTGCTGATAAACAAACTTGCTGATACAGAATATTAGTTCTCTTAAATAGGGGGAGGGGCTTGCCATTGTACTACAAGCTGCAAATAACTGCAGTTCCTTCTATCTCCAAAACCTTTTCAGAAATGGCAGAACCATCCATCAGCAAATTGCATTCAAAACCGTTCCCCATCCTTCCCTCTTGGGAGCTTTTTGTAGGGCTTTGTCCAATACATCTCCTGTCTGCAGCAGCAGTTGTGCTCTGAATTCTCCAGAGAACAGGAATTTACCTTGTCTGCTAAATGGAGTACAGACAGCAAGCTGCCTTTCAGAGGACAGTGTACAGTCAGCACATGGACGCTCAGGTACATGTTACCAGCAGCAGACATCCTGCAGTGGGGGCTCAATGACACCTCCTGGTCTCTGGAACAGGAGGAGCACATCAAACATAACATCACTACTTGCCTTTTCCAGTTTCATTAGAAGCTGAAGGTAAGCTACCAGAATTCGATCAGGAATGATTAATACAAAATAACCCCACATGAAATTCAGATAACCTTGGAAAAGGCATTCACTGCCCACCTGGCAACAGAATTACCAGTGTTCTCAGTGACAAATTCAGCTTTTACATCTTTACAAAAGGAAGAGTTCTGGAAAGGGGTCCTTGAAAGGAGATAGCCAAAAGGGAACTCTGAATACTATCTTCAAATGAGACTTTTATTTACAGAAATTTTCTGTAAGCATTTCTGAACAAGATACCTGTACTTTCACCTAGCAGAAAAGAATCAAGACTGACTTTGTCTAAATTAGCAATTTCATCTTGCACCTGTGTTGCTCTGTGCTGATTTCAAAGGAGGGAAAAAAAGAAAACTTAAAAAACCCCCTAAAACATCTTTATAACATCCTGTCTGAAAATCCACTACCCACACAATGGACTAGAGTTCAATTTAAGCAAGTCAGGGCACAGAAAGACCAAGTAACACTGGCAGAAAAAGCACACAGTGAAAAGTCAGTTTAATGAAATCTTGTATGACAAATATGGCAATTATACCTGGAATTCCTAAAACTAGAGGAGATTATGGGAAACATGGCAAATTTTCAAATATGTAACATGTTTCTAGCAAGGAAATAAACCATTTTCTACACTCACTGGGAGAGAAAGAGACTGGTTGAACTGCAGAATGGGACATGTTAGGAACAGTCATTTAATGGCAGTAATACCCAAGCAATGGCATCAATTGATACTTCAGGGAACAGAGAGGAGCCATTACAAAGTTGGAGGATTTTTTTATTCCTGCAGGCTTCTAACAGTCTGGTCACCCCCCCCCCCCCCCTAGTTCTAGTGCAGGATGGCTGAGGACTCATTTATTTAGATCATTTCCTGCCCTGTCTTCTCTAAAGCAATGCATCATGCACAAGGAACTGAACTACAGAAAGATGTTCTAATTACAACATTGTCTTAGCGTAATGTTTGTGGGTGTAATTTTTTTTTTCTGTGGGTGTAGTCTTTTTTTTTTTTCATTTTACTGATAAGAGGCTTACTTTTGGTTTCAGCGACATCACCATTTTAGCAACACTTTCATAAAATCATAGAGCACACTGAGTTGGAAGGGTCCCATCAGGAACATCGAGTCCAGCTCCTGGCTCAGCACAGGGCATTCCAACAATCCCACTCTATGACTGAGAGCAGCGTCCAAATGCTTCTTGAACTCAGGCTTGGTGCTGTGACCACTGCCCTGAGTAGCCTGTTCCAGTTCTAAAATCATCCTCTGGGTGAAAAACTTCCTGATATCCGACCAAAACCTCCCCGACTCAGCTTCATGCTGTTTCCTCAAGCTCTGTCATTGGTCATGAGAATGTAGAGTCTGGTACCTGCCCCTGAGCTTCCCCTCATGAGGAGGTTGAAGACTGCATTAAGGTCTCCCCTCAGTCTCCCCTTCTCCAGGCTGAACAAACCAGGTGCCCTCAGCAGCTCCTCCAGTTTACCCTCTAGACCCTTCCCATTCCTGGTGGCCCTTCTTTGGACACTATTAGCTTAATGTCTTTTTTATACTGTGGTGCCCAAAAGCTGCCTCCAGCACTCAAGGTGAGGCTGTCCCAGTGCAGTGCACAGCAGAGACACAATCCCCTCCCTCGCCTGGCTCACCTGATGTTCCCCCCCAAGGACATGGCTGGCCCTCCTGCTTGCCAGAGTACACTGTTGAGTCATCATCAAGCATGCTCAACTTTACTACACTCTTCTGTATTTTTTTTCCACTGGAAAACCTGAAAGGCTGTGCCTGTGTGGGTCAACAGCCACACAGGCTATAAAGGAATTGTCAACACCACATAAAAGTTAACAAAAGGCCTAAAGGGAAAGATGGAGCAGGAGCATGATCAAGGGGAAGACTGCTACAAGGCAGCAGAGCTGGTCGCCATCACCCTCCCCTCAAACAGCTGCTGCCCAGTACAGGAAACACAACGCAGTGCTCAGGGTGTTTTGTTTGTTTGCTTGCTGACACAGGTTTTAATGTAATTCCCATGTACATTTTGATATGACAGGCTTACACAGATCTTTTGAGACACAGGGGCATTATCTGGTTTTGCCTGTCACTGGTTTACTAAGGCTTAAAGCAGAGAGCTAAGTCAGAGTTTTGCTTTGGCCTAACTATTATCTTGCTGGGCAAGGCTTGAACTCAACCCATTGCCAATTCTGTTGGGACGCACAGCAACACAATTTTGTCGGGATGCACAGCAGCATTTCTGCCTTCACTATAAACATTTATGCAAAGCTTCTAGCTAAAAAATAAAATCTGCATCAGTAAATAGTTGCCGAATTTTTTAGAAAGCCGTAGGTGATTGTGTACCACCAAACCCCAAAGCAAGCATGCTTATTCCATTTTTGTGAATCTTCATGCACCATCAGTTGCATTTTAGGTAAAACACTTCAAAGTGAGACTCAGCATAGACCCTCTAGAGCCTGGGACTAGGAAATAATGCCTGTTTTCCCAGAAGCAGGCCATGCTGGCCAAGACACCTTATTAATTTTCCTCATGAACAAGCTGCTGGCAAGAAACAGCTTTACAGTGCAAGGGTGTTTGAAAAGAGTTTAAATCGGAGTATCTCAACAATGTAAAGAGATCCAAGATTCAAAATGCAGATCACTTACTTGAAAGTCCCTAGACCTTGTAATGCAGAAACAATTGTGTGGTGGGTACTAAGGAACCTGCCATGTTCCTGTTGAAGCATGGCATGAGTAGGGGGGTGCAGCAACAGGTCTGTTCATTGGTAAAAACCCCCATACTCTAGGGAGGAAAAAAGAAAACCAAAATGCAAGAAGGCATGAGCAGACAATCCAGAGAGATCATGATGCAGTGGCACAGCTTATCATTAGCCCTTTTCAATTCCCAGAAAAGTAATCACAAATGTTCCTTCAACTGGCTATCAGGAAAAGTAAAAGCACCCTCTGCCCCAACAGCATCAGTCTTCAGTGATGGTTAACAACAGAAAACAGGGGAAGACTTGTTCTTGACTGCCAGTGAAAAGTGTGTTTCGTTAAAATAGAGGCAACAAGGACTGTTTTGCTATTTGAACACTCAATTTCGAAGTTGATTTTGTGCTATAACCTGGGTTTCTGTTTTCAATTGCTACATCAAATACTTCTTCCCCTTTCATTTTTTTAGGTGATGCATTTTAGGTCCTTAACCTACAAAAGACCAAGCATGCAAGTCAGAAATAATCTATCAGCAAAATATTTATAAAGGAAATGGAACAATTTGGGGAATTTACAGTGAAAGTGACCTGGTGACTACCAAATTCCAACTTTGCTGGACAAGAAGATACCATATGTTTCAATAAGAAAATAAAACTCAACTTTCACACAAAAGGCTCAAATGATTAAAAGACACTCAAGAAAAAAAGAGGTGAGTTATGGTTACAGGAGGAGTACTTCAGAATTACACACAGAAAAACATATTCTTGCTTTTATTTGTGGTGGAACAGAATACAATAACCTTCAGCCCAAACTACTCAAGGCTGGCAGTATTACCTTTTTTCTTCATGCTGCAAGACTTCAGGAAATGGAATGGGGACAGGAAGGGTTAGAAGTTAAATTTTCTATTTAAGGCCATTAATTCAGCAACATATTTTAAAATGTCCTCAACTTTAAGCATGAAGAGTTGCATTGACTTCAGTAAGATTATTGACATATAGTCAATAGTCAGGCAAGTGCTTAAATGGCTTGTTGAATCAAGCCATTAAATGAGAGCTGCTTTATTATACATACTTTTTTTAATGGCTGGCAGAACTCATTCCATGAGCCTATTTTATTCTTGCAAGGGCCAACAGCTGTTTTGTCATTAACTCTTCTGAAGGTGTAACCTGTATGCCTCCTACACTTTACTGTAGCCACAGAAACATAAAATTTTCTAAGAAAAACTGTATGCAACATCTATTATATATAGTGGCTTAGTTCTCCCTTAAATAGTAACAGAAAAGAACAGTAAAAAACAATAGTTTCACTTTTTCAACACACAAGAGCATCTTATTGAAAAACTAAAATAAAAAAGTCTCACCACAATATAAATCCCCAAAAAATAATAATGAAATGGGAAGAAAAAAGAGGAGTTAGCAAAACATCCTGCAGACTTTAAAGTCTCTTATTACTGCATTAAAAAAGCTTTTCTGGTGAACCACAATGCTTTGTTTCTTTGTTTACAGACCTACTAGACAGCAAACAATGGCGTCCACATCCACAACCTATGTTGGGATTAAAAGGTAAAAACATAACCTGCCCCATCTGCAGTCCAAAAAAAAAAAGGAACCCAAAAGGGCAGCCAGTGAGCATAGTAACTGGTGAGGACAGGGTTTCCCTGCATAAAGGGGAGTAGGGGTTACAAAAGCAGAATTCAAGTTGGAACCATGTTGAAAAGTTCTATCCTGGAGACCTGCAAGACACGAACTACTGAAGAAACAGCCAAAAGGTCCCAATGAAAAGCTGTGACAAGCTGTAATGTGCCATTTTAATTACAAGGAAGAGGAGAAATGATTGGGGGTGGTTGCATTTTGTGTTTTTGTTGTTGTTGTTTGTTTTGGGGTTGGATTTTTTTTTTTTTTTGCTCATCAATATGATGAGCTTTCAACGTCCCAAACCACATTCAGGTAGTTTCCAAGTCTGCTTTTTTTTGTGTGGAATCTACTGATCCAGACCAAAAAACCAAACAAACAGAACAGAGATGCACAGTTCCTAAGTCCTGGAGCTTTCAACACTGCCTGAAATAATCATTGGCCTGGGGTATCCAGAGATGCCTGCAAGATGGTGTTCATAGCAGCCTTGCAAGCGGATCGGCTCACATCTGCTATGTGCTGCCAACGTTCTGCCCATCACCTTCATCATTAGGACCTGAAACAATAAAAGTAGTTCTTGGTCATATGAAATATCTTTTGTTTCTTGCCTTGCAGTAAGAGACCTATCTCAAGCAACCTAGAGAAGTCTCAGATTCAAGTGTTCAATGAGAGACAAGAACTGTAGATTTCCTCTTCCCCTGCCTTGCATATTCCTTCTCCAGACTAAGATCTGTCTACTGTAGAATTTTATGTTCTTGACTAAACTGGTTCAGGGATGCCAGCCGCATCCCAAAGCCTAAAAGCTCAGTTTCTGACCTCTTCAATCTTCCCACTGCTTTTGTTCATATTCATTCCTCTTTTTTTCCCCTTCTGTCAATCAGGGTGGAGGACTGTCAAAGGCTGGATATTCTCAGCCACAAGAAACCAAAGCACAGATGACTTCCAAGTTGAGAGTACAAAAGGAAGCTTTCCTCAAACTGAAGACTAGTATTTTTCTTAAATTATGGTCTCCTCATGCACAATAAAAAACATTACTCTCATTCCATGCCCCTTTGTAAACATTCTGCTTTCCAAACAGCTCTCTACGGAAAGGTCAGTCTGGATGCTATCTACTGATCCTGAGTCATCTAAGGTTTTATGTGCAACTCTTGGCCATGATGAAGGCAAAAATGAAACTCAGAACCACCCTTAGAAATCCTGTAAATGATAAAAAGCACAAAAAAACTCTGCTAAACTGTGGCANCTCAAAAAGGCAATCCATGCAATAGTCCTACTCCACAGACATACACAAAGAGCACAGTCTGCCTTAAGAAAGGACACAGAAAAATGCATGGTAAACAGGAAACACCATTGTCTTTCTTTCTTACCACTTCCAACTGATCCTGAAGGTGCAATGACATCATCATCACTGTCTTCCTCATTTGACTGCGTTACCTCTGGCTCAGGTGCTACATTCTTGACTTCTTGCTCTTGTTCCACTCTACTCCGCAAGGCCAAGATCCGATGGTGCAATGCAGCATACAACTGCCCTGTATCTTTAGAGCTTGCCTGCATTTTTTAATATTCAGAAGTAAGAAAAAGGTGCATGGAATGATAACACAATAAAACACTGCTGACATAATACACACCAGTCATGCCAAATTTCACAATATACTTTTCAGTTTTCTCATGAAATATTTTTCAAACCAGTCAGAATGGGCTGTGGTACACACAGCAGGACGTTAGATATACTGAACTCTGGTAGTGAGAGTATATTCCTCTGCTTAGCTCCAACTTTCTCTGGCTAACATACTCAGTACTAGCTGATTTCATACAGCCTCCTTCACACAGAAATCACCTCCCAAAAGCTCATATTAAAGAGATCTTTGATTAAAATCTTGCAGATTTTTGCTGGCCTGTCAATCATTGAACTTCTCATATTAGTTAATCGTAATCAAGCCAATTGTTTCATCAGGCACTGGCATAAAATTTCAATATGAGATACAATGAGAAAACTGAATAGACAGGCAGGCAATTATTCCAATTTTTTTGAACAGTCTGTTTCAGAAGGAAGCATTTCTGACAACCTGTTGAAGAATATATATTTTTATCTCTCAAAGGCTAATGGACACTTTATGCCTTCAAACCAATCAATTATTAGGCCTATCAAACTAAATATTTAATGGACATTATTTAAAAGGAAACTCCCTTTAAAGAGTACAAAATTCTGTCTTCACTATGTCAGTTAAGTCCTCATATTAACTATTATCCTTACTCCTGAAAACTGTAAGGTAACAATCCCACTTCTCAGATTCTTTTGTAAAAAATAAGTTTCCATCAGCCCCATCTGACACTTGAATCTGTCACCTCTGTATCTGCAAAATTCCCCTGCAATGAGCTGTAATGAAAAAATAATTCCAAACAAGATGCTTTTTATCAATACTAAAATCAAGAGTGAATAACCTGATGACAGATTAACTAAAAGTTTCAAATCTAGAAAAATACTGAGAAAAACTTATCCATTAATTTAACTTCTTTTTCTTCATCAATGCATATGTGGTATCACTAAGTTCTATTCTGGGACTCCAAATCCCAGCCCCACAAACCTAATGTCACAGGGAAAGCTGACCATTTGTTGATGCTCTCAATTTCTGATCCCAAGGAACACTAATTCTTTTGCAACATCTTCTGTAGAATCAGTGTAAATCAAAATAACGTGTTCGGACCTCTCCAAATCTGTAAGTGCTTTAGCAGACATTAGGGAATGACCTTTCTTCCTTGCTGACTGTATGATGAGATGCCGAGTGTTTTAGTAATTCTGANTCTAATTTTGGTTAAACTATCACATAAAATCTATGAAATAATGCCCATTTTTCTTAATATCAGAAAACAATCTGCATTAAACACTATAGAGTCTCAGTCTGTGTGGAACATATCACATTACTCCATGGGCAATGCTCTGGACAACCTGGCTTCCTAGGGCAGCCTTTGATGTGGTATTTGTTCACAACTAGCAAATCTGCCAAGCGCCTTGTCTTTGGGGCAGGGGTGATGTTAAGACAGTGTAGAGTGCAAAGAAAAATGGGAATGCTACCTCAACTACAGTTTAAGCAAGTGCCAACTTTAGTAGGAAGGTTAGGACATAAACAAAAAACAGAACTCACTGATATAAGAAAAACTTTAACTCCCTGGTCCTCTGTATCCATGGCGGTGATCCGGATACTCTTCTCACTGGCTTTATCGATCTGCATCTGAGCCCAGAGCTTGGTATTTAAGATTAACCTGAGACTCCCCTGAGTCCTCATCACTAAAGCCAAGTTACAAGATCAGTTAGGTGGAAAAAGACATCAGGAAGCTCAAAACAGTCAAGACACTTTTTATTGTATAAAGGTTTCAGTCTTTTTACAAACAAGCCCTTTTG
>WEIT01034843.1:1784-13574 GCA_013389985.1 Dryoscopus gambensis
GGAGCTGAAAAAAACATATTCAGAACACTTAGTAAAATAACATGATTAAGCAAGAGAAGTACATTTTAGTAGTTTCAATGACTGATTATTGGTTACATTCTGGTTCCGTGTTCTTGGCTCTGACCCACATATGATGTTCAAATGACAAACAGTTGCTATTAGCAAGATTATGCAGTATTCTGACTAGGTCAACACATGATGTGCCCAAATCAGAACACACAGAAAAGCCTCAAGGGAAAGTAACTTCATATCAGACTACTAAAGGACTAACATCCTTATATACTTTATCTATTGTCCCTTTTGCACTCAGTGTCACAGTCTTACCAGTTCATTTAGTAGATTTATAATACTTGTCTGTGAATGATCTATCAATGAATTGAAATAATTATGCAGCTCCAGAAAGCTGAACAAGTAAGCCTCTTCTGGGGTTCTATTTATAATGACCTATACTGTGAAGTATAACATACCAGCACATTTTGAGAATAGCACTCAAAACTGTCCATGCTTTTGTACCATACTCAGCGCCATACATCTGATAACCCTCTGTTTACACATGTGCAAAGGTACTGTGTGAAGGCTGAGAAAATTTCTACTTATCTTCAGAAAAAATAGTTTTAATCTATAGTCAAACAATGAATCATCCTAGATAAGTCACAGTATTCTCATTTACTTGACTGCTCAATATTTAGTACTTATTCTAGTGCTAATGGAAGTAGTCATAAATCCTAGTAATCCTTTGGGACCTATTAATGCTAGCTTTTCACTGACACAGTCTTTCTCTGTTCTTCATTTGATTCCCCACACTATAAGAGACATACAACAGACTATGCAATGCAAATGCATTTCCTAGGAGAGAAAATTAAAAGCAAGCATAACAGATAAAAAGAGCAAAGCATTAGAATGGAAGAAGATGAATTAAGACCAGAGAACCAAAGGCAAACCCCCATCTAAGTAGGCCACCCACACTGTTAATGTGGATAAGTGAACAATTTGAAAGAAGAGCATAAATGTTAGCATGTTTGTATTACAAACTGGTAAATGCTCCAGTTACTGCTTCCCAAAATAGCAAGGAAGTGGCACATCTCTCCTCATGAGACCTCAGCATCACACTCTGAGCTATGAAGTAAACTAGGTTACACAGGTTTATTGGAAAGTCTGCTTATTGCCATTGGGAAAAGAGCATTTAATGGACTTGGCTAATAAAGAGGCTGTAATACTGAAACAGGTCACATGAATACAAATAAAATATACCTCTCAGTGTATTTTTACCTTCACCATGATTAAAAGGGTAAAAAGTCTCAGAGCTTCACATTATAATACTTCCATGGATACTTAAACAAAAATTAGAAACAATGAAACTTCAAAACAGCAGTCTTTCAGAGATTTGTTTTATATATACAGTAACTCCACCAGCAACCTAATGTATTGCATGCTACTGTCTCGCTTAGGCAGAGATATTTTGAACTTTCAGTGTTGTAGAATAGTTGAGTACATCTGTATTATGAGTGTTTGACAGCCACTGTAAAAATCAAGCGGTTAAGAATGAAACAACCTTTTATTCATGGCTCATTTAATGAACATTAATTGTTTGGCTGTTCTGAGGACAACCATGTCTAAGTCTTCAATGTCTTCGTCTATATGGCTATAATTTCACCATCCACAGTTTTATGCACCTTGAATAAAATACAATACAGATGGCTCTTTTGGCACTTGCTTCATATTTCTTTACCATGATGAGATGTACTAGTACTCTCCTTGACAGAGGGGGCCTACTCCTAAAGCCAGATGACCACAGGCTCATTGGCTTATTGAATCTCCAGAATCCCTTAAGCCTTACTCTAATCAGTTGTAATTATTCTCTTCCCTTCCTAATGTAATACAGAACACATCTTTTCCATTTCCACTGCAGTGGACATGAAAGATGTCATGACTGAAAAGTCTTATAAGTCATTCACATAAAACAGACAGAAATGTAAGGTGAATGTTCAGAGAAAAAACCTGAACACAGTCATCTTGCTTGTTTATTTAAAAGAGAAGGGGTGAAAACTGAATCATCTTGATTTTTAAGTCATTTGACTTCTGTTGCTTTTGTCTTCTGCCCTGCTGTAATCTTTCTTGTCAATTATTTTATTAAACATTAAAGAACAAAATTTATCTGGAGTTTGTATATCCTAGGATATGTTCAGGGGAGACTTCCATCTTATTTAGACACAGTAGATTCCCTGACAAAAGTGTTCAAAATCATACAAATATTCAGGAAGCAAAACTATTTTTTATTACCTTTTCCTTGCTACACTAATCAGATTAGACTAATAAATTGTAAAGAATGAAAACTGGTAGTTATATCAAATTAATGTCACTGAAACTATTGCAAGCCAATCACAACTATTCAATATCCAAACCCATTTTATAGCTTTTAGCATAATCAGCCTAATAAGAGGTTGATCATCTTCAATTACTTTCAAACTACATGTCAGAATATTTCTTATATTAAGTTGATTAAAACATTATCATCATCTTCCAAAGGGGCTGTGTTTACAGTAGAAATGCCTAGATCTACACAACTCAAACATAGCCCTTAAAATCCAGAACATGGCCTTATGAGCTCAAAGCTCAGTTCTTTTTTGTTCATTTTGCAGCACCATTGCAACTCTGTTGGCTTGAACTGAACCTCTTTGATGCAACAGAAAGGAATCCCAAGCTCTGTGGAAATTTATTCTAAAAATGGGCTTGAAATATTACAGTGCAACTAAAATTCAGTTCTTTCAACAGCTGTCAGATCTCTTCAGGAATTAGTACTGTTTGTTTGCATAGCATGAGGGACTTAGTGCTTGCTGAATTCCCGCAGGGCTGCTTAGGAGCAGTCCCCATCACTGCCCAAGCAGGGCTGCAATCTATGCTCAGAAGCCCCAGTTGACAGTGCTTCTGTATGAGAGGGGAAGAGGCCACTGAAACCTCAAATCTGCAGTACTAGAAGGAAAGTTACAAATGGAATATGTAATTTCAAGAAGCTCTAGCTGGGTATTATAGTATAGATAATTTACTAGACATGGAAGACATTTCTATATTCCTAAGACAAAACATGAGCAGTGTTAATTGTAACTCTAAGCTGAAAAATTAAGTTTCACTAGAACTACCTCCTGCTAATTGGTTAAATAATGCCAAATCCCAGAGGAGATTGTGTACTTGTAGCTCATTTATATTTGGGCTTTGTACATGCACACATTGTCTGTTCTGGACTAAAATACAAATAGTGCCTGTTCACAGCAAAATTATTCATGAAACAGGAAATAATCAGCCTAATTTTACTGACTTTTAGCCAGCCATATTGATATTTGATATGTTACACCTACCAACCTCAAGAGTGCACAGCTTGCAAGGGACTGTTTTGGTTTGGGGGTTTTCCCCTGTCCTCCCCTACCGACCTAGAGTAACACATTCATCATGGAGACCAAGACTGTTTATGTTCCTAGAGCTGGCAGTAAAATAAAAGTCAAACTCAGATGCCTGCAGTCTCTAATTAAAATAAGGAAAATGGTGTTTAAAGGAAGGAAAACGGTATTTAACTAAAACTGGCTTAGACACAGTTCTGTTTTCCAGCTGAATGAAAACAAAGGTTAGCATGAAGCAAATTCACATCCAGGATGAAGGTTTAAGAAACAAAGATAGTATCATATAACTATTTTAAAATTCATACTGTATCAATGAAAGAATCCTTGAGCTATAGAAAACGATTTTTGGAAAATGAAGTCTGTTTTTCACTGAACTATTTTATAATGAACATCATGCTACATGTAAAGAGCTAAACCTAAAAATAATTGTTATAAATACATATTATAATATTGGCTTTTCGCAAATAGTAAAGTGAATGCTGTATGTTAAAGTAGCTTTGCTATAAAGATATAAGTGGGGTTTTTTTGTAACAATAACTAATGCCTTTATTTCCGTAGTAAAATAATTGATATAGTTGTGCTTGTGGTAACTGAACTGTCTGCTTGGCTGGATAACATCCAGTGAATGTAAGATGAAGACCCCTGCTAGTGATTTACCATCTATCAGCAAGTACCATCTGTGAACATCATAGACCAAGGCCCAAACTGCAGGTCATAATAAAAACTGACCAAAACCACAGCCAAGGAATACGCATGTTCTAAAAAGGCGGACCCAAGGAGGATCCCTGCTAAACAGTTCCTAGAAAATGTAAACAAGTTTGGGGGAAAGGTTTGAATATGTATAATTGTTTATGAATATGCATTAGGCTGATGTATGTAAAGGGTATCTCCAAAATAGCAGGTGTGCTCTTGGCTGAAAGCCAAGGGTACCCAGCGCTGGGCTCTTGGCTGAGAGCCAGGGGTACCCAGCACTGTAACTTTTGCTTTATTGTTTATGTCCCTTATTGTCTTTTTATTAAAACTTTTAAATTCTCACAGGAGAGTGAACCTCGTTTTTCACATAATGAAAGCACCATAATTAAAATCAAACAAGACCATTGAGAAGAAGCTCAAAACCAGAAAACCTTGTACCATCATGACAAAATACTAGTTGACAGACACGAAGTGTACTTGGAAGAAAACAATACCTCTTTCTCACCCTAAGGGGAGAAGTAATGTGAGATTTTTGACTTCTCATTCTGTCAGAGACTGATATATTACAGTTTATTGTGTAGGTTCCCCCCGCTGTGGGGCAGCCGCCCCCTCCCCCTGGGAGGACTCCGGGGGAGGGAGCAGGGAGCATGATCTGTATGTACCCGAGTTCTGTGTCCCTATTGGTCCCAAATGTTTCCTCCGCACTGAAGTCCCATGACTCTGGGTCTTTTGCTTCCAAGCCTGGGACCCATAAGGGGCCAGGAAATAAACATCTCTGAAACACCTATGCAAAAATCCTTTCTTATTTTTTCCTGATGGCAAAACTATGTCTGGGAAAGTTGCAGAGAATGCACTGCAACGTTTATGACTTAAAATTTTTCATGAAGGACTTTTAAAACTGTATTGCAAAAGCTGCAGAGAAGACTACCGCAATCTGAATGGGGCCCTGACTGAGGCCTTAGAGTGCTCGCTGATGAAGATAAGATAAAGTAACAACTCGGGGCTGGGGACATTCCCAAAACACAGGCTTGACACTTCCAGGGTGGAGATCACAGTCCCAGGGCTATCAGCTGACAGACCCTCGCACCAAAGGGTGGGGGAGGGAGGCTTTGGGCGTGTGCTGGAAAAGCCCCTGGTGAGAGGCGCAGTGACTGCCCATCCTCCGATGTGCAGAGGAGCCCAGCTGAGGGGCCCCTTCACCCTGGGGAAAAGCTTATCCGCAGCAGGGGGGGGTGACATAGCCCAGCAAAGGGTCCCCAGACCCTGCACCAGAGATGATGCAGCCGACCCTCAGTGTTGCAAGGGACAGTGTCAAGCTGGCCCCTGCACGGGAGGCACGTGGGCATTCCCCCCTGGCCCAAAGCGTATATTAATCTGCAGGATTCTTTACTCCTCGGCATGTGGCAGCGTGGCATGGCAGCGGGGGACCCTCACCACCAAGAAGACCAGATCGAGGGGAGCAACGAGATGTCGCTGGGGCCCTTGGACAGGTGATATGCTTCCAAATAACTCCTGTCACCTCTCCCTGTCCCCCCAACCCCCTAGGCACACTACTTTCTCTATGGCTTTCTTTCTTTCTTTCTTTTCTCTTTTTTTCTCTTTGCTTCTTTTACTATTAAATAAAATACATCATTTTTGGCACCAACATCTAACCTCATTTGGTTTTAATCTCATTTTTGAGAATATTTTGAACCTTCTCAAAGTTCTGGTTTATGCACAGAGACTTAGTTTTCTTTGCTCTTCTGAGTTTAAACTGGATCATAACACTTCATAAGAGAATTAACTCCTCCTTTTCATTTTTCATTCTGTTTCTAGAAAAAATCCCTCCCACTGTAGTTCATTCTCTGCATGAAGCAGGAGAGAAAAGAAGGTGGTGGCAGGCGATTGTCTTCTTCCATCATAACTCACACAATTTTATATACACATCAAAACAGGCACTAGACATCCTGGAGCTAAACTTCAGGTCATTCACCTCTGCTGTTTCCAGAATTATATGCCAACTCAGGCAAAAAAGGATGAAGAGACAAATAGTTTCACGGATTATGTGAGTGAGAACACACCAAACTGGATCAAATACAACTATCTTGCTCAGCTTCAGAGGTCAGTCTTTCATCTTGTTCCACAGACAGGAAGATTCCCTGGGAATCCTGCCAGGGAAAATAGAAGCACCAAAGTTTAGAACAGAAAAATGTTTAAAAAATCACAGCTAGCTAATCACTTCTGAGGCAGAATGCAGAAAACTCACCCTGAGACAATCTTGAAGCAATAAGAGACTTGCAGAATTTCTGGTTTCTTACCTATTTCCCACCCTCAAATGAAAGGGACAGTTCAGTAATAGAAAACATAAAACCCAAGGCTGTGCTAAGTTAGAGACAAGGAAAGATTATTACCTGCAGTAGTGAACCAGTAAGGTACCATTTTCAACATCTGTCATGTATAGCCCTGCAACCACAGTGGGACACGAAATTCTCCCTACTGTTTTGCAAGCATGCTCTGCTACTGTGAACACCATGATTAGAGGTGATATATTAATGTAATAGACCATGAGGGAGAAAACAAATCACTTCATCACAATCAACTTCTCCTGTAACATATAAAAGGCAACTTCAGTCAACAGCTTCTTTCCTAAGAAGAATCTGAAATACAGTATAAAATGGATTCTGACATGGAAACACATTAAGCAGAGAAAATGCATACTATGCAAGTCATGGATGGATGCACAGACACACAGATGGGAAATTGATGAGTGTTTTTACTGGCGCTCTGTCATTTATCAACCAGTCTGTTGTAAAACCAGCATCAGAAAATCTACAAATTATGATGCTCCTCATAAGCTGTACAGGTCTTCAAGGTATTCTGAAGAAAAATCTTTGTTCCTCATCTGGTGTTTCTTTTATGACATCTTTCACTTAAGAGCTGTACAAAAAGTTGGCCAGATTAAGTTTATCATCTGCATTTTTTAACCTGGGAAAATAGCCTTGTACTTAGAAATAGAAATTTCCTTGGAAATCTGAAGGAAGTGATTCAGTATGGAAACAGCACAAGACCAGAGGCAAAACACACACTTTTGTTTTACAAAAAGTTCAAAAAAATCCTCTGTATCCTGTGATACAACTTCCCAAATGCAAAAAGTCATTCCTGGTAGCATCCTAAATAAGCTGCTGCACAGACACATATATCGCTGAAGGAGATGTCCACAAAAAGCTGTCTTTGTAACCAAAAGGGCCTTCAACAAGTATCTTCAGACCTAAGTCATTGAATACATCCAGTGAAAAGTAAAGCTTTCAAAGTACAGTATCCACATAAGAAAGAAACCTGAGAAAAGTAAGAAAGAGCCAGAGGATTTAACTATTCGTACTTCCTCTTTCTTTTTACTTGCTTGATAAAATGTTCTCTGAAAAAGCTTTATGATGACCAATCTAAAAATAAGTGAGTACTATTACAGGATCATTAGAGCAGAAGGCAGCAATTCTTGAGATATTAATTTTGTCTGGGCTGCTGCCAATATCGTTAGCCCTGTCATCAGCTCAGCTCTGGTGGCACTAGTAACGACATTTGCAGAGCCCGGCTGGGCTGTTACGATGCCCTGCCAGTTGTTTGTGCCTATTGCAGCTACCTGAGGCACATCTAGTAGTCGCATCGTCCTATTCTTTCATTGGGTAGTATTTACAGAAGTCAAGTGAGAAGAGAGTTTTACACCCTCCAGCATCATTACCATATATTTTGTTTGCTTTTTACTTCAGACTAAATCTGTTTGAGGGATATTCCTCAGTGATTTACCACAAGGTTTCCCTCTTTTCAACAGTCTTTCCTACAAAAAGTTATCAGAAATGAGAAGTAGTTGCCAAGATTAGAGATACTTATTTAGACTCCAGAAGAAGCCTCTCCAAACTCTCAAGTCTCCTTCATGTTCAGATTTCGCTACTGTTAATTTAAAAGCTGAGAAAGAGTAGGTGTTTTAAAACAGTCAAGAAGCCAAATGCATCAAAAGTCTCTTCTGACTGCAGAGAATTGGCCGCTACTCAGGAGCTACTACCATAATTCAATTATTTTAGCTCCAGCTAGGCTTCAGCATTTTGAAAGAAAGACTGGCACAGGGAGGAGAAATATAGCACTAGGATAACAAAACTCAGATCCAAACTATAGAAGGAGAATGTGTCTCCAATAAAATGAAAATATGTTTCACAGCTAATGACAATAAAGCAGGGCTTTTACTATTCCAAAGTTCTCACCCTACTTGAAAAGTTTTCCAATACCTAAGCCTTTAGGATCCAACAGACCACAGAACAGACACAAATTCTGCATATACATTCCTTGAGGTTCTGAGTTATACTTTCCATTTCATATTCTGATTTTTTCTGGATCACATTTCTTATGATTTATACAAACGTAAACCACAATATTATGTTTGTGAATTACATAGAGGCTTGATAGAGTATTTGCATCTACTAAATAAAAGATAAGCCCTTCACTGTCTTATTTTGAATTACACTCTTGCAAGTACCTAGAAAAAAAATTAAATGGAATACTGAATGTTTTATAGTATTTGCATGAAAAATTAATAATATAATTAGAAAATATTTTTATTCTTTTTTCTTCCTTATTTCTCAGGTACTATTTTTATTCTTTAAAGTCCGAAACTAAGGATGTCAGGGGTTTTTTCTGTTATGAAGGCTATAAAAAGTGATTTTTTTTATTGATGAGATCAGAAGTTCTATCCTGTGAGCTACTTCATACAAACAGCTAATGGAGACTCTGATTTGCTAAGCAAAGCTTGACAGGAAATGACATAGGCAGAAGAAAAAAAGGAAAGCTCTTTTCCTTTTAATGTCTTCCTCCTTCTCTAATAAACAACCACATTTGGCTACTTAAGATTGCATTTAGAGGATATAGGGGTTTTGTCTATCTTTATCAATAGCATGTAAGGACACGATTCCCTTCCACACTCATGCAATACTCTTCTATGGTCTCTTTTCTTGTTCTTCCTCTGAAGCACCTCATTAAGGCTGAGGCAACCTTTGGTCATCTGAACTAACAGACCCTTTCATTTTTTCCTAAAACTTATTCTGTCTATTCAGTCTGGTTTTCACCACACATTACTCCTAACTTTTGCTGTCCTACCTTTCTAGCAGCATCACATCTCTTGAGATCCTCCCTGTGAGGGTGCCACCTGAGTTCCTGCTTCCTTGCCTTCCAAGCGGTAAGTCAAAATATTTTTGTTTTTTTCTACTTGAACTGACAGAATTTCCACTCTCTGGTGAAAATCCAGAAGTTTCAGACTCTTGGTGTGTGTTGGTATGAAAACCAAACAATGGAAGTTGAGAATTTCCCACAAATTTGATATTACAAATTTCATTCATTTCTCCTATGTGGGATATATACTGCGGCCGTATATGGGCAGATTATTGTTTGCTTGCCTTTTCCTCATGTTGCTCATACATCTGTGAAAAGGTCAGGGGTCCTGGCCGGGTGGACATGAACCCTTCTCTGTACCACAACGTATTTGTCCATCTGCATCTGTCAATACAAATACAGCAAACCAAAGACAATAATATTTTTTAATATAAAGGAAGGGAAAACAAGTGGACAGACCATTATTTCCATCTCATCTCATGCTGAGATAGGTAGAACTAATAAATTTTTAATACCAAATAGCAACAATACCGTATTTGTCAGAGCTAATAAAAAAGCCAAAAAAAATTTTGCCAATTCTTACATATAGAGTGATAATTTTTATTGAATTCATGCCCGTGTGGAAATGTCAGAAAACTCTCTCAGTCTAAAGTGAAGAGAAGGAAAGACACCACAAAGTAACGATACCCATTCAGAAGATATTCAGCTTACCTATGGATAGCTTCAAATTCCTAACACAGTAGCTATACTAGATTGTGGTTTTCATGGAAAAGAAAATGTGTGGTCTAATCATAATGAAGAAATGCCAAATACCAATAACTTCATGATACAGAATTTTGTCTCTCTCGCTTGCAACCCTTTCCTTACACTTTTCTGTTCAACACTGTGCTCAGAAGCACACGAAAAACATATGTATGTTTCTTAAACTGCACACACTTTACACAAAAATGTATTTCAAAACCATTTTCAGGCATTTTATTCACCTTGTTTTCCACTATCTGATGACATTTTTTAAAAAAATCCAAGTTCATGCAAAACATTTGCAGGATCCAGCTCATCCTAGATATACAACTGGACTAGTTCAATAACCTTTCTGCACTGTCTCAAGCAACTTCATTCAAGATCCTGAAATAGTGTTCTTTTGCATTATTTTTAATGTCTATTTTGGTGCAATTCAAGTTGTTTGAAAGAAAAGAGTAATTTGAAATGGCTACAAAAAATTCTATCATATCCAGTTGGATAAATGTAAGTAAAGGTGAAGTCATCATTACAGGCTTTCATTTTTACTCCTGCTGATGGCAAAATGTCAGCAAAAGGTTCCCAGCAACACTTCTAAAAATGAGTACTATTCAAGAGACTAATTCTTGAATGTGAGAGTGGAATCACATCCAGCCTAAGCAGAAGAAAATCACTGCCCTTTCTGCATCTATACAGAAAATACCAAACTTTCTCGCTATGTTTAAAAGACTGAAAGGTGCTGGCATCACACACAAATCTGTGAGAATTGAAATGTCATGTTCACTCCGGGAGAGAAAAGAATCCTCAGGTGCTCATTACTACTAAAAAGTGTTCCCACAGAAACCAAACCCCAGGCTTTCTCTACATGACCAGCTTTTAAAGGTTAATTAAAAATAGGAAGTGGTAGAAATTTATTATCTACTGCTTATAATTTTTTAATGGTATAATTTCCAATCTTTTATCATTGGGCTTACACTTGAAATCAAAGTCCCATCTGCTCACATCTCATAAAACCCTGGAGACAAACAGTAAAATTTAATAGTCTAAACCTTTTACTCCATGCTGGAGATACAGAACTCATTCATTTTCCATCCGCATGCCCCCAGGATGCAGATTCTGAGCAACTTTGAAATAAACATCCTTGAAAGCTCTCCATCATAAGCTATAACATTTAAGCAAAAAAAATCGGAAACAGTATGTCATGTTTTAACCCCAGCCAGCCACCAAGTCCCACAACACCACTCACTCAGTCCCCTACCATTAGGAACATGGAGAGAATACAAAGGGTAAAATCAGGAAAATTCGTGGATTNCCTGTCTTGGCTTTGTCTCCTCCCAATCTCCCATGCACCCTCAAAATCCTTGTCAGTGTGTCAGTACAAGAAGCAGAAAAGGCCTCGGTTCTGTGTAAGCCCCGCTCAGCAGTAACAAAAACATCTCTATATTACCAACCCGGTGATTAGTACAAACCCAAAACAGCCCTACACCAGCCACTGGGAGGAAAATTAACTCTACTACAGCCAAAACCAGCACAAATAAATCAAAAAATATCTATTACTAGGGCACTTTTGCAATTTAAGGTGTATTTCATGTAGAAATTTTGTTGTCTTATAAGACTGTTGTAACTCACATTTGTTCCATAAAGTAAACCTTTCTTCCAGTAACTGAGAACTCCAAACTTGAGGCCTTGCATTTGTTATTTTGTATGTGAGTGTTGCACAAATCTGCACACACATGTAAGGCATTGCAATCGTGCACAACAGAAAAGCAACCAGAAATCTCTCATCCTGAGAGAACAGCTCTATTCTTCTAACTCATTGCAGCTATTCATGGCT
>WEIT01034850.1:1175-13556 GCA_013389985.1 Dryoscopus gambensis
GTTTTACTAGTGTCTTTGGGCATGGAAATGTTCTGTGATTGGACCACAAGACCTCCACTCCATCTGCCTATGCAACTTACAGTCACATACAATTTCTTCCTCCCATCTGGGTGACTAAAGGTGATGCTTTTGCAAAGTGAAGTGTCTTCAGCTGTTAAGCAAAATATTTAAAATAGTTTGCACACTGACAAAATTCTCAACAGAAATATTTGAATGGGAAAATGAAAGAGGCTCATTGCCAGCTCCTGACTAAAACCAGACATGACCATAATTAATCACTGCAGGGTGACATTATGCTATATGTGGCTGATCTCCTCCACAGTCTTTGAGAAAGCTTAATTGCCAAATGCAAAAACCAGCATGGTCTGGCTTCCTCATTTGTGCTTTGCACCCTTAGCATTGTATACAATTTTATACTATATATATATATATTCCATCAGCAGAATAGTTTAACTGGTTTAATAGTTTTACATGTGTCCTCTTTGTACAAGCTAGTTTTCTCAGATATACTTATCAAGATTAGATTCATGCTTTACTTGAAAATACCTGGAAAACTGCTCATTGGTTAGAGTTTATGGAGTAAGGTTTGTCAGAGAGATCTTCAGAACTATAGCACAAAAAACTCATTTGATATCAAGCCCTTCAAGATTTGAGACCCTCAAGATTTGAATCAAACCTTGAAATTTAATATTTTTTTTAGTTATTTATCAGTAACTGTAGCTGGACAGTTACGATTAAGCAATTGCACTGCAAATTTGTATTCTTGGCTTACATTTTGTTTCAAGAAAAAGTGAAGACAATTCCAAGATGAATGAGAGCCACCAGGAGTGAAGTCAGGACTGAGCAGGAACTGGGCGAAAGGTAATTCCAGCAGTGGGAGATCCTGACCACCTACTTTGACCACCTACTCAAAATGGACCGCAGACTCAAACAGAGGGAAGAACTGTGCCTGCAGACTAATTAGCGGGAGAAGTGAGAGATATAACAAGCAAATAGTGGGTTGAGTTCTAATTGATGAAAAAGCTATGGAAACTGTAAAGAATGAATGCTGATGCCTATGTTTGTTAAAATGTACAAATAGTGTAAAGTTTAGATTATCAGGGAGACAGCCTTTTGTGTGCTACCAACAAACTCCCACCTTTGCGCACACTAGGATAAAAAACCAGAGATACCTCAACTCAGTGTGTGAATTGGCACTGGGTAATGAACCCACATTCAGGATAAAAATTTACGTTTGAAGTTGCAAGTGGCAATCCATGAACTGGTGCATTCATGTCATCCCCAAAGACATCTTGACAGACTTTAGCTGTAACACACTGGAAAACAGGCCAAGAAGGACCTACCTCACTTTATTCAACCATGCTCTAAATGGTATTGTGTCAGAGAAACTCTTCGATCTTTTGAACACAATAAAATAACTGGTTTTGTATTCCCTCTCAGATAAGCAGAAGCTAGGTAATATAGTGGGGGGTTTCTTGCTCTTTATTTTGGATATACATTCCAAAAGATGCTCTGGAAACGGAACTTTTATCTTCAGAAAAGGTTTAACAATAAGCATGTCTCAACATTGTTTGAAATACCATCTCGGAGCAAAAGCATGCAACTTGGTCACAGTCATACATTTTTAGGTTGTCAGCAGGGTTCCTCTAGTGACCATGGGTGCTGATGTTTGACATCTAGACATTGGAAAATCATGCTTTGTCACATGCTAGGCCATGAAAATGACCCCCCCAAACAGGACCAAAGGAGTAGATGAGACAAATGGAAGACTGACGGCCTTTTTGCTGAAAGCTCTCAAGGTCAACAATACTCCACCTACTCTGCCAGAAATTGGAAATCTCTGCTCATCAAATTACAGTGATCCTTCTGTAAAGGGAATACCAAATGAAACCACTGTGTTTCTTCTAAATTACCCTCTTGCTTTAGACATTTCAAGCACTTCAGAGCTGCTAAAATGCAAGTCCACTTTATATAATGACATCAGTGCATGCTAAGTCTTTGGCTCACATATGAACTTCTGTGGCAATGGTGCTAGTTCTCTGAAGTAATTTCTTCTGGTGTGTATAAGCTCCCATGGCATCTGAACAGTATTTAAAAGGACAGATTTAAACAACTGACAGTGGCAGTATTACTGAATATATTTTGACCAATGAGTATCTTCACTTCCGTGAATTCAAAAAAGCCACTAAAATTAAAAAGTGTCTCTTTTTTAGCAGCAAGGGAAAATGGAAATGTTCTGGGGCCTGCTAGCAAAAAAAGAATCCAAAAGGATGGTATTTTTTCCTTCTCTAGATGAAAAGCACACTGAACCAACAGGTCACAAGATACTATTCCCTGTTTCTTTAGCTGTGCTGTGGCACAAAAGACAGTGCACTCAAATTGAAAATCTTGAAAAAATAAAATTTGAAAGAAGACCTTGAATGCCAGCTAGCAACCGTGTGGTGAGTTGACCCTGGCTGGACACCAAGTGCCCATCAAAGCTGCTCTATCCCTGCCCTCCTCAGCTGGACAGAGGACAGATAATTAAAAAAAGGCTTGTTGGTTGAGCTAAGGACAGGGAGAGATTACTCACCAGTTAGTGTTACAGGCAAAGCAGACTCAACTTGGGGCAACTAACTGAACTTGTAGGGTATCAGAGTAGGGTAACGAGAAGTAAAAGTAAATCGTAAAACTATTTCCCCCAGCTCTCCCTTCTTTACCTCACTCCCCTTTTTCTCTACTTCATGCTCACCAGCAGCACAGGGAGATGGGGAATGGAGTCTGCAGTCAGTTCATCGCATGTTGTCTCTGCCACTTCTTCTTCCTCAGGAAGAGGTCTCCTCACACTGTTCCCCTGCTCCAGCATGGGGTCCCTCCCATGGGAGTGAAAACTGCATGAACTTCCGCAGCGTGAGACCTTCCCACAGGCTGCAGTTTTTCATGAACTGCTCTATCATGGATCCCTTCTATGGGGTGCAGTCCCTCAGGAAGACTGCTCCAGCCTGGATCCCCCATGGGGTCACAAGTCCTGCCAGAAAACCTGCTCAGTGTAGGTTCCTCTGCCCACGAGGCCACAGGTCCTGCAAGGAGCCTGCTCCATCATGGGGTCTCCACTGGGTTACAGTCTTCTTTGGACGTCCACTTGCCCTAGGCCTGGATGTCTCCATGGGCTGAACGTGGATCTCTGCTCCACCATGAACCTCCACAGGCTGCAGCCAGCTACCTCACCATAGTCTTCATGATGGGCTACAGAGGAATCTTCTCACAGCCACTGCCCCTGTGGCCACCGTGACACCAAATCCTTGCTGTGCAAACCCAACATTGTCCTAAAGAGCGGTTGCTTACTCACCTCCCTTACATCCTCTTAGCAGCACCGTTGCTTTGAACTCTTCAGTGACAGGCATATTATTTGCAAAGATTTGCCACAGATATTTATTTTAGTAAGAGATGAACTTGTTCCTTGTCACTTTTCTTATGTTTCCTGATGGAATACAGTAGAATAAATAAGCAGATTCAGGGCTGCAGTGTGTTAAGTTTCTTGTAAAGTGCACTATTATAACAGGACAACAAACACAGGGCAATTCTCCTGCTACAGTAGCCATGATGACTGATAGATTCCTAATATTTGTCTGTGAACAGGGAAACAACTTTAAAGATTTCTAGAATTTTTTTAAGCAAAATTTCTAACCTTACATGCTGATTTTGAATAAAAAATCGAAAATTTAATCCTTGCTTCCAATATTTGAGTTTATTTCCTCTGCCATGAATAAATCTTGGGGGAAAAAAAAGAACCAGTAGTGGGGAAAATGTGTTGCCTTTTTCCTTCAACAAATTCAATGCTTCTTTCAGAAGCATTATTATCAGAATAAAAATTACTCTGTTTTCCTGCACTACTTCTCTGGAAAGAGCTTATTCTTCAGTACCTGAGTTTTAGTTCTAATATTTCATATTTCTCTTGCCCATTTCTGCCCAAGACATTGGCTACTTTGTCTTGCATTTTGGAAAGAAAGCAATTATTAACCTCATCAGTGGAAGTGTACAGATCTTACACTTTGCTTGAAGATTTAAGAGATGTATGGGACAAATTCCTGTGGAGTTAAGTGTTGCAGAAATGACAAATTCACGTCACTAAGTGCTCTTAGTGCCATATTTCTAGCCCACCAATTTTATTGCTCCCTGGATGCACTATTTTTAGCTATTAATCTCAGCTACTCTCTCAGGCAAAACTCCCTCTGGAAGTTTCACAATTCTGCCAAATGGAGAGAATAGAGATCTTGGTTTTGAGGTGTCTTTCTCTTTGTTTTTTGAAGAGGAAGCAATACTATATGTTCTTTGTTGTTTCTATCTGAGTATTTTCTTATATTCCCTAAATATAAACATTTGTTATACTTGATGTGGTACCTCACTGCTATAACCAGTCTTTTAAAAAAATCACAGCTTAGTTTGAAACTGTTGATTGTTTTCAGCATCATCTAAAAGTACAACTGCTTTTTGTAATGAGGCAATGACACAAGGCCACATCAGTCCCCTTTCAACAGGACACATAGCAGAGTAGCTTTAAAATGCCTGATAAGAATTTAATAATCCAAGTGGAAAATTAATGGCATGTTACCAGAAAAATGGACAAGAAAGTAAGGATAAGATTCTTCAGTTCAAGACAAGAAAAACTGAAAGCAGACCATAGAATAATTTGTGTTCTTTAAACCTTTAAATGTTGGTATTTTTAACTGTCATAGACAATACCTTAGATTGTTAACATCAACAGGCAGGAGATAACTGCAGATGTAAAAGGTGAATGTCCAAAACTAAGCTTCTGAATTCTCAATCACAGGTCTGCTATTTGCTAGCTATAACCTGTACTGGCTTGTTGTAAAACATAGAAACACTCTGGATTAAACAGAAGTGGCATGACTAAATCCGGCAACGAAGAAAGACAATGCCATATCATAAGGCAAACCCCTCAATTTAGAGGCAAATCAAATGTGTTTGTACATATATTTAGATGAAGAAAAGCAGGTTTATGAAATAGGAAAAGGGGGAAATTCCTTGAAAATGCACCCAAAAAAGTGCCCAGAGGTGCTTGGGGATTTGGCCACCGACACTCAAGATCAGTAACTGCAAGCACCAGAAAAGCACAAATTCAACGCTTTTCCCCCAGCTCTCCAGGATCAACAGCAATCTTCCCAATGAGAAAAAAGGCAAGACTGGGTGAATGTTATGTTGGGAATGAGTGTGTATGTGAAGTTATTAAAGGATAATGCTGACACTACCACCAGTTTTTAAAACCTCAGTATCCCAACACACACTGTTTTTTTCATCATGCTCATGACAGTAATACATGAAAGTAAAGTAGAAATAAAACATCTAATAAAAATGCATTACTAGGTTATGTAGACTGAACCTTCTGTAAGACACAAACCTACCAGAAACCACTCAAAGTTTAACCAATTGACCAACAATTAAAACAAATATTTGATGAATCACAACACATTTTTTCAGTATCACTTAGAAAGACTCTCTAATATTTGAACATACCAAACAAGATAATCAAGGCTGAAATATAAGGACAGAGAAGATAAATATTGAAGTCAAGACGGAATGCCACAGATGTGAAGTGTCTGTTACCAAGCTTTGCTTGCAACACTTCAGAGCAGGATCAATTAAATGAGGTGCGGAAAGCTACCAAATCTTTTCTCCAGTGAAAATAATCGTACACATTATGAGGTAGTGTTGAATTGCACCCACGCTGTTGTTCTAAGATAAAGTTGTCATTGACAACTGCAGTCAACATCCTGCACTGCCTCAAGGCAAGGTTCTCCTCTCCTGCAAATCTAAAGGAAGTTTTGCCACTGATCCCAGTGGAAGTAAAAGCAAATACAGAGAATGAAAAAAGACACAACAAAATAAAAACACCTCCAATACCGATATATTTTTGCCACTCTCACTGATACTAAAGGTTTGCCTGCATATTGTGTTACTGTTTGTTTTAACTGTACGAGATGAATGTCTATAATCATTTAAGTATCATGAAATCCTATTTGTATTTCTAAAGTGACAACACACACTGCTCAGAAGTCTTTACAGGTAGCTCAGAGGGCTTGCTAAACACATTTGATGTGATTGCTAGCCAGTTCTGTGGGTGCTTGAAAAAATTTAGTCACCTTCAGTTGTCTTAGAATCTATGCAGCCTGCAGACACTTGATCGTGTGTGGTTACAAAATTGGCTTGCACCTACCATACAGAAAGAGAGACTCTTCTTCCAGCTGATTATAATAAATTGCTGAGCTGTATTTGGATTTTAACTACTTTCCCATGTGGAAAGGCTATGTGACTTGGCAACTACCATGATCCTAAGAAACCATCATGTCTCTTCACTGCTCAGTTTGAGTGTTTGTAGGACTGGCTCCTGGGTCATATGCAGCTCTGGGAAATTCAAATGCAGTATTTGTGCTGGAGTTGCACACAGTGATGGCAGCAAGGTGATAGGACAGCATTGCTGGATGATCAACTATGAGAGCAAGTGAGCCACAGGGAATGCCAAAGGTGGCAGTTCTTCACTGCCTTGCTGTCTAGCTGAATATACAACTATCCCTCAGTGAAGAACTGCTGCCATTTTCTGCTTTCAAACAACTGCCAGGGCCTCTGCTTAGGGGTAGGTGCTACGTGTCTTGCGGATTTAGGAAGACTGGGATATGCACTTTTAGTCTGGATAACTGTAGTAGAAAATATTTCTTTGGCCTTGGAGCTGTAGGAGAATAGCTGTAATAATGTTGTTTTGCTCAAGAGAAGGAACAAAGAAGTTTGTGTATCTAAGAGTTCATATAAATGCAACGCATGAAATCCAGCTGAAGAGTCTTCTGTCACACATGAATGGAAAAGCAGCAGAGAGATAAGCATGCTGTTCTAAAAACACACGGATTTTGGTTAACCTATTTTTGTTGGAATTAAAAATCAGATTCTCCAGTGCCTGTAAAGGTCTCAATAATGACAAAGGCATCGTGAAGATTTAAGTGAAATAACAGTGACACAATAAAGCCAGATAAACAGCTTGATAGACTAGCTCAACATTTACAGCTTCATAAACTTGTGATCACCCTTCAGCTGGTGCCATTTCAGGCACAGAACACACCACTATCACTAAGACTCTTTTAAAGTATTTTAACCAAAGAACAACATGTTCAAAACATTCTCAGAGCAACAAAAAGACCTTATCTAGCTTGTGGAATTGTGCCCTCACATTTTGACCAGGAAATTCTGGTTACAGTTTGGTTTGTTCTAGATGTAGGAGCACTGAAATCAGTGGCAGAGACAGACAACCTGACTTGGCCATACAGCATGGTTAGCAGTAAAGGTATCTCCAATCAGTTTTTGGAGTTTTAATACAGAATGCTCTGTCACACACCTGAAAAGGAGGAGTGACCAGAACTCTGTGTGGAAGTGTTTTTCATCTGGAAATCAAAGCAACAATGTATTTTATCCAAAGTATAAGCCTGTCCTGGTCCTAAAGTTGCATGCTTTGGTTTTTATTCTTATAATGTCTTCTGAGTTATAAATGGAAATACATTTAAATGTATGGCAAGTCATAAATATGCAATAGGACAGGACAGAATTTGGCTCTTCCAGATCCTCTTCCTTTCAGTTACAAATTCATCTTTCTAAGGTTAATTTCGTTCTCACATACCAAAGACCTAGAGTGTTAGAGTGACTGCTGGGATGCCTGTGAGGCCCCTCTTCCTGTTCCAGCACCCTGATAACAAGAAAGGATCAGATAGGAACATCGGTGTAATGGTGAATGTGAATGGGACAACCAAAGCTGTCTCAGGGGGTGTTTGTCCAAGACTGATAATGCTAAAGATTAAGATAATAATCAGATGGATTAAACGGTAATCAGGCAATTAACAGAGGCTTTGGTGGAATAAAAATTCTCCCTGAAAAGCGGTATAAAAGCAGCAGAAACATTTGCAGCAGTGGGAAAGGCAGCTGTTGGTGCTAGGGCAGACAGAACAGCCTCACTGCATGGCATTGCCGGGCATTTGCACCCAGTTTCTGTGAAGGACACAGAGGAGGGAACCTCCATTGGCATATGCCTATGGGACCTTGCAGGGGGCTTTCTCAGTGGCTTGTGGGTCTGGGCTGCAGGGGTGAAACAGGCAAAGGTACAGCTGGAGCACTCTGTCCCACACAGTGACACTCAGGAGAGGGGACATGAGCTTGTGACCCTCATACCAAACCATCTATTTAGGTGGGAAAGGAGAGTGGGGCAGCATTTATAGATGTCATCATAACGTTGGGGATTATAAATGGGCCTACAACTTTTTTTAAGTGGCTGTCAGTGTTTTGAAAGGATTTAGTATCAGTTTATCTATTATATTGCTGACACTGATCCTGAATGCATAGTTAATTGCCAATTAATTTCAGGTCACTAAATATGATGGAACACTTAAATCCTGTTTTGACAAAAGGGATTTGAACATTTCTACAGTGCCAGAGCAGTGGATGACATGAAAAAGAAATCCAGCAACTTATGCTTGAAAAAGTATTGTCAGATAGACCAAAATGTTTCTTGTAGTGAGGGTGAGACCCATCTGTGTTAGGAGGCTTTCACAGCTTTTATGTAGACATTGCCTTCTGCCACGGTCTCAAGCCCTCCAAACACCTCTGTAGTTTCTCACTGTAATTCTCCTTTGCAATGCTGAACAAGGAACGTATGTTCATGGCTGATGAGACTGGTGAAAAATCCTTCAAGAGCAGTTGTGATATAGCTGATTCCATTGCCTACCTGTGGCGTTACTTGCTTTTGAGCATTTTGAGTCAAACTGCATCCTAGAGCTCATTTTTCTGTAAGTGTGGTCATCCAGTGTGAAGCACATGTCATGGTACCAAAGATTGTCATGCCAGCTCTGTACATTGCTGGGATGTGTTGTGATACTAAGAATATATAGGTGTAGCCAAGGTAACAACTGAAAAGCAAATGGCTTCTTACTGCAAAAACACTGAAAAGGGGACATGTAACAGTTGGCGATTTAATCAGGTTGACTAGAGAAAATTGCAATTATGGAGAATTCAGCAGAATTGTCCTCTTTTGGTGACAGCTGCGACCTTGGCTGACATCCAAGGAAATTTTAGCACTGGGTCTCAAATAGGACTACATCAGAAGAAGCCTACTGGCTGCTTCCAAGTTTGGTACTGACCTTCAATAACTCCTGAGGAAACCTGCCTGTCCTTCCTTGACCTCTAGCTCACACAAAGTCGTACAGAAACTGCTTCAGATTATGCAGCAATGTCCTTTGGTGACACCAAGAAGACCTGCTAAGGCTAGACCAGAACAGCAGTGACACCTGAACCTTACTGCTTTCTATCAGCACAGATACTGACTTCAGAAACTCCCTACCATTTCCCCTGGAAAAACCTGTGAGTACTGACTGAAGATACCACATTGGAAGACCTTTTACCTATGTTGGGCTTGTTATGCAGCTACAAACCAGCTTCTGCTGACTATCCAGCAACTGACCCATTCCAATGATAAAATAGAACCCGGATCCTGACGTGCTATTTAAGAGTGTACAGTAAGGTATTTCGAAAGATCATGATGGTAATTTTGTTATACGTTACATACTTCCTCCAGAAACAAGAAGTATTCCTTGTATGTAGCATGGTTCAGTAACCCCTCTGGCAGCAGCAAGGGACGTGCCTTTGAAAGCAGTGACCTCCTTTCAAGTGGAAATGACACTGGAAATAGTGAAGTAAAAAAATCGGTGTTTTTAAAAACTGTGTACTTCAATATTCTATTGAAAGTGGAAAAAGACCTTCAAGTACAGAAATGCCTCAAAATGTCTCAAAAGTGTTTATTTCAGAGCTTATGAAAATGCTATGTATCCAGGAAAACAGCTGTGCAAGGTATTGCAAAAGATGTGATTCAAAACATGAACAAACTAAAGTCTCTAGTTTCAGTTTCAGTATGAATATCTTTGGACTTCCAAAAAACCCCCGTATTTTCTGGCTTTCCTGACTTCCCTTCTTCATCAAATAAAAGCACTAGTATATGAACAAACAGTAGAATAGAAAAGTGTCCATCAAACATCACACTTCCTGATGAATCCTCTACAGCCATACCTGATTATGAACGATATGCAATTCTTTAGCACAGTCTGCTCAGTGATGGCAAGTACTTGGTCTGTTCTGCTACCCAAAATTAAAGAGTCTTTTATGGCAGCTGGAAGGTCCATGCGAGTACTTTACACACCCCTACTCAATGGTACATAAAGGCTAATGCACTCATGCAGCAAATATTAAAACATTTCCCAAATATGATTATCCTAATGGAGTAGTACTGAGCCATTTTCATATGCTTTGGAGGAAAGGACAAGATTTCCTCCTTAAAACTCCTTGCTGCTGGCAATCAGCATACCCATGGCAAACTGCAGGGGCTATCTACCACCTTTAACAACACCATGCTCCCACAGACTTTCATCACTACATGTAAGGCTTCCCCATTAAGAACCATCAACCAGAAGTACTAAGGAAAGCCACATCGTTCACTTCTTATAAGAATGAATAGCTGGGGACAGCGGAATGCAAGCTTCGTTTTCTCCAAATCTGCCTTCATGTTGCTTATGTGTACATAAGGCGTAATCTCAGTACTGACACCTGTACTACCACTGAGTGCCCCTGCTTCTTGCAACCTCAACCAACCCTTCCCATTTGCTCTCTTTTATCTCAGACATTAATTTCGTGGCAAATTGCTCTGGCTGAAAAAGAATTTCATTACTGTGAAATTAGCTTTCTTCAACGTCAGTTTTATGCAGTGATGTAAGCCTGCATTGTCCAAGTTTATGCACGGTTTCACTGAAGCAGGGCAGCTAGGTAATACCATATGTTTCCCTGGCCTTACTCCACCAAGCTGAGCAACTGAATACCACTACATTTTATTTCTTTCCCTTTTTGCCTATGTACTCCCTTATTCTAAAGCATGACATCAGTCATGACAATGATTCAGGATGCCATACTAAAAACATAAATAAAACTGTGATGTGTTTTCACTGCAGCTCAGTGCCTGAGCTCATTTTCATCTTCTCTGTGTTGCATACTCTCTAATTTGTGTGCAGATGTGCAGCATTAGGTTTCATAGCCAGATGTATTCTCTGTCAGGGGAAAAATATCTGCTTGCACTGCAGCCCATCACTTATCTGATGTGTCCATAAAAGGCACCTGCAGAAATATTTAAAGTCTCTTCAATTATCTGCAATGAAAACATTACTCTCTTCTCTGTGAGAAGAAAGTATGCAACAGTGAAGGAAACGACAACTACCATATTGCTACAACAGTCAGAAATTTCACGCTGCCAACACTACCCTACCACCACAGCACTTACAGAGGCTCATCCATAACTTTGAGAAAAAATAAAGAATTTGTAATTCACAATTATGTTTCTTTGCACAGAACATGATGATCTCAATTTAAATGTAGAATTCGCAAGGCAGTTTATAATGGGAAAACTTATACAATAAGTGTATAATTATATAATACCAAGTGTCTTATGCAAGGCTACATGACAATCCAGTTACAAAATGAAGACAAACCTTACATCTTAAGTTCTGAAGTCCACTTATTCAATATCATTACTGATCTAATACCAACTGCATTTTTTTACTGTAGACCTTGGTGTCTACAACTGCATGATAATCAATTTATACTGTCTTACTAAAAACACAAACCCTTTTTTAATGAACTGAATTTAGACAAGAGGTAAGTAGTGAAATTCCACAGTTTGATGCCTAATCCTTGTATTAAACAAATTAAATGGCAGTAATTTTTCAAACTAGAGTTTAATTCCATTATTTCTACAAGCTCTTCTATACTGGTTACACAAATTTTGTCTCGTTTACTTTTCTTGGAGCTTTGCTTTCCATAAGTTAAAATTACAATCCAACACACAAACATAAGTCACTTCATGGTTCAGTATTTGTTTTTAAAATCATTAATCTAAAAGGCAAATTTTAGCTGGCTGAAGACTACATTTTTCAGTGTGATGCTATTCAATCATCTATCATTAAAGGAATTTTTACAGGCTGCCCAGGGAGGTCATGGAGTGCCTCTGGTGACATTCAAGACTCACCTGGACACGTTCCTGTGTAACCAGCTTTAGGTGACCCTGCCTTGGTAGGGAGGTAGGACAGGGTCATCTCCAGAGGTCCCTTCCAACCCTAATGATTCTGTGAATTTTGAGGAGTGATTTTTGTGATTAAATTGGGAGAGTATGACTCAAAAAAAATCCCACTTCAGGTGTCTTGTGTCCTATTAAGACTTCCTGTGTGGGCCTGTTCAAGCTGCCAAAGACACAAGTCCTCAGAGTACTTCAGCAGACTCCTCTGGTTTCCTTCGTAGGCTGTAAATAAATAAATG
>WEIT01034850.1:26490-38638 GCA_013389985.1 Dryoscopus gambensis
ACAGCTTCATTTGTTTTATCTGATCAGATAGAAAATGTAGAAATCATGCTGACTATGTATACAAATCTGCTGTTATTTGCCTGCTTTGCTATAATTAAGGGTATGTTACGTGTATATGCAATGTTTCTTTATTTTTCAGACTCTTGAAATGGTTTTTGAATTTCCATGTCTACTTAATATTCTTAATTTTTAACAGATCTTTCACCTGAAGCCTGGCTTGTCTCTAAGGAGTACTTTCCTTGCACAATTTCTGCTAGTCCTTCACAGAAAAGCCTTAACTTTAATAAAGTACATAGAGGATGACACGTAAGTGAACAGATAATAGAAAGCAGATTTAGAGAAACTTCTTCTGTTCTTTTTTAAAACACATGTTTTTATTTTCTTGCAGGCAAAAAGGAAAAAAACCTTTTAAATCTCTTCGCAGCTTAAAGATAGATCTTGACTTGACAGCAGAGGGCGATCTTAACATAATAATGGCTTTGGCTGAGAAGATTAAACCAGGTCTACACTCCTTTATCTTTGGGAGACCGTTCTACACTAGTGTACAAGAACGTGACATGCTCATGACGTTTTAAAGTCTTCCCTGCATCTGATATTGCAGTCTTGCAGAGCACGAAATCTGTCAGTGTGACCCCCACACTGGTGACGAGCATTGACGACCAAGGGTGAAGCATCAGGAGCACAGTAACGCTGAAGTGTGTCCCAAGCAGTAGGGGTCTTGTTACAGCAAATTTCAGCTTAGCTAGATAAGCATGATTTTAATTAATTTGTCTCTTCTGTGTGTTTTTTTAATTGTAAAAGTAAATGTTATCAGAGATTCCTTGGCCATATTGGCTTAGTGGATAAATGTGGACATGTTTTGGTGTATGATAAAAGGAAGCATTTTAATTTTTATTACCCAGAGACTTCTTTCAGGTGTGTGTCAAATTTTCCCTGTTCTGCTGTGTCAGTATTTTCCGTGTTTCCTCAGAAAACAGTACGTACATCTTCTCTAACAGTGGAGGTTGCAGAAAACACACCTTCCAAGAGTTTCAGAGTGTTAAAAACTGTTGTTCTTATGTATGTGGTGCAAATCTGAAATACCACTTCCCTCATCTGCCTCTTTTAACACTACTGGCTCCTCCCTTAAGAGCATTTAAACATATTTGAAATTTTTAATATATTATGAAGTGCTGTTCCTCAGTGCAGACTGTTGATTATTAGCAGCTTAAATAGCACATGGCAACTAGGTCATTACTCAAGCAACTTTGTGCATGTAAGTGCCAACCAGGATACTCTATCACGTATTTCTGGGCTGTCCTGCAGTGGGGTGTTCAGTGATCAGCCAACTGAGGTCTTTCAAAACACAAACCAGAAGACTTGTGTCATTCCACAGCAGTTGTCAGTCTGTGTGTAAACTGCTACTGGTAGTTGCACTGTCAGTTTTAATGAGGTTCACAGAATCATTTAGAATGGAAAAGACCTTCAAGATCATGGAGTCCAACCATTAACCCAGAATTTCCAGGTCCACCAATAAACAGTGTTCCAAAGTGCCACATCGACACATTTTTTGAACTCTTCTAGGGACAGTGATTCCACCACTTCCTGGGCACACTGTTCCAATGCTTGACAAAATATTCTGATTAAAGTATTAGACTCTTCCAAAGAACATGAAGGTGATAGCCAAACTAAAAGATAATTTTTTTTTCATTAACATCACCATTAATATATTTAGTAATCCTTAATTCAGAGATGTGCACAGCTGTGAACTAACATGATTAACATTTTAGTAAGTTAACTCCAGTCATTAAGCTTAGCTATCTTCTTAGTTCAGCTTAGCATATCTCCAATTTAGCTTGAAAATCAAAATACACTTTCTATTGGTATGCCTCAACCTTTCTTCCTCTATGGTATGTAGAGCAGGTGTCAGGTGAATCCAGATTTTTTTTTTTACCCAGAAATCAGAGGTACATCTGTACTACATGTTGTTGTATGTCTTCTTATTTTGGACAAGTGTAGGCATTTATTTGTGCCATGTTTCAGCATAAAGTCATAACTCAATATTCATTGGAATCTCACTGATTGGAGAAGCCATGGCTGGTTTATTGCATACCTTGTTTCTAACTTTCCTTTGTAAATATGTTTCTGTTTTCAAGATAGCTTTTTAGTGTTACTTTCATGCAGTGAAGCAGAAAAGTTAGACAGAACTTAGATTCACAACTTTTCCTGAAATGTCTAATACTCAGATTTTAAAAGAAATACTGTCCTTTATTTAGATGCCCAAAATTCCCTAACATTTCCTGAAAGACAAAGATTCTCAATCAAATGTTTAAACCTTCTAGAAGATGTGAAATGGAGCCCCATCTGCGCACCATTTTTGTGAATTAGCATCATCAGTGTTACCTGGTTGCAAAAGAATTGACATTTTGTGGAGCCATCTTTTTGGTGTACATGCATGTAGAACTCTTGCAGTAAGCTTGGTGATGCATCAAAAGAGCTTGTCAGAATTACGCTGACATAAGTTACTTGTGCTGAGATTCTGTTTGTCATTCTACTACTACTGTTCCCTTCTGTGTTTTCAGTCGAGGCATTAGAGCCTGAATGTGCTTAAGTTGTTACTCTCATGTCTAAGATAGTGAAAGAAATGTAATAAACACTGCCAAAACTTCTAATGTAGAAGTTGTGTCAAAATATAAGAGCTTTAAATCTGCTGCTGAAATTAATCCTTAAAGCTTGATAAGCATTGGAAACTCAACACTGACACTACTAACAGTCAAGCTGTTTGTTTACTGAAGATTCTGTTACTTTTTAAAGTTACTAAAAACTGGAAATTCAGTTGCTACTTTTGTTGCACAGCTGTCACAGGCGCAGAATGTATAGTGAGGTACATTGTTAAATGTATCTGCATGTTGTGTTTTAAATCTGGCTCAGGAAACAAAAGTATTCTAATAAAATTCATGCACAATTTTTTGATTTTAATTGTTGCTGATTTTTTGTGCAGAATTTCTGTTCTGTATCTGACAGCATGGTTATCTTCTATGCTTGAATGAAAGAAGAAACATTCCTTCCTTGTTAAATTAAAAGTTATGCTTGGATGTTGCTGCCACTGATGAAAGTCACATCTTATTTGATTCCTTCATTTCTTTTATGGACTTAATCCTTTCAAGCTGAGACCGGTGGGACTTGCTGTGCCTCTGATGTACTCAAATATGAATTTTAAAAAAGCTTTAATCCTATAAGTGAGAATTTAGAAAATGTTTTATCTAGCAGTCAATGAATACTTTTCTTCAGGATTTTATTTCCTTACATTTAAAAGAAAATGGCAAATTTTTTTCTTCCAGCTGGATTTGAAAGGGAAGTAGCATTTTCAAGCATTTTTAGTAACACATTATTCCTGGTCTTTGCACACCTATAAAGGTAGCACAGAAAGATATCCACTGGAATATCTTACTTGTTAGGACCACAGAGCATATTCCCTGTGTATATACCAGTATGTTGTAATGTCAGTTCTATTCCAGAGCAAAATAGGCATTTTGGTGATGTTCTTATCTCTAAGCCAGCAGTATGATACACCAATACAGAGATCCAGGACTTCTACACTCAGTTCTGTACTGGCAAAAGAAGTTAGAAAGCTTTCTCTTCCTATTTTCAGACTTGTGAGCACAAAGGAATGTGGTCCAGAGCATTTGGGACAAACACCTCTGTTGTTTGCTCACCTCTGTTGTCTAATTGGATCCTGCAAAGCAAGTACTTTGTCCTCTTTAGCAGCGAGGAGGCACAAACTGTACACATTAGTATGCAGAGTAGGCTTTTGCACAAGAGTAGAACATGGTTGTCTTGTTTACCTGTGTCCTGACATAGTGCTCCTGTTACACTTCCTACTTGGCCAAAACGCTAAGGAAACTCCAGGGCAGCATGTCCTTATTTACAAGGTTGTTCACATAATATTTCAGTTATAGGAAGTAATTATCTCACTTCTCAAAGCCATGCTGTCCATATGCATGTCCAAAGATTTCAAACACAGAAGACTTTCAATTAAAGTTCAGAAGTATGAAATACAGGATACATTCCTAACAATGGCTATCAAGTAAGTCTGACTTCAGTTCTAAATAAAATGATAGAGCTACCCGGCAAGAATTTTTAATGCTTAATTAGCATTGGGCAGCTTTTAAAAGTAAAAGATCAGAGGAAGGAGAAATTTCTACTTAATACAGAATTGCAACTGGTAATTTTTCCTTCATCTTAGATTTCTATCTTTATTGTCAAATAGATGGAGGAGGCCATTGACAACTGGAAAAGAGCCAAAAGACAGTCTGAGGAAATGCAGCTTGACCAGTTTTACTCAGGTATCAAACAAAAACGTGCCATGTGTCCTTTTAGACCTTGTGTCTTACCACATGAGGGAGGAGAAGCTGATTGGGAGTTACCAGCACAGACTGACACATGAATAATGCTTCATCCACCTCATTATATTTTATGATAAAATGATTGGATTAGAGGATATGAAGAGCAGGATGTAACAGGCTGACTTCAGCGAGGCTTCCAGCACCCTCCCACAATGTCCCTGTAGCCAAGCTGGTGTTAGGGTGGGGGTGGGTGCCCCACAAGAATGGTACATACCTCGTTGGGTGGTTGGGCTCAGATGTGATGGCCACTGGGTCATATCTGACTGGAGGGTGGTGCCCTGTGGGATCCCAAAGGGTCTCCCCTGGGGTTTGTCTTGTGGAATGTCTCTATCCATGACCTGAGGAGGTGACCAAGTCCTTCAGGTTTGCAGGTGGTGCCAAATAAGGGATCACTTCAATACGCACAAGGGCAGGGCAGCTGTCCAGAGGGACCAGGATGAGTGGGTTGAAAGGATGGGTTCCCTGTGTCCTTGAGGCAGGAGAAAAGGTCAGCTCTGCCCTGGGCAGGCAGAGCTCTGTAAGCCATGCCTGTGAGACCACAGGCAGCTCTGGGGAGAAGGCCCTGGGTCATGGTGAGCTGAGCAGAACCAGAGTGCCTGGAGATAAGGAAAGCTTATTGCCCAGCTGGGCAGTGGAGTTGCACTCGTACAGGTGGCGCTGTTTTTCTGCCTGGAGGGTTTCCAGGCTCCACAGGATAACATCCTGAGTCCTGGTCTGACTGCAGAGCTGAGCCTGCTCTGAGCAGGAATAGGAATGGAGACCCTCCGATGTCCTCACCAGCGTGAAATGTCCTGTGGTGCTATGGTCTGGCAAGCAGGCTGCAGCCCTTGTTCCTTAGGCCAGAGAAAACTGAGGTTTTCTAGAGGGTGAGGGTCCAACCCCCTGTTTGGACCAGGCCAACTCCTGTCAACGTTGCTCGTAGAATTGTGCAGTCTGTTCTGACCGGAACTTCATTCCAAAAGCTTCAAAGCGGCCCTGGGTTCACCAGTGAAACTGTGGGTATGCTAATACATGACCCCAAAAAAGAAAAGTATTTATCTATAGGGTCTATCACACATGTTAAAATTAATGGCAGCATGTCCTCTAATTGACAGATTGGGACTAATCAGGACTTTTTGTAGAAGCATCTCTATAGCAAGGAAACAAAGACTTAAGATAAGGAAATGTACACATACAAGCAAGGATGAGTAAGTTAAGTCAGTTAAGATATTTTTGGTTGAATTTCAGAGAGTGTGATTCTCAAAGGCAAGCATCTAAAGCTTCATCCCTAATTGGTGTCTAACAAAAAGCCAAAATGTTTGAAAATGTACAACAGCCAAAAGCTAATGGATGAAACTTTGAGTTCAATGCCAGTTTCTCTTCTGTTTATAAAATGGTCTCATTTTAGTACAAGAGAATGTCTTCCAGCTTCAATTAAATATGACTAATGGCCAGACTTTGTTTTCAGTCAAAGCAGGAACGTAAGAAATTAGAGGTCAGGGAATACTGAAATTTAGTACTGCAGCCTATACGTAGAGTAATTCAATATTTTTTGCCAAAGTGTTTAGTAGTGTAGCTGACTGATGAAAATGCAGTTTTGACCTTCAGCATTCATCCACAGAAATGCAAAGCAGTCTGTCCTTGCTGAGATTTCTGTCTGTCTCAGGCTGCCTCTTCACTGGAGATTATTTCTGCATCACTTCATTGCATTCTCTGCCCTGCCTCTGTAACAGCAGTATTTGAAAATTGTTTCTGATAACCTAGAATCTGGAGGAAGGACCTTCTGGCATTTGGGGTTTTTTTTAGTAGCCAAAGACAGCTCCACAGACAAAACACAGCACAAGGGACCTGGATAATAAGTAATGACTAATTAGCTTTATACCAGTTTTTGGCAGAGAACTGAGTGCTGGCAGGCCGAAGAACATTTTGGTTTCAGTCTGCTTTTAGCATCTTAACTGCCAAAGTCAGACACTTTTGCTTCAGGTTGGAGGCTTGAGAGGTAGCTGATGCAAACTTGATTAACATGTTTTTGAATAATGATCATGCTAGAAGGAAATGTGTAGGACAGCAAAGTTCTCAGTGATCCAGGCAATCGAACATACCAGCTTGTAATTAAATAACAATGCAGGGTGTTAGGCTTGAGTGTGACACTGTTAATTATAGGTTTGAAGTCCAGTGAAACATATAAGCATGCAATTGCTGTCAAATTACATTTTTTGTTAGTGTGGAGGTGCAAAGTGATTTCCTCCCACACCAAATCTGATGGACACCATTCAGATAACGTGTTGTCCAAGGAGGGTCCGTTTGCCAACCCAGTGGACTGGGACATGCAGGTCAAGATCACTGCTATCTACAGACATTCGTGCTGCTGTTGCTAGGGGATCCACCTTCCTTTTTTCTCTACCTGACTTCATGCCTTACTCCTCATTTTTTTCTTATATTAAGTTGACATTTTTGCCATTCTTGCACCTTACTCCACCAAGCTCTTCTCTGCACCCTACACCTGATTATTTTTTGCCATTGATCCTAGTTTTGCTACATCCACACACAGATGTGGTATTTCTGATACAGTCACTTAGGCAACATTGGGCATACATAGCTTTCTGGCAATATTGGGCATATGTGACTTTACCAACAGTAGAGTGAGTGTGGGTGCCTTTGCACTCAAAGCTCTCCTGCCACTGTTCACCTCAGCGTGGTTGGACTTATTCTTAGATGTATTGCTTGACTTTGTCCTCCATGCCCCTGGCTAGTTCATACTGAGCATGAGTACAAGTTCTCACGCTGCACACCAACAGTTTACATACTAGAGATGCAGAGTAACTTGTTTTTCACACATATGCTGTGGTCTGTCACAGGTCTCCCATAGAACCTTGGCTGCTTAGCTGCTGTGGGGCCACATGTCCCACAGGACCTATGGACCTTTTTGGCCAAGGCCAAAAGGGTTGAGAGCTCCAGAATGTGCAGGAAGCCAAGCTTTCAGTGCCAGGACCTCCAGGATGGGGAAACATAGTCACTAACAAGGTTCCTTATAGGACACAGGAGCATGAGTTAGTGGCACAGCACTTCACAAAACAAGGGTTTGGTTATGGTTCAGGGAGTTGCATGATGCCAGCATGACTTGATTGCAGCACAGTCATGGATATTTGACTTCCTGTGACTCCATCAAATAAAGTTAGTCTTTGATGCCAGCTAATAGTTGCCATGGTAGCTATATAAATTGTGAGTTGTACTTTAGACCCTTCCACCTTCTCTCAAGTTCTCCACAAAAAAAAACTGTATTTCTGAACATTTTTTAGGATGGTTGCAGCATGACTGAGCTGGGCTGAACTGTGTTTACAACTATCTGTATTTCAGGCAAGATTTTCACATAGATATAAAACATGTACAAATAAAGTGTAGACTGCGAAGATGGAACAAAAGCAAAATGAAGCATTCCAGTCATCTTTCTGATAATACATTTAAGAAAAATATGCACATTAAAAAACATTCTTAGCTAACAGACTCCATTAACTTTCAGCATGTCTCTTTTCAAACTAACCACTGAATTTTCATTCACATCTTTGCATATATCAATAAGTTTCTTTGTCCATTTATGAGCAAACCTACCACTCTGTCACATGTGAAAATAAATGTCTGTCTGTTCAACTGTTCTCATGGATGTGGTGATAATGCGATGTCTTTAATTAGTTCCAGAGAAGTGTCAGCTTGTAAATGTGCTTATTACCAAAGGTAGCCAAATTATGGCATCATACATTAGGGTCAGAATACATCTATTTTTTAAATCATGGCTTTTTCTTACTAGAGAGAGTGTACACATAAATTATACAGTGTTTGAGTGGAGAGTTATGTTGGTGGAGGCTGCCTTTAATGTTTCAGGTTTTTTTAATGTGGCTTTTCTGTGGCTTTCTCTGCTGGTAATTTTATCTGGGAGTGCAAATTCACAAACTGAATACCAAATTGTCCCTTGGTTTTGTTAATTTCGGATGCTTAGTTCTCTCACATACTACAAAGATAATTCATTGGGATAAATGCCAAAAGGTGTGTTTTGGATCAAGCACAAGCCTTTGACAAAAGCTAATGTTTGGAAACTGCAGCAATTTTGAGGCAGGACTTGGACCGCTAAGAGCTACCAGAGCAATGCTGAAACCATGGGCTGCAATCACAGAGAAACCTGAGTAACAGTTTTGAAACAGAGTTTCAGCCCCATTTCTGACAGTTGGGGTTGCCCTCTGTGGGAGGAGGCAGGGCCGGTGCTCCTGGTGGTCTCAGCTGTTTGCTGAGCTTCCCACGCCTGCTCTGATTTTCAGACACTATGAAAGACTATGAAATGAGCTTAAAAAAAGGGGGGGTCGGGGGGGAACCGCTGGAGTCTGGTAGAGAGAAAGAGAGATAAGTGATTTTGGAGGACACTGAAGAAGGAATCCAAGAGGCAACAGTTTGATGCTCTGAGTCCCAGACCAAATGTGGCTTACCTGAGGAAGAGGAGCAGGACAGGAACTCTGGTCATCTCCCACCAGTCCCTGTTATTCGAATTCTGCCTTTTACCTTTACAGCTCAGTGAGGGCAAGAAAGTTTTTTACTATAAAGGGAGAAATCTCACCAGGGCCTTAAAACAATTTAAATGGGAAAGAATTAAGAATTTTTTACTTGAGACCATTTGTCTGAACACCAAAGAGCCTGATTGTGCAGAGATTGAAAACATTTTTGCTTTTAAACCCAAACAGGGCTACTACTTTCCTTCAAAACAAGCCAGTGTTATTCTGCTGTGCAATGAAAGATCAATTCTTTGGGTTGTGAAAAGAAGGCTTTTAGATTATTTGGGTAATAGAGGTCACAAAGCCATCCTCTGCCCTGCTCAGTACACAGAGACCTCCTGTCTATCTGCAGGCAGCTGCTGGAAACAGCTTTGCTGCAGTCGGTGGAGCCTGTGACTGAACCAATCAAGAAGCAGCCAGTGGGATTTCAAATGCTCTCTGTTTGCAAAGAATTCGCAGAATATTTTGAGGAAGAAGCTGAGAAGAACAGCCCAATGACACAGCAAAAACAAACTGCATGCTTATGACTGTGCTGAAAGGGTAGCATTTACTCCCATGCAAACAAAAGATTTGGGTGGAAGGAGGAGGACTTGGAGTGGTTAGGCTCTTGGGAAATTCTTCCCAAGTGTGGAGGAAAAAGATTCATCCATGGAGATCAGGGAAACTGAGTCAAACCTTGAAAGGAAAGAAGGGGGAACAAAAGGGTGCTGGCAAGAGCAGAGCATCAAGAGACCATCAGTGGTGTGTTGGGGAGCCCGGTAGTCAAGGGTTCAAAGAGAGACTGTCAAAGCTGTGTGTGACAGCCACAGCACTGAGACGAAAGCCAGCATAAGCACTCAGAGGACACAGCCTCAGTGTGTGTGTGGTTACTGAAATGTATGCATTTTGTTTTACTGCATCATGTTAGCACTTGCTGCAATGCCATGGGAACGGTTTCGTAGAGCAAAATAATTGGTGCTAAGGACCTGAGGTCCATGTGCATGTTTCAGCAGTACAGTGCTTCAGACAAGCTTTAGTTCCATCCCATACCCTGATTGCCCACTGGTTGGAGTACGTCTTCCCATTTGGTTTAATGGATTGGAATCCATTTCTTTCAGATCATTAGATGAGGCAAACCACAGTGAGGAAAGATGATGATCAGGTGAATGATTTTAGGAGAGCATTCCTGGTGTGAACTGAAACACTACCACAGATGTACTCTCTGACCAAGTTGCTGATCACAAATAATGGGTAGGAGTGTTTAAATGAAACTAGAGGGAAGAAGGATAACAGAAAGGAGAAAGTGTGAAAAGGAAGGAAAGGAAAGGGTTAATTATCCAGAAAGTTCCAAAAGAAGAGGAGGAAAGGACTACCTATGGATCTTTATCTTCAAATGTAGCATGGCATGGGGCATAAAGTAATCGGCTTCAAGATCAGTGTCTCAGTTAGAAAAATGGTCTGTTTTTATCACAAATGTATTTGAATGTTCAGCACTAAAAATAAATCTGAATGGGGGAAACCCAACAGATACTAGAATGACCATATTTATATGCTTTTATTTTTTTCACCACATTTGGTCTGGATTACTGTACTTTTCCTTCTTGTTGTGGAAGACTGTTGAAATGCATTTATCCAATTCCTTCTTCCTTTCTCCTCCCATTCAACTAATCACTAAACGTAGGCAACATTTTTATTTTTAGCAGAAAATTGAAGCAGCATGCATCAGAAAAAGCAAGCAGGAACATGCCTCAGCAAATATTTCAGTACATGTTTTATTATAAGGTGAATTTTTAAAACTATTATAATACATTGAAACGCTTGTGAAGACATGTGACCTGTTCAGAGAGAGTTGAAGTGGACTGAAATGCATTGATATCAGCCATAGGCTGAAGTTGCGGAAAAACTTAGTATGTTTTAAGTTTTCCACCATTTGTTTGAAAGAGTATACAGAAAGAAAATTATTACTACATTCATTGCCATAGGTTTCTGTGTTTCCAATGCAGCCCGATTTAATTCCCTTCTAGTTTTCACAAGGCTCCTCTCCCAGGGCTTTTTGTGTTGCAGCATCTCCAATTATCAGGAGTTTGGCTTCTCATTAAAAAACTCCTACAGTACAGAGAAGCAAGGCATTTGGAGCCATCTCACACTTGCTTGTGGGCAGAAAATGTGGAATGCTGACTATTCTGCATNCTGGAGAAAAAGAAAGCCATTATTTAAAACAGCATCGTTACTTTTTCCAACAAAAGCAAAACCTGTCTGGGTCTTTTGTGTTTGAGACTGTGTTAAGCAATGCAGATTCTGCTGACTTAGGACAGAATTCAGAACCAGGATGTTTCTAGTGTTTCATGTTTGAAATCTGCTTGACTCTGAGCAGTGGGAGGCTGTAGGTGAGGGGGAAAAAGACAGCCCAGGGCAGGATCTGTGTGTTTCCCTGATTTTTGAGGTGGGAGAGAGCTAAATGTCATCTACCACAAGCTGGAAGGAGCTTGAATAACCACAAGCTGCTTATATTGTGGTAGCATCTCAGCGTTTCAGCTTGGTCTGCTGAACATACCTGGAAAAAACAGCTCCAGTGATAGTACTGTCATCTGGATATTGTGAGGTTTAGGCAGCTTTTTGATGCTCTGAGTAGTTAGCTTTACTTCTCTTGCTAAGAGACTGCTCTGATGAGTACAAATGACTTTACAGATACGCAGCTGCAGAGATAAAAGGTGATGAAGTTTATACCTCATTAATCAGTGCTAAGTGATTGCAGCGAGCCACTTGAAGCCAGACAAAAATGGCCCAGAACAGGAATTATTCAAGATCTGCTAGGTTTTAGTACTGGTTTGCTTTATTAAGCAGTTTCTTTGAAGGAGACATTATATTTGTTGTTAATTTTTGGGGGGACTGTATAAAAACTGTTCTCGGTTAAAGGGTGGCAGAAAAAAATCATGAAAGTAGAAAATTTTACTTAACAAAACAGCTAGGTTTTATCCCAAGCAGAGGCATGACCCAAAGTCAATTTGCACCAAGTTATGGCTTGTCACAAAGCTAGGCTTTGCTCTGTAATGTATGTCTGCAGTATCCCACAGCCTTGGTGATGCAGACATTCATGATCAGCTTCTGACAGGATTGCTCGTTTGGACACCCCAAACCAGCAATGAACCATGGTGCTGTTTCCATGATGCTGATCTTTACTCAGTTAGGGAAGGCAAAAAAACCCCCAGCTCCTAGCCTAAATCTTTCCCTGTTCTTTTCTCTTGCAGTTTAGTTGCTCTGTTAGGC
>WEIT01034851.1:3285-14131 GCA_013389985.1 Dryoscopus gambensis
AAAGGCCAGAAAGTCAGAATGCTACAGAGTATATCACAGGAATCAGTGTAAGGGACTCTAAGGCTGATAGGGCTTTTTCTGACATTGTAGCAGAGTTAAATCTCTAGCAACCAATAATCTTCAGTTGAACAGCTCTAGAATGTAGCAATATGATAAAGCTTACTTTGTGCCAAGACTCTTTCATGCAGAAATGTCATTATTTGACCTCCACTCACAAAGGGTCCCCTGCATGTTGACAGCATGACTTTCCAGTACAATGTATAAAAGCAGACCAAAGAGCAGTTTGCAGAGAGTTGGCGGACTGTGTTTCACAGCTGTGCAGTCTGTGTGCCATCAGCATGTCTGGAGTAGTCAGTTAAGTTCTGTCATGGACTGTACACATATACCATGACTTCAGGTTGCAGAGTGCTTACACAGTCCCTGTTCTCTAAAGACTATAAAGAGTACCTATAAAGATGTATAAGTACCTATAAAGACCTATAAAGATGAAGGATTATGCAAGTTACCATGAGAAACAGATAACTGGATTTGGGCTTAGCCCCTTCTTCATTGAATCATTTCCTTTAGGCCTGTAAAAGGGCAAAGTTGGAAGGGAAGAGGGCAGTAGTCAGCTTCCCTGCCACGACTGGGCTGTGAAGGACGTTTTTCTTGTGGCAGCACATGCACTGTACAGCCTCAGACCTCTTTGGGGATAATGCTGCTGGTCAGCCATCAGTAGGGCTTGCCCTGTTGGTGAGTGTGATGAGGTTTTCACATAGTAGAATGTCCCACTGAGCCAAGACAGCTGGAGGTTAATGACCTGGAAAATTCAGAGCATGAAATTTGCTCACTGTCTTTACACCTGCAAGGATTGTCATGCCAGCTGCTGCTGCTAGTGAGCAACACACAGAAGGAGGCTCAGCATGGCTGGCTGTGAGAACACACATGCATGCGGCTGTATGGGGCAGCTGTTTTTTTCATGTGACTAAATCCTGGGAATATCTTAGAAACTTAGTAAGCCTTACTAAGCTTACTATTGCTAACTTTAAATAATGTTATGTGCTACTAATGTTGTGTAGCACACAACATTATTTAAAGATGGTGAAGGTTATTTCATAACTAATTCATACCTAATATGAAAGCCAGGAAAGGTATTATTGCAGGATTTTCCCTTCTAGGAATTTTTGGGGACATTGATTATTCCTTTATATTTCATAAAATTTTATTAGATATGATATTAGTTATCATGCATTCTCATGGAGTTGCAGCACATGCACTATGCAGCCTCAGATCTGGTTAGGGGTAATGTTGCTGTCCTATAGGAGCTTGTCCTGTGTGTGAGGGTGCTGAGGTTTTGGGATAGTGTGGTCCCACTGAGCCAAGTCAGTGTCTGTTTGATATACGTTGCACTAAGGGCAAAAGAATTTGTGAGGTCTCCTTGATACCTAAACCTAAAAAAAAAATGCACTTAACAGCATTTCTTCCTGGTTTTTCCTGTGGGGTTCTCTCGCTGAATGTCACAAATTTCTTTTTCAGTTGTAAGGCTGAGAAGGTAGGTTTTGCGCATGGAAGTTCAATGCTATGAGAATGAAGCTTCTCTCACAGGCTTGGAGGCACCCACAAGTATGGCCTTTTGCCCTCACAATACATGAGGTTGTAAGGGAGTAGCCTTTACCACCAACCAGCGTGGCTTACATGGATGCCAATGCAAACCTGGACTTCATTTTTCCTGTGTTCTCAACATCCCGTGAAAGCCACCCTGACCTGGTAAGAGTATTTCTTTGATGACATATGCCCAGATGATCCAACAGAATATTACCTGCCATCTGCAAAAGAAGTATAAAAACAGATGGTCCTTCCAGTCAAACCTTAGAAAAGTCATCGCAGATTGTAAGTCTGCTGATGAGGTTGATAGATGATTTGAGCATCCAAGAACAGACATCTTGGTTTGTGATCACAACCACCTGATGTTTCCTGTCTAGCTGTGGCCACTGTCTAGCACTTTAGATAATGGCTAAACCCCACTCCACAGCCTCCCTCCCACATAACTCATATGCAGCTGCTGTTCTCAGAAAAACAAAATACATTCTAGGTTTTGCGGGGTGTGACTGCATGAACTTTGCGGAGCAACAAATTCTGTGGGTACACTTAAGGTATCTTCCCTGATGGCTTTCTCTAGAGACATTAGGAAGAGGTGAAGGAGACAGTATGAAAATTTATGGGAATGTACATCTTCTTGGCAATATTTGAGACTGGTAACAGTGAAATAACAGTTTATAAAAGTGCTTTTTCATGTACTGTTTCCACAGTTGCACAGAAGAGACACCAGTGTCAAGGGACCAACAGTAACAAGAAGATCCACTGGCTGGAAGTCAAAACTAATTCAATTCAGGCTTGCAGTAAGGCCTGAATTTTTAACAGTAAAGCCAGTTAATAACTGGAAATCACACTTGCTCAGAGATTCTTCATCTCTAGAACTGGAGGTTTGTTGAAAAGCAATGCAGAAGTGCTCTAGCAGGAGTTACAGGCTTGATGCAGAATTTGCTGAGTACCTTTCTCTGACCTTACAGGAATTCAGTTTCTGTCCTGTCTGTCCTCAGAAGCTCTGTGTCAAGTAATTAAACAAAACACTTCATCAGTGTCATATAGCTGCCCTTAAAGTTATTACCCTCTGATCAAATTCTAGCCAACCCAAACAAAATAAACCAAAACTTGCAGGTTCACACACATTCTGGCTAATGCTGATGCTTTCTGGTATCTGAGATAGGGTACTACCGTCATATTTGGAGGGGTAAACAGCGCACAAAAACTGGGACACATGGCAGGAGTCAAGTGGTGAGATGAGTCAGTCTAGGAAGCCAAACAAGGATAAAACCATTCACTTACTTATTTGATAGGGATGGTTTTATGTCAGCTCAACTCTGTGGCCAAGCTGGTCAAACAAGCACCAGTAGTGTTGGAAGATGAGCAGCAAGCACAGAAGAATGGAGAGAGAAGTGGGGCAGCTGGATAATCTAACCACTGTCTTCAGCAGTAGCTAAAATTTTAGTTCATGTGTACCATACCCTAACCCTGAGAGCTGTTTTTTTTAAGCAGACAGGGTAGCCACTTGGATCCACTTCCTCTTTTCTTGTGGCAAAGATGGGTAAGAGCTGATGTTATTTTTGTTAGTATTTATTGTTTGTATTGTGTTGGTGCCTCATGGGCCATCCTGTGTGACTATCCATTAACTGCAAATTACTCCCCCCCACATATTTGATTTCCTTATGATAGATGAGGTGAGTTCTGTCCCTTAAATCTGGCAAGATTGAACATATGTAAGGCTTGCCAAATGACATGGCATTCAGACACTACAATGATGGGGCAAAGTGTAAGCATGAAAACAATTAGGGAGAACAGATTTGCTTCTGGAATTATCTGTGTCTCAGATTGGGAAAAATGGTTGGTCCTTATCCAGGATATTTTCTTAAGCTCCCACACAGCTGCATGGCAGTGAGTAAGAATGTGAGAGGGCCAGAGCGACAAGCAGCAGGCCAGAAAAAGCAGGGAGGCAGGAGCTTCTCATGCAAAGCTTGTCACTGAAGTAAAGGCCTCACTGAGTCATTCCTCTCTTTTTTTATGGTGAGAAAATACCAGAAGATACTCAATTGTAGGACACAGTATCAAGTACTACCAGAATTTAGGTGACTATAATGATAATGCTGCATCAAAACAAAATACAATTCCTCAAACACTGCAGCTATACAAAGATGGGCTTGATGCCTGTGTGCTTTCCCAGTGTGCAGTACTGTCAGCTGTCATCTGGTTTTCCTAACTTTCCACTATTCTACCAGTTTTACTGTCTTGTTTTCTTACAGAAAAAGTGTAATCGTTTGAGTAGTTAGGAAGGAGCATATCTCAGCTGTTTTACTTCTTGATTCAGAACCTCTCTTCCCTTTCGGTATCTCTTTTTTGATGTATTTCCTATAGCAGTCTTTCTGCTTTCAATATATATCAGCTCAGATCATTCTCTTTTGGAACTATTCCTCTATTTGAATAAAATATCTGTTTTAGACATGTCTGAAAATGTGGTGTAAACTGCTAAACAGACTACATGTATTTTCCTCACATCTTTTAAAGAATTGAATCTTTGAGTCAGGACATTTTTTATCACCATATAGGGTTATGCAATAGTGTTGCAAGATCTGTAGGGTTATTTCATATATGAGGGCTGATTTTTTTTATGGCTGTGAAGGGAATTGAGAGGTGGCTTTAAAAGGCACTGACATTGGTAACAGTATCAGCTAATGCAGACTTCAGTTCCAGGACTTAATGCAGTTAGCTTCATCTCTGTGAAGCTATGGAGTCGGTCAGTTTGATTTATATAACCCTGTTGAGCACTGTTGTACAGCACCCTTCTAAGAGAATACTTCTGATTTGTTTCTCTCTTTTTTTTAAGGGATATACAGTTAGCTTCTTCAGTGGGTATATATCAAAGCTCCCAGACCTGTACATGGCATGATTGTTATAGTCCTAGTTGGACACCCATGCTAAGAGTACATCCCAACTCTTCCTTTGTGCCAGCTATGATATCTCTTCAACCCTTTGCTGAGGGAGGAGATTTGCAGCCCCAGAAGTGGGGACACAAGTGGCTCGAGACACCTCTCTGGCAGGGGTGGAAAGCCACCATCACCCTGAGCTGGGTGGGCAAACATCTACCAGAACTGACTCACACAGGCCAGGTCTTTCCACACCGTTGCAGGAGGAGATGCAGGTGCTTTGTGAGGTATCTGCTCCTGCGCATTCCCCTCTCTCAGAATTTTCCATTCCAAGAGCATTCCTTGGTGAGAAGTTTTGTTGGGGACTGAAGTTGTGTTTAAGGCCCTGCCATGTTTGGTCTGCTGCTGTGCATGTCAACCAGATAATGAAGAACATACAATGAAGAAAACCTTGTTGTTTAACTGGTGGGAACTTGACCCTTAAGAGAAACAATATATTGGTCAATCGATGGGACGTTGACCTGTGAAAGAGGAACAATACAGAGTGGAGCTGTTGTTAGCATGGAGGTGGTATCGTGAGCTGTTGTGGCCTCATCTTAAGCGCTGGCCACATGTGAGATGACATTGTAACTGGAAAAATTCCACTCCAGAGGAGGAGATATAAGGCCTGGTTCTGGGGTGGAGGGGTGAGAAGGACAAAATGAATGCCATTTTGATCCAAAGGATGCCCTGATGGTACCCTGCCTACCTGTCCCTCCCACCTGAGCACCACGCTCCATCTGCTTCTCCTGCTCAGCAGCTTTTCAAGGATCATGGGGTCAGTATGTATTATTTGCTACAGCAACTAATACAATAAATTTGCTTTGCAGTCACAACTGCATTTCAGATTTTTTTCACATGGGCATCCTCCAGACCTCATAACATTATTGGCAATGAGGATGGGATGCCCAGAGCACAAAAACTGATGCTGTTTTGAGCGTGTGTGAGTGAAAAACTAACTCAGGTTTGAATGTAAGTAAGAGAGAAACTGACATAAACATGGACAGGGCTTTGCTAGTGAGACCTTTGGTTGCCCCAAGAGCATGGACACATAGGTGCACCAAGAGACGCTTTTCCTTGTGTGTGAGATGAGAGCAGAGCCTGATCAGTGGGGTGTCGCTGCCCCAGGAGAGGCTGGTCTGTGATCAGCGGGTTACATGGTTGCACCAAGAGAGTGAAACACATAGCTTCACTGCTGTTCTCTGTGTATGTGTGGGAGAAAAGAACAAGGCTTAGTCAGCGAAGCGTGGAGCTGCACCAAGAGGGTGAAGCACGTAGCTGCACTGAGAGATGGTGTTCCGTGTGTATGTGTGTGTGGCATATGGGAGGTCAAGATTTAGTCTGGGTGCCCAGTCATGTTTGAGAACTTAGTAGTGTTTTCTGTGTCTGAAGTGTGATTGCTGTCGTACACTTATTGTGGCACAGTGTAGATATTGTAAACATAGCTCAAATACTTTTAAGATTTAGTTAGAAAAAAACCTTTAGTCTTTTGTGTTTGTGGTGTTGCTGGATGATACCTGTAGAACGGAGTGTTCATCCTTGCTATTTCTGCTGCCGCGACCATGTCCCAATGCATTGGTAGAGATATTCCGTAAGAAGGAACCTTGGGTTGTGGTCTGCCAGCGGAGCGATTGGACTGGACACAGGAACCATAGAGCACATTGTGGGACAAGCTAGAAGCTTGTGCAAGTTTTGGGCCCAAACCATGGAAGGCTAAAGACCCCATGGAGGTGTTGAAATATTGGGGAGAGTTTGTGCAAACTCCTCAGACATACTCTAGAGAGCAGCTTATTCATACTGAACACATGGCAGGATATCTTTTATTTGCATACAAACTTAAAATTGGAAAGAATACAGAATTGGAAAAACAGTCAAACAAGACAAGGACATATTGCAAAAGTAGGCGTTTGTGGTTGCTGCTGCTGCACTGCAATCTGAAATCTCAGTAAGTTAGGCCTGAAAGTAGGGTTAAGTTAGGTGTAAGTTAAGTGTTGTTCCCTTGTTAAATTTTTAGGTTTAAGGTAAAAATTAAGTTAAAATACTCTTGAGTGCTGCTGAACTTTTAGGCCATATTCATCTTATTCCTTGCCTCACTGTCTTTTTGTCACACATACACAGAGGTAGTTCCTGGCTCATTTCAGTTTTGTTTGCCTGGATTTTATTTGGCTTTGTTGTTGCTTGTTTTTCCCTTGGTGTGCTTTAACTGTAGTAGAGTGAATCTTGCCAACGNCTTGTTAAATTTTTAGGTTTAAGGTAAAAATTAAGTTAAAATACTCTTGAGTGCTGCTGAACTTTTAGGCCATATTCATCTTATTCCTTGCCTCACTGTCTTTTTGTCACACATACACAGAGGTAGTTCCTGGCTCATTTCAGTTTTGTTTGCCTGGATTTTATTTGGCTTTGTTGTTGCTTGTTTTTCCCTTGGTGTGCTTTAACTGTAGTAGAGTGAATCTTGCCAACGAACCTTGTTGTGCTGTTGCTTAATATTAAATCTGGTTTTGCTGATACCCTTGCTGATGATTTTTTTAAGCAATCTCAAACTCTCGGTCCTAACTTTTGATGCAGGAGATTTGGAGAAATTTTTGACAGGATCCTAATTTGCTAGCCTTGGCTAGTCAGGGATGTGGTATTAAATACCCCACAGAAAGCGTCTGTGGTATACCTTGTAAGATTGTATACAGCAAATGAAGAAGGAAGGGATGAAAGCAGCAATTTTTACTGGGGACGCTGATACTCTGATGCAAAATCCTGGTCTGTTACTGTGAGAAATAGGCTGATTACAACTACTCCCCCCAGCACATAAAAATGTGATAACGACCCTTTTGATTAATGAAACAGGAAATCCTCTGGATGAGATAATTGAAAAAATTAAGTAAGCTTGGGGACTGGAACCTCCAGAGAAGTGCTGGGAATCAAGAAAACCTACCTATTAGGCTTTTGATACCAGGCAGTAGCTACATGCCAGGATTAAAATTCCAAGAGGAGATGCAGAAATCCAAGTAACTATTAATGATTTATTACAAGAAGGTATTTTGTATTTTCACCCCTGCTTTAGTAGCAAGTGAATTTGTAGTGTTAAATTCTGTACACCCACAGCACAGAGTGGCCTTGCAAGTGTGTTTTTTATGTGTTTTTTAATGTGTTTTTCCAATTAAAGTGTAACATGTAACTTGTGTTTCAGTCTTCTAGAGTGGAGAGTTCATTACATGAATCTTAAGGTATGTGCTGCAAGTTCTGGGGTATGACTGAAAAAAATGTGAGTTTATTTGCAATGAAGCTGGAGAACTACACTAAGCGGAACCCACAGAGTGCAGGCTGGTCCGTGCTAGCTTTTGGGAAGAGCTGCTGGTGAGATATCCACAGAGCTGTCCTCATGCTTTCATGTGACCAGAGCTAGCTAATTTCCTTCAAAGGAAAGCTGCAGAGCAAGGTAGCCAGGTAACCTCTACGTGGGAGATTGTCAAGAAGCTAATCACAATGTGAACATGTCCACTGAGGTCCTGGGGGGATGTAGTTCATCTGCTGAAAGATATAACGTCATGCTGTGGTATTGCAGAATACAAAGCAGAATACCCAGCTCCTACAGCAGTTTTCTAGAGCTGTTAGTGCTTCCACTGTAAATCTCCATGTCTGAAAATTATGAGCTTTACTGTTTTGATAGCCTTGATCATAAGCCTATCCACAAAGAAAATAAGGCTTAGAGGAGCACAAGAAACTTAAAAAACAATTTTTCACAGTTTGATGTAACATTTTAATAATATTACTTTTCTTATAAACACCACTTTAAGTCATTTTCATACTTTTTCTGTTTTTGTGATTTGTAACATTATACTGAGCTGCCTTCAACTAGTAATTTAAAACAAAACTCAGTTTATATTTTTTACCGTTGTTGAATAAAACTGTTGTTCTGGAAGTTATCTTTCCTCTTCTTCTCAGTGTATGCCAGTGTTGAAACAACACTTGCTACTGTCCCTACTGACTGTATTTTGCTTATCATTTTGGGATGGTTTTGGCATATATGGGCAGGGTGCTTTTAGATAAAACTAAAATCCTCCTAATCAAAAGCCTCTTTGTATAGGGGGAGGATGAAAAAACCTGAAAAGTTTTCAAATGCATATTAAGTTGTTTTTACATTAATTTTACCTTTGTTTCAGAGCAGTTATTCTAAAGTTGCACTGTTTATAACAATGGGAAAATTAAGGGCCATTCACTTTAGGCATTCGGAACACCACTCCTTTTACTCATGTATTCCCTAGTAAAACTATTGGATCAATTTTCTTCTGAATTATGCCCTCCCTATTAACTCAAAGTCCCACATAGTTCTACTTTTCAATCCCCTATGGAATCTGGTCCTGTGGTCACTGAGGTGATAGCAGCAGACACCAACCAGACAGTTACAATCAGTGTTCCAGGGGAATGGCACTGGCACCAAGTACCTGCTCAACACTTGGGTCTGTGGGAGTAACAGGTGGGAGTGGGAGGAGGTGGGGAGGTAATTGTTCTTCTGTTTATGTTTTAACAGGGTACCTCAGACTCATACCCTGCTGGAACCTGACATCTGGGTGACTCCGGCTAAGGCAACCAGACAAGACACCTTATGCCTTAGCACTGCTGCGCCCCAAAACCCATCCATGACCTGTCTGATCGGCATCCCTCTTACCACCCGTGAGCTGCAACATCTGTGTAACAGTACCCCTGCATCTGTGGCCTGTCCAGCTGCTGGAGTGGTAAAACAACTGTCTCACCTTGGGAAATCCCCTGCTTTACCCCCACAGGAGTTGAGGATTTTAGGCACCTTGAATGCAGATAGTTGTACTAACTTTAAATTTATTAGCACAAGGAATAGTCCTATAGCTTGGTGGGTTAATGCCACAATGCCATGGTATCAAAATGCTTCACACTGGTGTAATTCAACCACAGCCCAACTAACTCTGAGTTTTAGTACACATATGCAACTCCCAAAAGGTCTCTTCCTAATCTGTGGGGACTGAGCATGGGCTGGAGTGCCAATGGCAATTAAAGGTGGTCCACATACCTAGGGAAAACTAACACTCTTATCTCCAAATATAACTGTTGCAGTATGGGTCCAACAAAACTGAGCTCACCACCATCATACTCAGACCATACATGCTTTTACTCCTAACTGCAGAGATACTGTTGAGTTCTGGAACACTGCCAAGACAATCACTGTCTTTTCATTGGCTCCAGGGGTTTCTAGTGCTAAAGCCCTCATGAGCCTGAATAAACTTGGCTGTTGGTTAGCAAAGTTTAGTAATGCTACCAGCACAGCTATATCTGATTTGTTAATTGATGCAGACAGTATTAGACACACTACACTACAAAACCGAGCAGCAACTGATTTTTTGCTTTTAGCAGATGGACACAGATTCGAGATTTTGACAGATTGTGTTGTATGGACTTAAGCAACCATTCTAGCTCTGTCCATGCACAGATACAGAAGTTACAGACACTTACTCAGCACCTTGTAGAAGAAGACACCAGTTGGAATCCATTTGCTGGATGGACGTGGGCTTGAAATTGGTTAAAAAAGGGATTAGTATTACTTTGTGCCTTAAGTATTTGGTTTCTATGTATTCTTTGTTGTATTCCTTGTTTAGTATCATTAATGCGATCTTTAATAGATGGCATGTTGCACTGTACTGTTGTTTGTATAGTGGAATATCGACATGTTCCAACTGCAGACCATGTGGTGGCATGTGTCAGGGACTGAAGTCGTGTTTAAGGCCCTGCCATGTTTGGTCTGCTGCTGTGCATGTCAACCAGATAATGAAGAACATACAATGAAGAAAACCTTGTTGTTTAACTGGTGGGAACTTGACCCTTAAGAGAAACAATATATTGGTCAATCGATGGGACGTTGACCTGTGAAAGAGGAACAATACAGAGTGGAGCTGTTGTTAGCATGGAGGTGGTATTGTGAGCCGTTGTGGCCTCATCTTAAGCGCTGGCCACATGTGAGATGACATTGTAACTGGAAAAATTCCACTCCAGAGGAGGAGATATAAGGCCTGGTTCTGGGGTGGAGGGGTGAGAAGGACAAAATGAATGCCATTTTGATCCAAAGGATGCCCTGATGGTACCCTGCCTACCTGTCCCTCCCACCTGAGCACCACGCTCCATCTGCTTCTCCTGCTCAGCAGCTTTTCAAGGATCATGGGGTCAGTATGTATTATTTGCTACAGCAACTAATACAATAAATTTGCTTTGCAGTCACAACTGCATTTCAGATTTTTTTCACATGGGCATCCTCCAGAACCCATAACAGAAGTTCTCCTCACCCATGACTACAGGGACTGTGTGGGGCACCCTGTTCGCTTTCCTGGGTTTTC
>WEIT01034852.1:2843-14075 GCA_013389985.1 Dryoscopus gambensis
ATCTAAGTGTTCTATTCATTTTCTGATTTGCTCCTACACAGGAATAGGGGGGCATTTCCAATTCTGACCTAAAAGAAGATAACAGCATAATTAAAAACCACTGTACACCTTTTATTTTGCCACCTAAATGAATTGTGGCCACCTGGTGCTTGTCAGATTCAGCAGCAGAGCAGATCCTTCTAGAAAACAATACCCAGAGACTGTTGGAAGAGACAGAAGGACAGAGTAGAATGCCTTTCTTGGAAATTTCTCTTGTCTGATTGCTGAAATCACACATTTTTATAGTGAAAGGGGTTAGGGTTAAACTGGTCCTGGTCTGAATGACTGCAGTAGTTTTTATGCTATAGAACTACTAAGAAAAAACCCTATTCCTTTATCTATAGCCAGTGGAGAAAAATAGGTATGATTCCTGTCGTACTTAAGTGTTTCACCCTGAAACTCTTGGTTGCTATCATAGAATAAACTTGGAAATGTATGTGTTCATTTAAAGTGAAGACAGGGATTTCACAGAAACAAATTAGTCCATGCACACTCTATAAAGCATATAAAGAGAACTCAGAATATTCTGAACACATCACATTTGGTACATCTTCTATGATCACCTGTACAATGTATGAGCTAAGCTCAGCAGCCCTACACAGACTGCTGGTGTTTTGCAGCTCGTCTGATAAATCCTAGATGTGTTAATCTCTTGTATAGTCATCATATTAATAGTGCAACTGGGACAAGAAATGTATAAATACCAGTCAAATTCAAACGTCTCCCAGATCCGTCCAGTCAACATTTCTTTGTTTGTTAAAGAAGAACATGCCAATGTTAGAATATTGTAATCTTATTACTATTATAGTTCTAATGTCAACCACAGCTACACATGATCATGACCACACGACCTGGTATGCCACAATTTCTTATATAGTGAAACACATACATTTCCCTCAGTTTTGGAATTAAAAATATGACTAAATCAAGTGAGTATGGATAAAGAAAAATTGAGGATCTCCTTGATGTCTCTATTTGCTTTTATATCGATGTGTTCATAAATTTAACCAAATATGTAAACTCAGACCCCTGACAATTATAATTCGGCCAATGTGATGGTCTCTTTAGTGCAAAACCTTCCATATTTTCAGAGGAAGTGAAAAAGAAAACACGAAGTAGTTTTTTTCTTTTCTAATAACTCTCCCAAGCTCTGAAAGATGTAGATAAAAGGTTCTATTTTACTTCTGTATTTATTCCTGGACTTGGAGACGGCACTTGTCATAGCCTTGGACATTGATCAGAAAGGTCTAAGAAAAGTTGACATCATGGTGAAATTAAATTCCTTGCCATTTCTTGACAGAAGGTGACATGCAAGTGAATATATTTCTTCCATTTTACCAGATGGAATTTATCTGGACATTGTAAGGATCCAACTCACAAGGAAAGTCCACATTCAAGCTGCTTAAGTGAAAAGAAAAAGATAGAGGTAAGTCATGAGTTATTGTTAGATGTTCTGTGTTGCTATATAAGTATTTTCCATCAGCTGATTGTATTCAACTGAGATGGTTTGCACCAAATCTTTTGTAACATGGGACAAAAAGCATTCAGATGTTGAGGCTGTTGACACTTGACTCAATATTCAGGAAAACTTATTAATTTTCATTACTACTCATGAACTCTGTAATGTTTAGAGATATTTTGTCCTCTAACCCTAAATTGCTATGACTGAAAAAAAAGGTTACAGTGAATCTATTTGGTTGCATAAATTAGATAGTCATATGATTATTCTCCTTGGAAAGTAGAGGGCAAGTGTTATGTCCTCCCATAAGAAAGAACATAGGAGGAATGTGTGTCAAGTTCTTTGTTTTCCAGTGCCTATCATGCCATTATCTTCAGACTCTAAATATTATTTTTAAAGGGAGGATTAAAGTTGGAAGGATAGTAAGTAACTAAGGGTTCATAAAGAGTCCTTTCTTGATCTAGTTCTGGAAAAAGAAATTAAATTTTACAGAAATACCTGACACATGCAGGGAATACTCACTTTTTCTGGCATTACATAATACCAAGTATTCATCTTATGATTTGCCTGTGGAGAATTTGAGATTTTACCCCCATTTACTTTAGAAACTGTATCAATGTGTTCATTCTAGACTTAGTGTTTTATCTTCAGATTTTACCCAGAATTTCTGAGCATAATTGAATAAATGATAGATAGAATCAAAAATCTGTCTTGCTCTCCTGACCAGAAAGGGTCACCTTTCTTCTCCGAAGTAAGAGAGAGTCCCTTTCTCCCAGCCCCTGGCAATGACATAAGATGATATCAAATAACACAATGTCTTGTCCATGCCCCCCACCGCTGATCTGGGCTGGAACCAGGACAGATATCATAGGTCCATACTGTGTTTTCCCTCCTTCCAGAGCTCTGAGAGTTTTTCCCATTTGAAAGTTAGTTCAGCATAGTTTTCAGAATACCATGTGACTGAAATATAATCTATACATATTTTTAACCAAGTTACTAAGAAGCAGAAAGTTATACCAAATCAAGTGAGCAACCTGTTTCATGAAGTAAAGCACTCACTTAAATTTTTATATTATAGGCTAGCAGTTTTTGCTCAGTTACATGCCTCGGCTGACTTAGATGTAAATTGTTATGCTTTAATAACTGGCTTACTGCCATCTATGTTAAGAAATATGCCACCATTATACTTAACATTCATTTCAGGGGAAGTACTGGTGCATACTAGATGTTATCAGCCTTATAATAACTTATTCTTAGTAAATCTGAATAGTAATTACACTCTGAATACTTTTGTGAAAACTAAGATAGTGTGATTGAGACTGGGACAACCATCAGCAAATGTTATCAACACCCAAGTATAGTCAAGACATAATTCAGTCTTTATTAAGGTGAGTATGTATCATATGAGATTAAAAAAAAATCCGATGCAAGAATAAATGCAAAGTTCATGAATATTTGTTTGTTTCACTATTTACAGAGAATGTCTACTAAAGGGACTTTTTTAAGCTGATGTCTCAGCAAATGACTTTTTACTTGCTAAATTCTTCCCCTGTAGAATCAAGGTGCAACAGCATGCATAGTCTTAACTCCAATTCACCTATACACTGTAGTAGTCCCAGTTCACCTTCACCGAAAGGGAATATGTAAGGGAAAATGTAAGGAAATATTTGTAGGTGTGTGACACTGCAGGGCTTGCTGGCTCAAAACATTTCAGATGCATGTCTGTGGGGGAAGGGGAAGTTCGGGACTTGCCTTGGTGAGGTGATGTGCTGCCCTCTACACCCTACCCCCCAGAGCCAATATCCCAGCCTGGCGGTGTGTCTCAGCTTGAGACAAGTTTAGGGGGAAACGCTCTGGCAAGAACATCTCCTCCCCAGAAGACAGGTTTCAGCACTCCCTCCCCCACCGATACAAAAGGAATTTCTTGGATAAAAGTGAAAAAACTATTTATTTAACAAGCAGAGTGCCAAAATAGCAACGAAAAAAAAATGAGTAATGTTAGACAGTAAACCTCCTCAATGTGGAGAAAGCTGGTGGTTTTAGAGTCCTGTCTGTAGCTGGCTTGGCCCCTCCAGAGGTCCAAGGCCTGGGTGCGGCATCCCTACAGCCTCCCTGCAGGTCCACGGGGTCTGATGATCTGGTTCTCAGATCACAGCTAGGCTGAACAGTTCCAGAAGAAGCAGAAGAAGAAGAAGCAGAAGAAGAAGAAGCAGAAGCAGAAGAAGGAGAAGAAGAAGAAGAAGAAGAAGAAGAAGGAGAAGAAGAAGGAGGAGAAGAAGAAGAAGAAGAAGAAGAAGAAGAAGAAGAAGAAGAAGAAGAAGAAGAAGAAGAAAAGAAAATTTCTTGCCTCAGCTAACAGGCTGGCTAAAAGCAGGAAGGTGCTCCCTCCCTCAGCTCTGCAGGAGTGAGAACACAGGGGAGTGTGTGTGAGTCCTTGAACACAAACCACGCTGAAGAATTTGCCTGGCTTCTCTTCCCCTCTCTCCTTGACCCAGCTTAAAGCTATGGGACCCATTTCTGGGTGATAAGATGATGACAGGGAAATACAGTATTATCATAAAATCACCCCAAGACACAGTGGCTGCCAATCCCTGGCACAGCAAAGTCAATGCCACACACCTGCCCCTGGAGCCTCCAACCCAGGTCCTGAGTGGCCAAATGACCTGAAGTCCCACCTGAGGGAAGGCCAAGGGGTATTTCAAGCAGAACATGCAACAACCACATGTATTGACTCTACCTTCTCTTGGAGTTTCTATCAGCTGAACAGCTCTAGAACCAGGAATGGTAGTAATGTTTGTTCTTTTCTATATCTTTTCTCTCTTTCTCTTTCTAATTCTAATTCCACCTTCTTGGAATTCTTGAGTAACTTATAATCAAATGGGTTTAGACTTTGCTGAGTTGAATAGGCTAAGTTAATGCTTTGAGAAATGTTTTATGTTGATTGAATGTCACTCTAAACTTTCTGCCACAGTTCTCTAATTTTCTTATGTTTCCAGTAAAGTTTTTTGACCCCTTGAGAATATCTTGTTGGTGTTTCTTCCATGTGTCTAACTCAGAGTACGTGAACAGTTGTAAGTCCTTTTAAGTGTGTAGTTGAGTGACGCTTTGGGGCCTAACAGTGGGAAAGAACCATGTTCACTTGCAGTTCATTCTTATATTCAACCTCCAAGGAGACTTGCTGCACCAAATTAAGTGGAAATCTCATTTAAAACATCTACTCCACAACCTCGCTGTACAACCTATGCCAGTCACTCTCCCAGTAAAAACCATCATATTTTCTGATGTTTAGACAGAAACTCCTGTGTTGTGCATTGACCCTCAAGTCAGTACTGACCCCTGAGATACACCACTAGTTCCTGGTCTTGCTCTAGATGAAGCCAGTGATCATCTGGTTACTCTGGGTGCAACTGTTCAGTACCTTTTTAATCCACTTCACTTCTGCTCACCCACCCCATAGTTCAACAACTTACCTGTGATAAATTTACGATATATTCAGTTTGCTTAAGTGTTCTTAAATATTTACGTTACCTGGGATCAGTCTGCTGTGAAAACATATAGACAAACATACGAGCGAGAAAGCATTGTGTGACGTTCATCTGGTGTCTCTGTCCCCTTGCTTGATTGCTTCATTTAAGCTCAGGCCCTTGCTCTACGTCCTTGTGTGTACCTCTGCCCAGCATTGCACCCGCTGTCCCTGATCCGGCATCGCTGACTTGGCTTCCTGGGCTCCTTGAGTCCTGGCCTGGTCTCAGACTCGCATTCTCACTATGGACATGGTAAATGTTGTCTGATTTGCTGGTCCCTGACTCTTCTCTTCATAAACACTTCTCTTTAGCAGCCACTTTCAAGATTTGTAAAGCTATTGTAAAGAAAATCATATTCTGCACATGAGAGAGAATTTATGATGCACTGGGCTTGCGTCCTTTAATAAATATTGGCTAGATGTTTGAGCATTCAAGTACTGCTTTTACAATTCCCTATGGAAAAAATCCCAGCAAAGTGGCCATTCATGAAAAGGGCCAATATTTCCAAACATTCAGATGTCTAATTTAATTGGTCAGGTTTTTTAAAAGTGTAGGTGAAATGATATCAAGCACTGTCCCAGCATATAACCACAGAGTACTATGACAGATCTGAAATTCAGATCTTTTATTAAGGTGTCAATTAAAGTATAATGCCTGGTTTGCTTAAGTCAGCAGCAAATATTTTCTGCCTGGCACTAAAGTCATATTGCCCTTCTTAATCAAAAGTTACCGAGCAACACTACTTGATAACCAAGAGAATCTACCTAGCATTTGATTACAAGGAAGAAGCAGCTGTTGTAAGAGTGAATATTCTACATAAGGTACTGAAGGTCATTGTGATTTCCTCCGTTTTATTAAGGGAAAAACCTGAAGCAGAAAATGACAAATAGTTTGCTCAAGGTTATCTGGCAGTTGCAGATCTACAAATAAGCTTAAGCCTTCTTAATCTTAGAAAAGGTGAAGAAGACAAGATTGCTTTCCTCATGGAATGTCTTGCACCTTCATTGGAACTATTTCTGAAAAAAATGAGAAAAAAAGAGTGTTTGTTAGAAATTAGGCAGTCATTTCCCCCCTGCCCACCCAAATATTCTTTATATTTTTGACTACTCAGTAATTAATTATTTTTTATTCTCTCTCAGCCATTCCTTTCTGGAAAAAAAAAAATATTTTTTAAGCAATGTTTACTATATTTAAAATATTTTTTCAATTTGACATGCTAGCTGTAAGAGCAATAAGTTGAACTTGAGTCATTTTTATAAAAAACTCTTCTTCTTTATATAGACAAATAGAGTGAAAGTGTCTGAAAGAGGCTTACTTTTTATCATTTCTTTTTTATTTAGAAGCTCAATAATTTGACGTATACTTCATTTTAATCAGATTTTAATGAGATTTTAATCAGGAATTTAGAAACATTTTCTTTATTCATGCTAGTCTAAAGAAGACTGCCTCAGAAGTTGAAATAATTTACTGATGTCCTTTAGTACTTGAAAAAAGTATCTGTTTTGGAACTGCTGAAGAAAATACTTAAATCCATTGTCTGAAAAGTGGTATTTTTGGGGCTTTATATAAACATTTTGGCTTATTTTTGCATCTGAAGTAAAAAATATTTCTTTTCCTGCGTGATTCTCTTTCTACCATTCCCATATTAACCATCTGTTCTGGTTTCTTTCCCTCATCTAAACCCCCTTCTAACATACTTTTTTTTTTTTCAACAACGTTAAGCTTTTCTGTGCAGGAGTCAACAGAAAATGTGAATTTCTTTCAGCCATATATCAAGGACCACAAAGTTTCCATTCTTCCAGGCTTCATATTTTCATGACATTCAAGTTCAGTATCATAAGCTGTGAAGAGTGTAAGTTTTGATCATCTGAAGGTGCTTGGAGGTATGGTTTTAAAATCACGCTCAGGATTCTTGCAGGAGAATGGCTTGTGAACCTGAGGTAGTTTCAAGCAAAAGTTTGTGCATATGCACTACACCCCACAGAAATAGAAAACTTGATGTTGTTGGGAAGCATAACATGGACATGTGAGTTTATTAAATATTCATTAAAATTTTTTCATGTGCAGATCTTTGATAAATATGCCTGATTCACTGAGCATGCACTGAAAGGGTTTCTGTCTGCATGGACAGTGTACATATTTGGGATTATTGCATGGTAATTCCAGTTGAAAAAAGGGGAGCTAAATACATTGAAGACATAAATTACTAACTGAAGAAATTTACTTGCAATCCTCAAAGACTTGGATGGCATCAGCTTCTAACTGCCTTATCAAAATGAGTGTCAAGTTCCTAATGAGATAGAACTTCCTAGGTCTGAACAAACTATATATTAGGTTCAGCTCACATAACTTACTTTGGGGTTTGAGTTTCTCTGACATCTTTATTCTTTTTTCCACATGTATCTCTATATTCTCTGAGCCAGAAATTTGCAAAGTCCTACTTTCTTCAGCAGTGTCTGCCCTATCTACTGGTAGGACACTTCTCAGATCACTGAGCTCTCCAGGCTTCTCTGATCCTGTAGTTTCTGAGATAAATACTACATGAACACTAGTCTTGCTGACCCTTTTTATCAGAGCTCCCAAATGAGAGTATAACTTTTTTTTTCTCCAAAGTCCTTTGTGTATCTGTGACTGTGTCTCCAAAACACTGGAAGCAGGATTACCAGTTAACAGGAAAAATTGGTCAGAAGTAAAATGATGAATTACAACACACTGAAAATATTGGAGACAGATGATGATCTTACTGTAAGGGCTAGTGAAGGATAAAAGATGCACTTTTGAGTACCAACAGAGAATTAGGGGAAACTGCATTAGGTTGATAATATTAGTCAAAAATTCACTGATACATCTCAATTACAAATGGAAATTTGCTATGCAAATAATTACAAAGCATATAAGAAAAGGATCTCTAAACCATGAAACTGTAAACAAGTAACTTTGTAAAATAAACTAATTAATACTCCTTATTTCATTGTGATTTCAATGACAATGAAGTCCTTTTTTTTTTTCCCTTTCAAGCAGCTGAACTTCAAATCCTTGGAGAATTGACTCTGGAGAGGTTCTAATGAGACCTGTACTGTACATCAGTGTTATGAGTTAATTGAACAGTTAATGGGAGATGTACAATAGTAAGCACAGGTTTTGTTTCTGGATTAATGTACAACTTGTATACTGTTACTGACAGATATATGGGCAATTTTTCATGGTGATTAGGCATTGAAAACATTTAACTAGTCATTGAAAGTTGAAACATAAAGATCTATTCAGCCCTCAAATTTTTTTCTTAATAGGGAAAAATGAAATAAACAGACATTTTCCCATCAATAGTGTATTTGGAATTGTTCACTCAATATAGACTTTAAAGGGCCCTGAGGAAAACTTGTGATGATCTCCATTTTGCATCAAGCCTGACCAAGTCCTAAATGATTCTTCCATAAGACTTACAGATAATATATTACTGGTCTCTTCATTAATGTAATTCTTTCAGATGATGACACAGAAACAGAAAAATCCTCCAACTCCACATCTGTGTGAGACCCGTGATAGTAGGTTGTTTTAATTCACTTCAGTTTTCTGTTTTAACCATAGTATACAAGGTATAGTATACTAAAGTAAAACATAAATATTCATGGAGTGAGAAGTTTTACATTGCTGATATGGATCATGCCATGGTAAGCATTCTCAGAGCTTTATATTTCCAAGACTACAAACAGCTTTTAAAGATGTCAGATAAAGTAGGATTTTGGCTTCTTGGCTTTTCATTTTTATTTTGTTTCCTTTTGAATGATTTATAGCTGTTGTGCCAGTCTATCCACAAAACCAGCCTTACTGAATTATACACATAACTGTAAGTGTTCACAGAATTAGGCTTACATTAGAAAAATGCTTTTATTTCCAATTGCTTGATGTGATGAAGTCATTCATTCAGCCCATGCATAAGTGAGTTGACCAAATTCATCTCAAGTATAAGTGGGCACAAATCAAGATAAGTCATTGGAATTGCACCAACTTTCACCACTGCTGAATTTCTCTCACTCTACCACGGAGTGGTTAACGTTGACTCAGTGTAAATAGTTTACCAACATTGATCCAGATAAGATAAATAACGCATCATTACATAGAAAGATAAGAATATGTCCTAGTTTCAGCTAGGGTAGAGTTCATTTCTTCTCAGTACCTGTTACAGTTTTGGATTTGGAATTAGAATGGTGTTGATAACACAGCGATGTTTTGGGGTTTTTTTGAGTTGTGTTTTTACAAAGTCAAGGACCATTTCTTTCCTTGTCTCATGCTCTGCCAGTCAGGAATTATGCAAAAGAAACTGGGTGGGAGCACAGCTGGGACAGATGATTCAAACTGACCAAAGACAGAACATAGAGAACATCATGCCCAGTATAGAAACTGGGGGAGAGTTNTAAACTGTTATTATCTCAACATCCAAGTTTTACTTTGATTCTCCTCTCCATTCCACGGGGCCAGCGGTGAGAGAGAGAAAGGATTAGCAAGAGGCTGTGTGGAGTTTCATCTCCACCTGGGCTTAAAATCACAACAGAATACTTGCAAAATTATAGGTTGAAAACTCAGAAGAAAACACACTTTTTACCCATAACCATTAGTTTTAGAGGCATTGTTCAATCTTAAGATCACAAAAAAAAAAAAAGGATGCCTTTACAATTTGGTTTTTCTATGCCAAAAGACTAGGATTCGCAAAAATAAGTACCCATCAATTGTATGTCTTATGTTTTTTTCCTAAGGGTATTTAATTTTTCCACTCTATATTCTCCCCTGTGATATACACTGAAAGTGAAAGCATGTCTGTGCATGCATTATGCAGTACAGAAAAATTTGTCTCAGTATTTAGAGAATTGGGGCCACAGTGGTGGAATTTCTTTTAGAAATGTATCTGGTTTAGAAGAGTATATCTGGATGTAAAATTATAGAAATAGGTTAATGAACTATGGGCCTTGAAGATGGAATTGTGCTAGCTACAGGAAATCAAATCTGATTTTATTGACATCAAAGTAAATTCACCATGAGTGCACATATTTTTCCTTCAGTTAGGGAAGGGGTACTACTCAACCTACAAAAAAAGAGAAAAAATTTATCCCTATGTATTCAAATTTCAAACCAGGAGAGATTTCTGCTGTGCTTTATGATAGTAACAAGTAGTGCAACAGAAACAATCTAAAGGTTCTAGACAGGGAGAGAAATCATCTGTGCATGTTAATGTAAGAAGCATTTATCAGTTCACTCTTCAGTTTTTCCAGATGTATTAATTTCCCAGATGACATTGTTAGATGTTTTCTATTGCTTGCTGAGGGAAGCCAGTAGCTGAAAAATATATTTACAGAATTTCCATTGAAGAAATATTCTTCCTAATATTGTAAAGTAATTACTTCTTGTTTAAGCAAGTCTTGAGGCAGAAAGCTCTAGACGTGATGCTATGTATAAAGATAACCATTGGTTAGCATGAAATATGCATTCATTCTATTAATGCGAAGTGGTAAGTAAAAGTGAAGTCTATCATAGTGGACGCAGAGGGAATATTATATAATGCACATGTCTACAGAGACAAAGTAATTGTATTGTATGCATTGAAAGCAAGCCTTCCCTCCCAATTAGAGAAGTTTTCCATTACAGCATTCTGTTTACAATACTAGAAAGGCATGAATTTTATTTAGTACCCAGCAAAAAAATACTTGAACTCCAAAAATATTGGACTGGCAAAAAGTTGTTGGCATGGGATTATGTGCACAGCAGTGATCATCAGGGGCATCCAAGAAGAGGTTGCCACCCCTCCTGTTAGCAAAGTGCCATCCTTTTTCTGCAAGTGCAGTGACAGAGCAGAAGGGAAAGAGGAACATACGTTAAAGCAGCCACAGACAGCTCAAAGATACATGGAGTCAGTGAGTTTACAATACAGACAGTGAGGCTAATTTCTTCCCCAGTGGAAAAATGGGGCCAGGATGTGGAGATGGCCACCTGAGAGGTACACATCTCACACATCTGTGAGAGGTCCATGGGTGTCATGATCTTGTTATTAAAGTTCTTAGAAATGCCTCTGCCCGAATTAAGGTGCAAATGAGACCATATGCCAGTGACAATAGTATGGTTTTATTTGATAGTAAATATGAGAGAGAGAGAAAGAAAGAAAGAAATAGAAAATAGGTGGGGGAGACAGAAAGGGAGTGACAGGGACAGAATAAGGAA
>WEIT01034852.1:23897-48980 GCA_013389985.1 Dryoscopus gambensis
AGGACTGACAAGAGTCCCCCAGTTCCCATACCCTCTGTGACACTTGATGAGGGGAAAGAAGAGTCAGGAGTTAAGTACCTGACCCTGAAAAAAGCAGAGGTAGGGAGATGTTTTAATTTTGTCTTTGTCAGTATTCAACTCTATTTTAACTGACAATAAATTTATTCCATTTTCTCCAAAGTCAGTCTGTTTTGCTCATGACAGTAAGTGGTAAGCACCTCCTTGTCTCTATCTCAACCCAGGACCTTTTCCATCTCATTATTTCCCCCTATCCTGTGCAAGAGGGGAAGTGAGAGAACAGCTGGATGGGCAAAATGCAGCAAGCTAAGGTCAACCCACCACACCTACAGGAGAGTCTATTATATCTTACAGGTCCTTGCTATTTCTTTCCTTCTAAGACTTTCATCCAAATTTAGTCCTTCTAGTGGTTTCTAGTATTCTGCTGCAACCTTCTGCAGATTCTCAGCAGTATTCACCTCATCAGCTACAAGTTTGAAGGGTGTACAGTCACTTTCTTATGTTTCACAACACCACTTTCATCAGTCTTTTAAATGCCATTCAGGAAACTGTTCAAAGAAGCTAAGTTATACATCAGATTTTGAAAGGTGAGACAAAAGAACATGATAATTTACTGAAATAAGATTCAATAAAAAGATTTTATTCTGAAATATGATTTAAAACATGTTGATTTTATTTTGAATAATAATAATAACAACAAAAGTATAACATATTTTTATTTACAGTGGAGATATGATTTTCCCTAAATTAGCACTACATGATAATCCTGAATTGCTCTTGCTGACATTGAAATTATGGTGCTTCAGTAAGTTATAAAAACAGAAAACTTTTTTAACTAGGCTCTATCTTTTTGCAACAAAGATTAGGCAAACAATGTACTTATCTTCCACCCACATCTGCACATAATAGCAAACACTTGAAAGGGTGCATGGAAGAGAAACCCAGAATTAATGCAAAACCACTGATCTCCAGTACCGATATGTAAACATTAATGGCAAAGATTCAGTTTACATTCCTTATAATAGCACTCTCTTATATAGCAAGTCTCACATTTTTATTTTTATTAGTAACAATATTGACAAAACAAGACCTAATCTTGATTGCAAGCTCTTGTGAAAAATGATGTTGCTACAATATCTCATTCTGGAAACCCCTAATTGTCAGAGGAAATTAATTCCTGAATTGTACTGTGGGCTGCCAGAGTAAAATGAGGAAGTGTTGTGGTTTAACCCCAGTTGGCAACTAGGCCCAACACTTGATCACTCTCCCACTGTGGGTTGGAAGATGGAACATGAACAGGAAAAGTGACAAAACTCGTGGGTTGAGATAAAGACAGTTCAATAGGTAAAGCAAAAGCCATGAAAACAAGCAAAGCAAAATAAGGACTTTCTTCACTACTTTCCATGGGCAGACAGGTGTTCAGCCATCCCCAGGAGAGGAGGGCTCTGTCACACATAATGGTGGGAACACAAATGCCATAAGCCTGGACATGCTAAGCATGATGCCATATGCTCTAGAATATCCCTGGTGTCACTTGGGGTCAGCTGTCCTGGTTGTGTCCCCTCCCAAATTTTTGTGCAGCCCAAACTGACTTCCTGGTTTTGTGGGGTAAGGAGAAGAAAAGGCTTTTACTCTGTGTAAGGACTGTTCACTAGTAACTAAAACATCTCCCTGTTATCTGCACTGCTGCCGGCATAAACCCACAACTTATCCACATACTTGCTACTGTGAAGAAAATTTACTCTACCCCAACTAGAAGTAACACTGGTAGCTACCTAGTAAGTGAGATGAAAGTGGTTAAGAGACAGAAGAGCTCCACACCTGGGGAAAAAATTAAAAAGCTTAATTCTTGTCTAAGAGGAATTATTATCTAAGGATCAAAACAATGCTATCAGGAGGGATTTTTCACACTTTTTCTTCTTCACACAGTCTATTTTGTGTTTCTGCTTCTCATTAAACTGAAATCAGGTCATCTACTCCTTTCCTGAAATCTGGTTGAATATGAAGAAGCTACAGTGATTTCCTTTATGTGATCAGTGATTAAAAGATCTGGTAATTAACTAATACAAATTAGTCCAGAAAGATATGCAAAAACAGAGGCATTGAAGAAAAAGACAGATCAAAACTTCATAGTTATTTATAAAGTTATTAGAAATCTATAAATAAATCAATCTTTTCTGAATTGTTTAGACAATATTGTTTATATTGTTCTGAGTCTTCAGAGCTCCAGTCATATTATAAATTAAATGTTTGTACACAGATATAAATATAGATCTCAGATTGGTTCTCAGACTGAATCTCAGTGTTAAACCAGACGTGGATGACTTTTATAAGCTTTCAGCTATGGTGAAATGTTGTTCTCAAACCATCTGCTCAGTGTAAATATAATATATTAATATTTAAACTACATAACATTTAATACATTGTAGTGTGAAAAGTTCAGGAGCATGGACACACAGAATTTACTGTAGTCAGTGATGATCAAACCATGAGAACCTATCAAATTACTGAAAAATTCAGGCAGTACAACAAACTAGTTAGTAGTTCTCTTTTTGGAAAGCATCGTGTGTTTTCTGACACAATCAGATGTAGATGATATTGGCACATATGAATATATAAGGCATCTCACTGGATTGAACTAAGGCTACTGTGATCATTTTAAATCACAAAGAGAACAATTTTACACTGTAATAAATGGTTTTCCAGTAAGCTGCTTGTGACATAAAAATGAATTCTATGTCTAACTTTTCCAAAATATTTGCTGAATATGTATGGGAATATTCAAAAGAGTAATAGATAACATTTTCCTGTGTTTACACCACTTGAATGACCATAGACTTATTCTCTGCTCCAACAGCTGCAGTGCAATTAATATTGAAGTTTGAAGAAGTATTTATTAAAGAATTTAATCAAGTATTTGATTAAAATGCTGCATATGTCATTGATTAACCGAAATCAGAATAAAAATAAAGTGTATGATTGATGGTGAAGCTGAGCTAGTTAATTAATTCAGTTCTCTGGATCATTTATATGCTTTCAAGTAGACTATTCTAAAAAGATATGAAAAGCAGTAAATAAGATTCCATCACACTTGACCACTCTTCGAGTTGAAACCAAAAATACGTATCTGAATTGTAGGAAGGCTTATTAGTTATTTGGTTTTGTTCATTTTCTCCAGTGCCATATGTAAAGATGAAAACAAATGCTGCAAGAAGTAAAATAGAAAGGCTTCAAATTATTGTTACACTAAATGGGATGAAAGAAACTTCTCCAACACAAATTTGATGTGAATAAGCAGACACCTCTTTACTGGGGGTGCCGAGAAGATGGGGAATAGCTCCCTCAAAATGTGTCCCACTCAACAAACACAATGCATCCCTTTTATATAATTTTTCTTCTAAATCAGCATACATGAGTTCTTTTATATACTATGTATACTATGCCCGCTCTTAAATTTAACCTTTACTTTGATTGGTTCCAATAGTTAATAACTTTCTCAGTATTCTTATCCTAAAACAATCACTGGCTATTTCTACTAAGGTCTACTGATTGTAATCCTCAAAATTAAAATCAAGATGGGAAGGGTAGTGGATATCCAAGCAGCGTAACTGGTGAGCATGATGGCCTCCACAGTTTCATGACTGAAACATAAAGGTCCAATAACTTCTTGTCAAGGTCTCCACGGTTACACATTCCAAATACAGCACTCTTGATATTTTATACCTTATACTTCACTACTTTCTACTTATAATCATAGCTAACTCTTTTATATGATTTGCTTATTTGATCAAAATATTCATAACAATTGTACCAATACAGGTTTTATATATTTTCTCCTGTTGATAAAAAACAAAATTATTATCTTTATAATACAAAACACAAAGCAGAAGGACAGACTAGACACACAACACTAGAATTTTGAAGGCTTGGCGTAAATGGTGGATCAAGAAAGCTATATTAAAAAAAGTGATTGTTTAAATTGTTAAACAGCTTTCAGGTTGATTTCCTGATGCATCTTTGGTTTTTAACCTGAGCAGGGTTTGGAGCCAAGTAACTCCACACAACACACTACCTCTCCTGTCCTGAGTGACCACCACAACAGATGGAGATCAAATTCCCAGACTAAGTGAACTCAATGGACATTTATAAATATTTTACAGACATTTCACAGGGGTGTCACAGGGGACATTTCTGTAAACTAAGGGAATCATATCTGTGTACAATATTAAAGGATGAGAAAGGGGATGGTCGTTAATGAGGAGGTATTGGATAGTTCAGAACCTGAGCATGACATAAATGGCACGGAATAAGGCGTGTGGAATATGCTGTGTTTTGGCTGTGGTAATTAATTTTCTTTACAGTAGTGAGTAGTCATGGTTTAAGAATAGCATTCCCCAGTTCAGTGCTCCCACTGAGACTCTCCCAAACTAGACCCTGCTCAATCATTCCCTACCTTCCCCTCCCTTTCCTGCTCTGAGGTTGGAGTTGAAAACTGGAGGCAGAAAAGGTGCAAATCACTGGTCAAGATAAGAACAATTCACTGGACACAGCAAAGAGATAAGAAAATGAACAGTGAAAGCAACAATGCTAATAACAAAAGCGTACAAAGAGTGGGTGATTTATATGCAAAATACTCACCCAGACAGAAGCGATGATGCTGCTTAACTGCAGCCAGTGGTGGCAGCTCATCTCAAGTGCTCTGTCCACCAGGCTTGCTCCATGCCTTTCTTCTCCAAAGCAAGAGAAAGTCACCTTCCCCAGTCCTGGCAATGACAGTGTTGAATAACAAAATGTCTTGGCCATGTGTCAGAGATTGCAAATAGTTTATGCCCCAAACACTGATATAAAGTTTTAAAGATGCTACAGACACAGAAACCTCCTTGAAGAACTTTGGACTGTAAGTCAAACTGCTGATTAGATAAAAGGAAACCCATTGTTCAGTCACCTCAGGCTGAGGGAAAGGTATGCATCCACAATAGGCCAAAGCCTCCAGCTGCCATCCCAGCTGAGTTTGGTGGTGGAGGGGGAAGAGTACAGCTCATAGAAGCCAGGTTTACCCAGACTCGCCCAGTCGAGGCAGGAGGAGGAGGTCTCGGGTGCAGGAGAGGCAATAAACACCCATCCTCCAGTTACACAAACTGGCCCAGCTGTGGAACCCCCAACCCCACTGGGCCCATCCATGGGACATTCACGTGAATGCCCCACAGGACTGCACGTGATGCAACAGACACAGAGTCTGCTGTAAGAGATCACCCTCCCTCCTCCCGGGGAGACATGCCCAGACGTGCCTGCCTAGCCTGAGCATACATACCCATGGGATCCCATGTTTTTGGGGGACCTATACCACCGGGAAGACCTGCTGAAGAGGATCACCGAGGCACCAGTGGGACCCACGGAGTGGTGATATTCTTTTTATTCTGTCTTTGTCACTCCTCGTCCCCCCGCCTATTTTCTATTTCTTTCTTTCCCCTTTTCTCTCCTCTTTCTCTCATATTTACTATACAATAAAACCTATATTATTGTCACTGGCATATGGTCTCTTTTGCACCATAATTTGGGCAAAGGAATTTCTAAAGAACCTTAATAATAATAATAATAGTAATTGAATCATAACACCATGCCCCCTGCTGCTGATCTGGGAGGAACCAGAACAGGAGTAGAGAGCTACATTTTGGATTTTTGCTGATAGCACAGAGAAGTTTTTGATAATGCTGAGCAGTGCTTGCACAGTCGAGGCCTTTTCTGCTCTTTATGCTGCCCTGCCATTAATGAGTAAGCTGAGGGTGCACAAAAGTTTGGGAGGAGCTACAGATGGGATAGCTGACCTCAACTGACCAAAATTATATTCTATACCGTATGATGTCAGGCTCAGCATATAATCTAGGAGTAAAGTTGGTTAGGGGCTAGCTAGGCATTGGTTGATAGGTGGTGAACAACTGTTTCTCATTTGTTATCATTTGTCTTTATTGGGTTTTAGGTCTCTCTCTTTTTCTTTTCTTTCTCCCTTTTCATTGCATTATTAGTGTTGCTATGATTATGACTTTTATCTCAATTATTAAACTCCTCTTACCTCAACTCATTTGTTTTCTCACCTTTACATTTCCATTTCTGGAGGGAATGAGTAAGCAGTAGTTTAGTGCTTAGCTGTCAGCTGGGGTTAAACCACAACAGGGCATTATGTCATATCGCTCGGTAAAATCAAGCAGAGACCACTGTCTGACCTTGAGGCCAGCTGGTGCAGGCTCACTGAATTCATATAGTGCAGTATTTGGCCCAAGGCTTCTTCAGGGCCCATATGGCATCTCTACAGCCAAAATAAGTAAATCTAATTCTAATTGTGTGTATGCATGTGTCTGTGTATGAAGGAAGGGGTTCATTTCAAAGTTAGTCAAGAAATTGCAGAGATGTGTTATAGTTCATTATGAGAATGTTTTCAAAATAACAAACTGAAAGCTTTTGTGGCGAGCCCTGGTGAGTGGGGTAGAATCAGATAGTGGGTATTTGAAGGTACAAAGCCAACTGGGCTAATGTTGGAGGACCTTGTAGGGCAGAGAAACACAGATAACACAGATGGTGCATTATTATCCGTACCATCTATGGCACATGATCCTTAACATACATTAACGCCTAAATCATGCCCAGACAATGTCTTGGAAAGCAAATGGGAATGGCTCAAGTATGTCATGGAGCATGCAACCACTTAAGCCAGTATGGATGATCAGCAGTCTAATGCTGACTTTGCCTCCTGGCACTGTCTTACTTAACAGTACAGATATGAGTTATCTGTCTCCATCAGCAGTAGAGGAAGTTTTGGGTGAATAGGTAAGCTTTCCAAGGGATGTCTTTAGTTTTGATTATACAGTTCAGTCCCTAATGAAATTGAAGATCCATGAGGTGAGACATTAGGTAAAACAAGTCAGAAAAAGTAACCTTATGGGTTGATTTCCATGGCACTCTTTGGTCTTTTTTTTTGTTTGGGTGGATGTTTTTGGTTTTCTTTTCTTGATGTGTTGAGTCATATATTGTTCACGTTTTACCAGATGTCCTGGTAGCATAGGTAGCAAAAGGAAAAGGAGGACTATTTTGATACTCAAAAATACTTTGGTGTATCCTGGCACTTTGGTTTTCTACCTTTTTTGTTCTGTGGTGCATCTATGAGCTGTTTAGATCTCTTTACGATATCAGTATATATAATTTATGATTATTTCATTTTGCAGAAAGTCTAACAGCATTCATTATGTCAAAGTTTATTGAGTGTTTTGCTATCAATATAGAAGTTCATAAGACTTACGGTCTGAAGTTTATCTAAGCTAACATAAGGAGAAATTACATGAGGTAAGAAATGTATACATATTTCCTAGAAAGTAAAGAAAAAACCACATCAGCAACATGTCCTGCCTTACAGTCCTCAGGCAAGTGCCTAAGGGTAGGCGAATCAAGTGCTTTGTGCCTGGAATTAGTGCTAAATATTATTTGGATTCTATCTGTGGACTAAACATTTTATACCACTGAGTCAGACCTCAGGTACCCAGGCTTCAACCAGGTACTTTGTTGGACAAATATGATTAATAAGATGGGGGAGTTTCTTTCTAAACACATTATAGCTTGGTAAACAGGGCTTTTTGCGGGTATGAATCAAAAGCCAGTTACAGACTTCCGTGCCCAGGGCTCAGGACTCACGTGGCCAGAGCTGGGCTAGGCTGGTTTCAGCTCCTGTCCCAGGGCCAAGTGCCTATTTCCTCCCCTGCCTGAGCCTGAGCTGTGCCAGTGCCTCCATGGGACGAGTCTGACAAACCCAGGGAGTTGCTGCCAGACAAACAAGAGCCTCTGAGGGGGCTGAGCCTGGGAAGGCTGCAGGGCCATGCTCACACTCAGTGGAAGCAGCTGGAAGGCAGCAGTCCAGGGCAAGGAAACAAAAATAAGACCAAGATGAATATCATATCCCTCCTAGTCAGGGCCTTGGGATACTGAAGGCTTGCTGTGTTACCCCTTACAGAACAGTGACATTAGAGGGACATCATGAGTGTAAGAATAGCATCAAAGGAAGGGGCAGCTACTAGTAAGATTTCTATATAACAAGTTACAGTATATCAGTGAATGTTTTCTACATTAATTTGTACTCAGAATCCTAGTGTTTCTTTAAGTGAACTAATGGTGGCTATTTGTTCTATTTTAGTCAGATTTTTTGAAATGTTAACTATACACAGACACACAAAAAAAATTGTTGAGTGCACACATGTGACTTCTTTTCTTTTACCCATAGTGGAATATTGTTGGTTAGATGATAACTTAGACTTGAATACAAAAGAGTATTACAGTCCCACTGTGAGTACTGCATACAGCTCTGGGGTCCCTGACACAAGACGGACATGGACCTCTTGGAGGGAGGCCAAAGTAGAGCCAAGAAGATGGTTGGAGGGATGGAGCACCTCTCCTATGAGGAAAGGGTAAGAGAGATGAGATTGTTCAGTCTGGAGAAGAGAAGGTTTTGGCATGACCTATTTGCAGCCTTCCAGTGCCTAGAAGGAGCCTATAGAAAGATGGAGAGAAACTTTTTACAGAGGCATGTAATGATAAGACAAGGGGGAATGGCTTCAAACTGGAAGAGAGTAGGTTTGGATCAGATATTAGGCAGAAACTCCTTACTGTGAGGGTGGTGAGACACTGGAACAGTGAGGTTGTGGATGGCCCATCCCTGGAAGTGTTCAAGGCAAGGGGGCTTTGAGCAAGCTGGTGTTCCTGCCCATGACAGGGATGTTGGAACTAGATAATCTTTAAATTCCCTTCCAGTCCATGCAATTCTATGATTCATTCATGATAATCCATAGTTTTGAATAATCTAAGTCATGTAATGATATTTTTAGAACACATGGATGAATTTAATTAATTTTGGAGACCATATCTACCAAGTATTTAATACTCTAATAAGGGTTTTTTTTGTTTTGAAACATTTAAAAAAATTAGTTAAATCCATGTGTATGTAGGCAGCAACTATTGATGCTTTTTCTTTGTCCTCACTTGGTCGTACTGTAGATAGGACACAATTCACAAAATACTGATATATTTCAAATAAAGTCAGTTTATTCTGCCTTCCAAGAGGATTCAGCACAAAGCAGCACTTAATACTTGTCTATAAAATGGCTTAATAAACCTAGCCTTACTTTTAAGTCAACAAAGCTATCTGGACTTGATGGTTTCAGAGCAGAGTTTAATAAACACAATGATTAGTCTGTTCCTGAAATGTTTCACGCGTAACTTTGGAAAGGATGACATCTTGAGTCATAGAGTGTATTTGCTTCTAAAGGCTTTTGAAAGAACAATCAGAACCCCTTAGGATTTTAGACCATGACAAATTCCTTGAAAACTATTTGTACAAAAAAAGGATTAGGATTTGCAAGCACATAAAGTGCTCTTTGGGCTTGCTAACTCTCATCAAACAGGCTTCATTTCTAAAGAGTGCTTGGTATGATATTCTTTATAATTAAAATACGTTTCATTCCAAGTGTAAACTCTGTTCTTGGGCTTCAGAAGCCAGAAGGCATTAGGACACTCTTAATGAAGCTAATTAGTTAACGCTCTGGTTAAGATTCAAAAGGGTATTTTCATCTAGCAATATCTGGATATGCCATTAGGCATTGCTTTTAGGTTTGAGGTTTTGGGTTCTTTTAGTTTGCATATGGAGTATCCTTTTGCAAACTTTGCTGTCATCTTAGAAACAAAATATTTTTGATTAATAAACAGGGTTTTTTCTTTCTGTTTGAAAGGAGCTGTCACCAGTCATGAACTCAGATGACTTAAATGGTCCAGGTTGTAATTGTGGATCCTGGAATAGTTTGGGTTTTTTTTCCTCTGACCGTTTCATAAATTAAAATGCACAGCGTAAACATAAACTAAGGGTTGCTTGCAAATATTAAAACCTGAAGTCACAGCTATAATAAACTTTAAATATGGAAAAAGTATCAGTAATGTTATTTGTATCTTATGTGATAACTGACACATCCACAACTGCAGAACTAAAAATAAATAAATAAATATGTAAACAGACCAGACCATCTGAATACTGCTGTCTCAGAGATACAGTAGGAAGAGAGAAAAATGTCAGTCTTTGCTTACTTTTCATGTAGTCTTTGAGTGGAAAAAATTATATGTTTACCACCAGCTTAAAGTATTCCTGATGTTCTTTGTCTTTTCCATAGTTTCTCTGTATGCATTTGGAAAGTTGTCAAAAGACTAAAAGCTGCTTCATAAAAGAGGCTTGGTGTATATATTTAGCTGTTTCCTCATGGAGGTGAGCTTGCTGGGCATGAACAGCGTCTGAACAAAAATTATCTAGGCACACTGAGAATAGCAGCATAACACAAAAAATATGTCTGTCAGCAGACGTTTCCAACAAATATTTCTGGGGAGGAAAAAGGCTCCACCAAGACTCCACATCAACTACCCCCCAAAAGAAACCACCTTAGAGGTTTAAAATTTTACTTCTTACATGTTTCATAGCCACTTCTTGTGAACGAAGTGCTGATATAACCTCAGTGGCAAAGAAAGTGCTTGTTGATGGTTAATTATGGAACTGCCCCCTAAGTGGAATTCAGTACCATGTTGTTAAGATACATATGCTCCATACACATTTATGAAGACAGTTAATTGTTTTAAAGTTAGATAAAACTTCCCAAGGGAGAAGAATTTTCCCTTGAGTAGCCAAGACCTGTTGAGATTATCAATTAAAAATCCTAACCAGGTACTGTAGCTGCAGGGGTAGATGAGTGCTTCTATTCACTGATGACCCCTTCTAGACTATTTTTATTCAAACATTCATTTTAACTACTGAGAGGACACTGTTTCCTCTTGTCCTGTCACTTCTTACTTGGGAGAAGAGACAGACCGCCACCTGGACACAACCTCATTTCAGGTAGTTACGGAGAGCAAGAAAGTCTCCCCTGAGCCTCCTTTTATCGAGGCTGAATACCCCAACACTGGAGAAGGGAAAGAGTGTAAGGAGTACAACTCATGAGGAGGAAGGAGTGTCAGAGACAATGTGGTGAATCGACCATAATCCCACTTGCCTGTCCCCATGTATTGCTGAGCAGGAGGAGGTACAGGATTCATGAGTAAGGTTAAGTCTGGGAAGAAGGGAGGGGGAAATTGTTTTAAGATTTAGTTTTTATCTCACATTATCTCACCCTGATTTGATTGGTAACAAATTAAAATAATTTTTCCCCAAGTCAAGTCAGTTTTGCCTGTGATCATAATTGGTGAATGATGTCTCACTCTTCTTATCTGACCAATGAGTTTTCCATCTTTTTTTCTCCACTCCCCTGTCCAGGTGAAGAGCACAAGTGATAGAGCACCTTTGGTAGGCATCCGGCATTCTGCAGCCACCCCAACCTGAAGACCCTTCAGCAGATGTAAGCTGTTGATCCTGCGAAGCTGCATGAATATTTCACATGAGTTTCAGTAAGAATATGCATATCTGTATAATTATGTATGTGTAAGTATTTCAGGCTTGGAAAGATTCAGTCCAGATCCAAGTACTCAGGAGTACATTAGTGGGGACAACTGGAAACTCTGTTAGTTTTATAAATAAAAATACAGACTCAAGAAATGAACATAATCACATAACAATTCAGGGTATGAATGGGCACAAGGACTTGAAAGATTTTAGGAGACATTGCCAGCTGTGATGTGAGAAGATTTTAGCTATGAAAATCCACAAAAAAAAAGTACTCATAAAGAAATAAGAATTTCAAAGGTTTTACTTTAGTCCATTGAGGGACTAAAGACAGAACAGTTACATGGACTGAATGATGGGGGAGGGGGGAGGATTATATGAAATGTGTCACAGAAAGAACAGATATGCTTATGAATGACAAATGGAGGTGAGTTATGAATTGAATGTTATAAAATATAAAGAAGACTATGATTTTTTTCAGGTAAGTAGTGGTGCTTTATAGAGATAATACCCTTTAGATTATGACTGACTTTAGGAGTAGAGACATATGTTGAAATAGAAATAGTATAAAATGAAAATATGAAACATGGATATATTAAAATTGGGAGTTTTAGAAGGGAGAGGAGACGGTGAAGCAATGCATCCTCAAAATCAGAAAAAGTGACCCAGGTAGAGGTTGTCATTTTCATAGTCAATGCAATATATAAAACAAAAATAGTGCAACTGCTAAATTGCACTGTGGTCGCTCCATTTGTGTTTGGCCAAATCTTTTTCAGTCAGGCATAAGTACCAGAATGAATGTTTAATTTCAAGCAGGCCATACCTGAAGGGATTATTTACAAGTAAATGTAATGATATTGAGGAAGTAATCAATTAAGAAGAAATGTTTAGTGGTTTAAAAAGTTTACAGTGGGTGGTTTTGTGTAGTAACTTAAGGTCATATAATTATCAAGTTAACTGAAATAAACACTCTAGAATTACTAGGTAAATCTTTCTTTAAGAGCTATCAAATGACAAAAGAAAATGTGAATTTCAGACCTTGAGAAGAATGCTAAAAAGACAAAAAGGATATTAAAAATGCAAGGAAAGATGAAATAGCAATCTGAGAAGAATGGTGAAAACAGTAAAACAGATAAAGGGGATATTAGAAAGGAAAGAGATAATTGAAATAGATACATGTATTAAGAGATGCTAACCACATTTCTAAAAAGATTTTGAACACTGCAAAATAAAAGATCAGTGAAGGATGAAGATGAAAATTTCAAGATCGAATAAGATACAGAGTAAAAGAGAATAGGAAAAGAGATAAACCATTAAATTGACTTTTCTTCCATGAACTGCACAGTACTTATGAGAGAATAAGAAATCATGTAATCTATTATTAGCTGGGTGTCCAGAATCTTGAAGGCTTTCAAAAAGGGTGAAGAAATATCATATTTGGGCAACTTCAACAAATCTTGAGGGGCAAAATAAAACCTTTATCTGACATTTACAAAAATGACACAAGACTTAAATATATATATATATATATATATACACAACGTAGTTTTACTTACAAAGTAGAATTTTCAAGATGGCACCTTACAAGTAAAGGACCATGATATATTTATGACTGATCTTAAAATACAAGACTAAATCATTATTTTTCTCTTAATTTAAATAAAATAATAAAAAAAAAACCCAAACCAAACAAAACCAACCCAACAAACAAACATTAAGGAAGGGAAAAACTAAGGAAAAAAAAAGGATGAAAAATATAGTATCCTAAGAATTTATTAATTATTATGGTCTACATCCTGAAAAGTATTTATTTTCATCCTAATCTCCTCTAAAAATTCTTCTTGTTATTAGAAAATTTATAAAATGCTATGGGAATTCATTCAAAGTTTCGATGTTACAACTTTCAAGGTCTGGACCATAAGTACCTATGCAAAAATACAGAAGACCTTTGAATATCTCAGTTGCAGGACAGACTTTCTGTACAGTACACAAAGAGTGTAAAAAATTGCAATCTCCTTGCCTTGTACTTTGAGTAAGGAGTCATCTAAAGCCAAATGAAACAAAAAGTACCTAAAATGGCTAATGGAGGGAGAAACAAACCAACAAATATCTTTTATGACAGAGGTGCCTCATAAATCCTGTTTCTTTATTTAATCAAAATTCTTAACCTGGAATCTTATGATCTAAGTTATGTGTCCATACATTTTCTTCACTCAGGAAAACTACAGTGAGTGCTTTCTTTCAGAAAATACTTCATAAAAGAGATGATTTCACCCTCTTCATCCAGTATGCAGCCATTTGGTAGGTGATATTAACTCACATTTCCTTTTTACCTTCCAATACAATGTCTTCAAACCCAGAATACACTCTTTAAATTGGGTTATTTTTTTCTGCTTTCTTCTGAGGATGCTGTGTGAGAGATAAACCAAAAAAACCTTTTAACTCTTTAGCTTCTTAATCTTGTGGAATCCATTTACCCATGAAGTAGTTAAATGCAAGTTCTAATCCCACATCTTGGTGCTATACATTATATATTTAATAACAACCCCAGCCGCCATCCAACACAACACTCCCCATATCTATAGTCTTTAAAGCAAGGACTAGAGATTTTTTTGCTCAGCCAGCACACACACTCTAACCATAAATCTTAGTGTTTCATCTAGGTTCTTCTTTCTGACTCAGAAATTTTAAGTTTCATCATCAATTTTAAGTTTAAGTTTTAGTTTCAACACAATGTGTTTAATGTCCCATCTCCTTTGAGACTTTAATCCATAATAGTTAGGATACATTCCTTCTAGAAGGTTTGGAAGAGCATTTTCTCAGAGAAGGAAGTGAATGCCTATGCTGAATGTATTAACTCAGCTCTCACTATGAACTACTGTAGCTGGGAAAAGTAGTAGAATGTGTTTTGCTTGGGGCATGATCTGTTAGGCTGAAATCAAATTTAACTCCGCTTATCTGTTTTAATAAATCCCTAATTAACAGAATCAGATACTGCTTAAGCACAAACAACAATTATTTCCCCAAAAGTAGTATGAACATAAAAAAACCCCAATTGTCATATAACTGGAAAATTTTAGTATCAAAAATTGAAGTAGATTGTTCTGGTTTCAGCTAGAATAAAGTTAATTTTTTTTCTTAGTATCTGGTGCAGTGCTATGTTTTGGATGCAGTATGAGACTAATGTTGATAACACCCTGGTGTTTTGGCTGTTGCTGAGTGGTGCTGGCCCTATGTCCCCTAAGCCAAGGGCTTTTCAGTGTCTCATGCTCTGCCTGTGACGAGCTGCACAAGAAGCTGGGAGGGAGCACAGCTGGTACAGCTGACCTGAGCTGGCCAAAGGGATATTGCATGGCATAGAACACCATGCCCAGTGTATAAACTGGGGGAAGTTGGCTGTGAGGAACTGATCATTACTGAGAGATGGAATGGGTATCAGTCAGTGGATGGTGAGGAATATATTATTGTTGCTTGTTTCTTTTGGGTTTTATTTCCCTCTCCCCCTCTCTTTGTTGTCTCCTTAATAATAATAACAATACAATTCTTAAACTGTTCTTATCTCAGTGTATGGCATTTACCTATTTTGATGATGCTCCCCATCCCACTCTGATGGGGAGAAGAGTGAGCAAGCATCTCCATGGTAAGTAGTTGTTGTCTGGGGTTGAACTGCAACGAGATACAAAACTTTAGACTTTCCACAGTGAAATGTCAAGAAAGAAAAGTTATCTGAGCATTACCTGTAAAATCTAACCTTCAGAAAGTTCATTTTATATGAACTCAGCTTTTAGCATAAAATCATATTTGGCAATGGGATGAATCTCAAAAAATTTTAATAGCTGCACTATTTCATTCAGCTAGAATTTACCCTGGTTCTGCACATAATTACATAGTTCTCACTAGTCATGCCTGAAAGATTAACAAGAAATTATCTGTTGCCCTCTTGTCCATTTGTGCTTACATTATATTTCTTGGTTTACATTAATTCCCGATGTATGTATCTGGAAATCAGTCTCTGCAAACACATTTATTGTGTGAAGCAAAATTTGAAACAATTTAATGTTAAATAGTATCACAGGGATAAAAAGATCGGATTAAATAACACAGTAAAGTATGATGCAAAATGTGAAGTGCATTTATTTACTTAAATACCAGTCTTTAAATTCAATCAAATCTATGTTTTGGGAATATATTTCCATATGATTACCTTCAGCCCAAAATCACACATAATATACCCCCTTTATTTTATTAATTTATAATATTAATAACAAAAGCATAATACAGACTTTGAAAGTATAGAGGTTTTGTACTTAAAATACTGCCTTGGAAAGAAAAAAAGAAGCAGGTGATGATAAATTCTGTATGCTCAAAAAAATTATATGAGGATTTTTAGCATTATGGCATATAAGGCTCAGTATTATTTTTTGATAGATCAATATATAATTACTGTAATTTTCTATGTGCTCTCATTCATGGAAAAGATTTTTGTTTTCATCTATATCTAGTTTTAGACCCCATTTTGAAGTGAAATTGAGAGCAGAGTTTGTCTTTCACTTCTTCCTGAACCTTAGAGCACACTGTTTGAAGAAATCATGGGATTTAAATGGTTTAATTGTTTGTTTGTTTGTTTCTCTCATGAGTACAAGATTGCCTTAATGCCATTCCTTCTTTTCCATATCTTGATCAGTTGTAATAGCCAAGTTTTAGCAGACAATCATCCATCTGGCATTCAGTGTTGAGAAGAAAATAAGACTATTCAGGATCTCTTCTCATCTCTTGCAGTGAGTACTTATATGCACATGTAAAGGGCACACAAAAATTAGAATCACCTGCAGGTCTCTGTAAACACAGTATTGCCTGCCTGTAGCACTCTGACTTTGTTCAGGCACTCTCAGCTGTATCAAAAACACTCTCCAAAGGTGGGGAGGAGGAGAAGTGGGGTGGGGAGAGGGATAGAGGGAGAGAGACACATGCATACATACACACATATGAACTAACTACTTACAAAGGCACCCTGAAGATAGGCTCTCTATGCTTGCTAGTCTCTGTCAGATGCCTGAAGAGTCTTTGCTTTTGAAAGGGCTCCTTTGAATCATGTGGGTCCATTCACTACATCAGAAGTAAAATAAAATTCTTCTATTGAGGAAGCCAGTCCAGTGTTACAATCTGATTTATGCCACTGATGTGTGTTGCTGTTTCCCAAATGCTTTTCAATGTATTTTTTTAAATAGATGCATTTTAAGAAAGATCTTGCTCAGTGAAGTTCTTTGGCGAAGCTCCCACAGGCCTCAAGGGTACTTCTGAATGGCTTTCAAGCAGCAGAATAAGGGCCAGAGAACAGGTTCAAGACTCTCCTTGAACATTATCATATTTGCCAAATGCAGGAAATATGCAGGAAATCCTGCATCTTGACTGTATATATATCCACCAGTCTGGTAAATGTGGTCATTTTTTCTCAAAAACATCGTTCTCTCTTTATGCCAGACGTAGTCCACAATAGAATGTAAATCCCTAAATATCATAGAGCTATTGCTAATAAAAGGCCTCAGATCTTGAATTGACTTTACTCTGCAGGTTATGAGGACTCATCTGAACTCACCTTGGCTAGAACTACAAGCTCAGTTTTTCCTTGCTAATGCCTAAACTGCCTGAGGTAGACAATGTTGTTTACAGCAATGGTCTGACAAACTGAGGGGTCAAAATGCCCAAAATACAGCAGCTTTTTTTAGTTGAGAAAGGCTGATGGGACATTTCCAGATTTTAGCTGGGCTACAGTGAGGAGAAAGCAATCTCTGATAACAAAAATAAACTCGAGCTACCCAAGATCAAGGAAGAATAAATCCCACCATGAGTAGCATTCTGTCATTTGAGGAATCCAGGATGATGACAAGTCTGCTTCTTGAAAAAGAGATATCACTAGGACCCAAAACTTGTGTTCAATAATTTTAATTGTCTTACAGATGAGGTATTTCTGTATTAATCAGGTAGTCAGGACTGCTTAGATATTATCTTAACCTACAATAATTCTTTTATTTGTTATTTAACTACTTTCTTATTTTTTCCCAAGATTTTGAAAGCACTAAGAGCATTGCCATAACTTCACATTTTGCATATAGACCTAATGGCAAAGTTTGACTTACTTGTCTCATAGTAAAAACCTTACTTTGGTTTAAAAAAGACCTGGTGCTCCAAAATAAGTGACTGATGAGTTAGCAAAAATACTGGAGTTGAGAAATAGTGTCAAATGTTAATAATTGTTTATGATTGAAATAATACTTTTCCTAGCCTCTCTGTTGTGTGCTCTTGTAGCATACAAGAGACCAGCTTAAGCCTTGACCATTAATGATCTCCTCAGATCAAATGTCAGACATTAAGGAATGTTTGCAAAATACTATATGCGTAGTTTAACAATCCAAGTTTGTGTACATACCAAAAGTACTCAACTCAAATGTAGCACACAGAATTTTGCATTTTGGACGTTTTTCAAAGTTTTACAACAGGGCTAGAATGATCTTACAGTACATGTGAGAAGAACCTTGAAAAGCATCATTTGTAGGGGAAGGGTGCAGGAAACCAAGGTAATCTAGTACTTAAAACACAACCTCTGGGCAAAAATTAATAATAATTACAGCTGAAGTATAGGTATTTAGGAATAAGTAGAATAGTTAAAATACTTTGCTCTTCTGTGGTTACATAAAAGACTTGTCTTCTAAAGAAAAAATCATCGTAATGCATTTCAGAGGGTTATAATTTGCTTTCAATTGTTACATAAATAACTGCAAATTTAATTTTCAAATGATAATTTTCAATTTGACAGAGCTTAATTCTTCAATGTCAACCCATTTGACACTTCTAAATTTAACATACTGTGTTTAAAAATTTTACTTTTAATATCAGTTAAGAAAGTTAAATATATTTTTGCTACAAGGCAGATAAATAACCACACTAAATGATGCAAAACATTTATTTTGGTGATTATTATGCCCATAATGCAGTTCTTTTGATGTTTTAAAGTTACTCCCTCTTAATTATGAAAAGAACTCCACTCTTATTCTTTCCATGTCTCTTCTTTTAAATCAAATAATCTGAAATATGATCATTCTCAATAATCAAGAGCAAATATGGATTCATACTAATGGACAGAGATTGGGATCTATTTGAAAAAAATATAACTATACCAGTTTAGAAATGGTGTAGAAAAACCACAGCAATTGATGAGTTAACAAAAATACTGGATCTAAGAAGTAGTGTGACAAAGCTGGTGAGACTTACCATAACTAAAACTGGAGAAAACCACTCTGCATGTAGAAGGCAAGAGATATTTGGAAGTTGACAGGATTTTTCTGCTGAACCATGACAATGCTAAAAGCAGGGTAATCATTTCACATGACACCTGACTCCATGAGGTCCAGGCTTTCTTCTGCATGAAATGCTTCTGGAGATATATCATTTATTAAAGCTTTGATAATTGTTTCTCTTTTAGAAGGATGAGGGATAGGTTTGCAGCCTGTGAAAATAAGCAGAAGCAATTGCAAACCATATGCATATGTAGATCTGTTCATATGTCTTTCCCTCTCACCAATCTTAACTCATTTTTCTTTCACAATAAAATTGCTTATGACAGAAAATTGGATTTTTTTGTCCACAGGTGTTTCCCTCACTCAGTATGTTCCTTATTTGATCCTTTTCTTAGTCTTACTTGACCATCTTTGGTTTCTTAACTGTGGAGGTTAGGATCCTTTCAGAGTCATACCCCAAAGCAGAGTCAGAAAAGCTGAGTTTCAACAACTCACATCCTTTTAAGTCTTAATATATAACTCTTTATTTGTATCAATCTTTTGTTATCCACTCCTCTGGTATGTTTTATACCCCCTGCTCGCCTTGTCTGTTTTATTTAAGTCTGTAAAGCAGCTTGTAGGAAAGAATCCTTGCCTGATGTAAATCCAGTTAGATTCCAAAGGAGCTACCTCAAATTACATCAACCTCCAGTGTAGCTCATTACGTTCCTTTGATATCTACTTTGCCTTATTTATAGCAGGAGAATAAGCTATGATTTACATTGACTATTAAATTTTAGACTGAAATGTCTAGCTTTATGTTTTTTATTTTAGCATTTGTCTTTAACTCCATTTGCAGCTGCCAAGGCTTTTATATACCCAGGTAGCAATTCTTAGAGAAGTGTTCCAGGTACAGAAAGAGGCAGATGAAACTGTCATACAGATTAGAGATTTCTCACTTCCTCCAGGCATCTAACTTTCTCAACACAAACCTTAATATTAACAGATTAAATTATTCTTCATTACTATCTTATAGTAGCCTTACTGTACACCTTGTGTTCCTATAGTATGGCCTGATAGGCCATACTCTTTTCTTCTCTGTCATTTTCATAATCCAGAGCATTTGCTTATGTGATTTATCAGGTGCATTTATGGTATTAATGATGAAAGCGTGTTATTTTTTTCTGGTTTTAATCATGATATCTTGCTGCTGTATAAAACTACTACCATTACCAGAGGTTCACAATTATATGTCTTTCCTTGTGAGGAGCTTAAAGAAAATTTTGCTGCATGAAGATGTGTAACGTAATTATTTTAGGTGTATTTCAAGTATTTCAAGTTAATAAGACCATCAATAAACTGTAAAGCATAGTAATTATTTTTACTCTCCTTACAGACTTTCGAGTGACAACAAGAAAGGGTCACATTTTTGCCTCAATCAGTCAGAGCTAAACAAAATTTCAATCTTAGAAATTAAATTCAATTTTTTAGCTGCAACAGAAAAATTGTTCTGCAAAAGTGGGAAGCATCTGCTGCATGTTTCATTTTCCTCCACATAATTTTCCTGCCACCGTGTAGCTCTTTGGAAATGCTTTTGTTATTGTTGTAAGTTAAATCAGTTTTTCTAATTTCGTTGCTGCATTGCACCCCGATAGGCTTCAGACAGTCATCTTAAGAGTATAGGAGTAACACAACCTGATTTATGATAAACACCACACATGTACCTGTAGGCAGTCATTACAACTTCTAAAAGCATTAAAAGATGTGTAGGGATGCTGTCTGTGAACGAGAACAATATTCCCCTTCTTAGCCATTGGTAACAGCATAAAGATCCTAAATATTTTAAAAGGTTCTACCCCTGCCAGAGGTGGATGACATATTTTTTATGCTCAAGCCTACCCCATCATCATACAGGTGGACTTGATGGTCTTAGAGGTATTTTCCAACATAAATGACTCTATGGTTCTATGGTCGTCACACACAGGGAAGAGACTAGTGTGTTAAAATAGAAAGCAGAAAATAATAAATAAAGATGGCTAGTGAAATGTCCATCTGGATTTATGCCATTCGTAAATCATAACCATAATCAGAATATTTCTTGAAAAGATCTGTTAAATCATAGTTAGAATATTGATTTTTGAATTGGTTATAAGTAGCAATTTAATAAATATGTAGATGTTGTTAGTCACTTCTCTATGTTTAATTTCTTAGCTCCGCACTTGAGCTGATAAAAAAATAACCCTACATTTTTTGTACCTGTTTCTTATGAATATTTTGTTTCCAAAAAGGTGCATAACTTTACTGGTATTTTGACCCAGATTGAAAACAAAGCTTATAGTTCTATAACAATATATTTAGGCAATATTTCGCTTATGGAAAAAGAAAATGAAAGGAAAAAAATGGTATAATGCTCTGAGTAATATTAATGGTGACTACTCAAATTGTTTATAGTTTTTCAGTTACTCTCTTTTGTGAAAATGACCATACACTGAACTCTCTTTACCTTTGTGATTCAGTAGCAGAAACTTTCACACTTGAGCTACTTTTTCAGAAGTTTCAAGTACAGTGATTGTTTATGAAAAGTGTACTGTGAAAATCAATTTTCCCCTCCAAATATTTCAAAGGAAGCATCTGTCCTTTGTGAACATGTTTTTTGTAAGTCTTCATTGGAAACCAGATGAAGTTCAGTCATATCACAGTTGTCATCTGCAGATACAATTATACAGCTATATTTAATGCCTCAGTGGATAACCCCACATTACAGTTCAGTTTTCCACAGAAATCTAAATTTGTTCTTGGACTGTGTCTTTTCTATCACATTAGATAATCAGTCTGAGGAGAAATCCAATTTTAACTCAATTGACAATACTTTGAAGAAGGTTGAGTAAAATAACTTGCACAGGTTTTAGTATGCAATCCAACATGTGACTAGTCTGTTCATGTATTCATTGCTGAAAACATATTCCGGCATGAGACTGAAACACTATGAATGATCCTTGGAGTACTGTTTTACTGGTTTGGGACATATTATTCTCCTGGGGATTTTTGTTTCCTTGTTTTGTTTCCTTTTTTTTCCTTTTAGCAAAGAATATGGCAGAGTTTTTACTGTTTAACCCGGAAATTTCTAGTTCTAACTCTGAGCCCCAAGACCAAAGTGGCATTCACAGTACCATGAAATAGGTATGACATTTATTTTGCTAGATTGCAGAAGAAAATCATCTAAGTTACAGTTCCAAATTATGTAGCTGTCTATTTTCTTCTGCTGATAAGGGATTTTTCTCTGTATCACTGCATACTTATTTTAGTTGGTTTAAAACTGATGGTAATCACTGGACTTTGCTGCAGGGGCTGAACCAGCAACTGTGGTGGCCGGGGGGCCAAAGAGCCCAGGTACAGAGGGGGCCCACTGGTGGGCAAACTCTGAAGTTAAAGATCCCCCCTTAACTCGGTGAGAAAAGCTTCTCCCATCAGGCCTTGTGATTCTATGTAGATTCGGTCTGTCGGATTGGCCAGCTGCCTACGCCCCTTGTACCCTTAAAGGCTGTAATCCAGCCCCCACTCCGCCCCTCCTTCTCCCCATTGGTTGTTGTTGTATTACCCCGCCCCGCTTCTGTACCCCTTTAAAAGTGTGTCCCGAGCGGAAATACTATATGCAAAAATACTATAAGCGCTTTTTGTCACTCGACTCCTTCAATGGGTTTTGGTAATAAATCCTTAGGAACTCCATACAGGGGCCGCCTCTGAACTCTCTGCCTTTAGTTATGCCTGAGCTAGCTAGCTCAGTGTGAGCATGGCTGTGTGTTTCCAATACAAGGGTGAGAGAGCTGGCTTGTGAGTGTGCCAAGAAGCACTGCCAGGGGTTCCTTCACCAAGGCATACCTCTGGAACAAGCAGCAGCTTCTCCATCAACACCCACATGGTGACAGGTCTTCACAAAATCTTCACATACATGGCTTGATGTATATAGTTACACCAACTCTATCTCATAATATTCACCTTTTGTTTTGTCTCAGTAGTTATCTCTTATTATTAATCACAGAGACTTTGAGTTCTAAATAATATCTCTTTTTTCCTTGCTTCTGAACAGTAAAAAATAGTCCTAGTGCACTGACACAAAAAAACTCATTCTGAAGCAGGTATGTGTCTCAATTAACTTCATATATATTTTTTGATACTATTCAGTACCAGAAACTTTAGAAGAAGTTGTAATAGGGTGATTGCGTTGTACCATTAGGCAGGTGATTCGACTGATAGGAACCATATGTCTGAACCTGGCCAGCATGGAAACTTAGAAGTGAGCTGCTCTATTTCCTCTCAAGTTCCTGATCCACAGATATAAATCAAATACTGCTATGGATCCCAAACAGTATAAACTTGCAGCAGATTTCTTTTATATTGCCAGAAAAACTGCTTTAACAATAGGATCTTTACAGTTGCTTCTCTCCAACCCCATGACCTTTCTGTGAAAAGAAAACAAGCTCTTTCTAGTGCCAGCATCCTCAGCTAGACTTTGTTATACTCTTCAAGGTTACCTGAGACCCCTTTCCTACCTAAGTTTTTACAGAATTATTGTGGCTGAAGATTTCACATTTTATTTTCTTTCTGCTAGCTTTTCATGAGATCAGCAATTTTGCTATACTTTCCAGGAGGAAAACCACAACTTGGTAGCAATAAAATATATAGCTCTTGTCATAGAGTCTTGTTCTCTTGTTTGCCCTCTAAGGATTCCTTCTTTTTATCATCCTCTCACAAGTGTAAGTTCTATGTATCCCTACCCAATCCAAAGTCATATGCCTGCAGAAAGATGAGTGCAGACTATAGCGTAAAGCAAAGAGGCATCTTTATAGAAGAAGCTGATGAAAGCCTCTTCTATTATGAAATGGTAACTGTTATTCTCTTCAGAGGAATGTGGAGTGCTACTTCCTTTGCTTTCCTATAGATATCAGGTGTGATCTCCATGGTTCTCTCAATACATCATGGCTTAAATATAAAAATTGGAAGAAAGCCAAGTACAGATGAATATAGCACAAGGAAGACAGAAAAATATTTCTCTGTATGCCTCTGGGGATATATGAATGTGGTAATGTCATGGCCTGACCTTGGCTAGTGACTAAGCACCCACACAGTTGCTCACTCACTCTTTCCCCCCCTGCAGTGGGATGGGGCAGACAATAAAAGCAAAAGTGAGAAAACTTGTGGGTGGAGATAAGGACAGTTTAATTAGTGAAGCACAGTTCTATGTGCAAGCAAAGTAAAATAAGGAACTTATTGACTGTTTCTCATCCACAGGCAGATGTTTAGCCACTTCCTCTAAAGCAGATCCTCATCACAGGCAGCAGTGACTTGCAAAGACAAACAACATAAGCACCTATGTTTCTCTCTTCCAGCTCCTTTCCTTTCCTTAAGATTTTTTTGCTGAGCACAATACCGTATGACCTTGCTTTGATTCAGGTCAGCTGTCCCACTGCACCCCTTCCATTTTCTTGCTTACCTCCAGGATCATTTTTTTGGGGTGTGAGCGCAGGGCCAGGATGAGAAGAAGAGAAGGCCTTGGTACTGTGTGAGCACTGATCAACAATGGGCAAAACCCAGGTGTCTTACCAATACTGCTTGCCACAAATGTGAGCAGAGCACCATACAGGCTGCTGTGATGAGAGTTAACTTTATCCCAGCCAGACCCAGTACAAGCAGAGACTCAATCAAGTGTGTCCATGCTAGCAAAGCTGTTTCATGGAGTGTAAAGGTTAAGAAAACTCCTGTGTGTATACATTGGGCAAAGCCTTTTCTGATAAGGAAGAATGGCTATTGATAATCTGTGTAAAGAATATTTTCCACTCATTGCCAGATGACAAACAGTGAGAGGGAATGAACATTTTTTTATCTGAAAATGTTTTCAGTGAGAGGTACAGAGAAGTGTGGCGTGTGACAGCAAGCACAGCCAGGCTTCTTCTGTTGTCATCACAACAGAAGTGAAAGTCTACCCTTCACAAAAAGGCTGGAACGTTTTCCAGAAAGGAAAACTGGAGTAAATTGTTTGAAGAAGGAAAAGAGGGAGGAAGATATTAAAAAAAGGAGTTGGGTATCTCTGCATCAACAGAATGGTTCATAAGCATTGTACTTCGTGGAATTTTACTGCTATAAAGTCAAAATGTGTTTTATTTTGCTCAGACAGTAGATAAAGGCTGCATTCAAGTCTTTCCTGCAAAAATGTTGGAAGGATTTCCTGTATATTTTTGCTCAGTTTTCAGTGTATGCATAGTGGTTTGGATTATATTCTCACTTTTGGCATCTACTTGATGTCATAGGCATCCCTTTTAGAAAATGAAACATTTAATGGAATTG
>WEIT01034854.1:0-30326 GCA_013389985.1 Dryoscopus gambensis
ATAGATTAGCATCCCATGTTACCTGGGGAAAGTACCCCTCATTCCCTTCAATATCACTAAACACCAGTGGGCTCCCTAGGAAACCAAGAACTGTGTCTATGTATTTGAAAAGCTTCAAATCAAAATCATACACTTATTTTTTGTCAGCCAACTTGATTGATATATATGTGATCATTAATATATAACTATATATGATATATAGCAAAGTAATTGTTTAAATTGTTTTTTTCCTGGTACTGGGAAAATCTTGTTTAAATCTTATGCAATTGTTTAAATTGTTTTTTTCTGATACTGGGAAAATCTTGTTCAAATCTTATGCTTTCGCTGTTAATTTTTGAAAAAGCTATCTCTAGAGATGTCAACAAACTAAAAGGGCCTGAGCCTACGGACGGTTAAAGCAGATTTTTTTTAAGCAGAAGAATGAAGTTAACATAAAAATGATCAAGTTGGATCAGAAAAAACGTTAGTGTATCCATAGACTCTGTCTATGGTAGTAGACAATAGCAGATATAAAAGACGGACATAAAAGACAGATATAAGAACATGACAGTAAGTGATACTTTCCCAGTATAGCTTCCAGCAAAGTCAGGAATCGCAGGCTAGAGAGGCAGTTGTTACCTTATCAGCTAGTGAGGAATTTTTCTTTGGTTAATTCGTTCACTTAATTTCAAAATCTGTATCAAAATTTCAGCATTCACAATGTATCATATCAAAGAGTTTTATACAAACTTGTCCTGGATCAGCCTAATCTCAGACAAGTTCTTTCTGGTTTATGAAAAGGCAGTTAAAAAATCTCTGAGTAGCTTTTTCACGTCCTTTAGGGTTCTACAGACTTTGCTCATATTCTTTGAGTAACCATTTTTTCCAGGATAAATACGTCATCCCCTTAGCAACTCCTCAGCTGAAGCCACTCAGTCCATTTAGCTAACCTTGCCATCCTTGTCTGAGGAAGCAGTAAAACAGCACCCAAGATGCAGACATTGTTTTTTACAGCAGTAGAATGCCATTTTCTTGTTTATCTCCTATTCATTTCTTGTGAGTCAGTTTACTTTGCTGGTTCCTGCTCAGCAGTGTATATTTCCATTGAAATACTATAATTATTTTTCCTAAATGGAAATCTTTATTTCATTTCTATTTAGTTGAGTATTATATCTAGATATTTAAGAACTTTTTCACATTTTTTATATGAATTGACACTGAATTTACATGTCATTTTAATTCTCTAGTTATTATTCATTATCATGAGATCCTTTTAGAACTCTCAGATGTTGGGCTTTCTAATAACTTAGCAGCACCACCAAATTGTTAACTGATGTTACATTTCCTTTTCAAGGATATTTATAATTTCATTCCTTTGTTCTTTTAGCTTTGATATATAATGAATCTGTAAATCAAACATTAAATTTTATATTAAGCCAATACAGGGTTTCATATTAACAATGGATTTGACAATTGCTCATCATCCCGCGTTTAAGGGATGAAGAGCTCGTCAGTTCCCTTATTTTACAGGTCTGCCAGATCAACTTCTTAGAAAATTATTAGCACCTTTAAAATTTATTAGCTGATTTTATCCCAATTTAACACAAAGTCTTCAAAGTAAGTCTTCTTTATATGCTTGTCAGAAAAAGGCCATCAGAAGTTCATGTTCGTAAAACGTCAGGTAGAAATACTGCAGTAAATTCTGAAGTGAGGTTATCATTTTGCAGAATAAAAAGGTGAGTTAAAATAATACCTGGGTTCTAATCATATGAATAGTGTTCCAAAATCTGCTTGAGCTGGAAGGAAAAGAGGTGTGGAAGAAATGCTGTGATTATTTTCAACAGCTTGTAACTCATCAGGCATATTGGTCCTACTCTAAGTCCACAAACAGACAAAACAGGAGAAGAGAGATATCTAAATCTTAATGCCTGTAGTGTTGTGCCTTCAGAGCACATAAGTGATGGGAATTAATGTGTGCACTGAATGCAGTCCAGACTCCTCAGTAGTGAGTAATTAGTACTAAACTACACTGCATTAAGGACCATTAGGGGCTAATACTTCTCTTTAGCCCAGTTTTACTGGGAAATTTCTTTCAGATTAATTTGTTCTGTTCACAGGAAAAAAGAAAACAAACAAAAAACCCCCCAAAAACTAAAGCCTATTCTAGATATACCCATGCATTTTATTTATTCATATATGTATCTCAGTTCTGCAACTGGGGAATACAGACAAGAAAGTAAAATAGTTGTATATGCTATACTGCAAATGTGGAGTTTTTTAACAATCAGAGGATCCTGAGTAACCAAAGGAGGATAAAAAAGCATGAGAAGGATGATTGGTATTTTCAGATATGCCTGAGCAGTTCAAAAGCCTAAGGCTTATTTTCAAGAGTGGATAAATGGGATTTTGAAACTTTCCAGACTATTTTTTTGTCACTGTCATTGCTGGAGTGGAGGAAAAGGAGAAATTGCTATTCCCAATGTCTAACATTCACAAAAACTGGTATGAAACTTTGTTTAAAAAAACAAACAGGCACTTCTTGTGCAATCTTTTAATTCACTTAAGCCTCAAAAGCAGAAAATTGACTCAGGTTAAATGTTTTACCGATGTCCAATAAAAAATAGAATCTTGAGTTAAGTTTCTCTTAATATAAGTTTTATACATCATACTTTCTCTTAATGTAGGTTTTCACTTGTCCTAGTGTGCATTTACTGGACAACTTCACTCCTAGCTCCCTGTATTTCAGTCTTAACTGAATTTGGATTTTACCTAGAGAAGACAGAGGATGTACTGTAAGTTCAAAAAAATCTCCTTTTTTTTTTCAGAACTTGAAGAGAGCCCTTCTCATCAGTTGCACTGAAAATCGAGCCCACTCTCCCTATTAAAATATACTTGGAGAAAATAGGTGATGCCCTTCTTGTGTGACAGCCAGCTCAACAGTTCAAATGGAAGAAGTCATGAATACCAACAGCCAAGCACATATCTAAACATCCAGAATTAGGCAGAGTGTCCTCCTGAAGGGCCAGCCTCTCTTCTCAGAATGTAGAGGAAGCTAGGAAAAGTGCTGTCTATCTGACATTTACATGGATCGTGTTAGGTGAGATCAATAATTCCTGTCAGTCTGTGGCAAGTGGATCACTGTACAGAAAACATATCTTTGAAAGACTTTCTTCCATGGTTGCCTCAATAGATTTAGACATGAGTCAGATTAGCAGCTGCTTTTCAACTCGTAGTGTTTGTTCGGGTAGGATTTTCATAATGCAAAGTATTTTCTATTCTGCTCTCAGACTCAGATGAAGATATCTTCCTGATTTTCTGAAACTGAAAATTAAGGTTAAGCACCAACTTGGATTACCCTAAGTGACACGGGCAATTGAGAAATGAGTTGGCAATTTGGTGTTATCTTTCTCTCTGTGGTATCTGAAACGACCACATTTTGAGCTACAATTAGTTCAGAAATGTGTATTCTTCAGGAACTCTTCTGACATATTTCATGTTCTTCTGTCACCTGAGAAAGTACAAAACTTACACTATAAAATAAAATATGATCTCCCAATTTTTTTCACATTTCTCTAAGTCAGTTGGAGCATATGCCAACTGTTCCTGTTGACTAAACCGAAGTCTTCGTTGAAGTGAAAGATTAATAGCTTTGTATATATTAACTTTTCTCTTACACCTGTTTTTTTTTTAACAAAATGGTCTGCAAAAATTAACAGGCCTTTTTCAGGAAATGAATGTTCGTAATTTTTTCCTATGCTTTTGGTCTATGCTTGTTTTCTTTTTTACTGTGGTAGCACACTAACATAAAGAAGGCTATGAGTGTCACAAGTTTGTGATTCATGCAAGAAACAGCATCTAATCCATTTTATCTCTGCCAGATTCCAGTGACCTACTTGCACACTTATCCTAAACCACTGAAAAAGTTACACAACATGTGGCATACTGCTAGGACCTTTAAGGTAACTCGGCACTTTTAAACAAGCAATGTTGTTTATTCGATCTTTTGACATTTATGTTATTACTACAAAATGACTGATCTCTGAGAGAATTCGGATCCTTCACAGACTTAAATTTTCACACCTCTTGTTATTTTTCTTATATTTTAGGGTTCCATATCCTGTAAAGAAAGGATAGAATAATAGTATGAAGGGCACGACTGTGGAATAACGTGTGCTTCACAATACATATTGTCATGTGTTATGACATAATTATTGATAGCTACAGGCAGAAGGAAAAAAATTGATACTACTATCTGATATTGTCATAGTTAAACCTTCTCTCAACAATACCTAGGAAATATCTGTCGATTTTTTATGCCTGAAATTTTAGGGGAATGTGACTCTAATTCTTCATCTAACATTTCCGGACTAGAATTATAACCAGACTAGAATTATAACCAGCATGCCATATACTTTAGTTATCATGTAGAAAAAGCTTCCGAGCTTATATTTTATAAAAGCAAGCTGAAAGGGTGGGATTAAGTTATGATTGTAATTAGAAATGCTGTGAAGGACTATTATACCAGGACAGAAATACTGCATGCCAGCTTAATTCAGAATAAAGAAAAGTTAAGATACTGAGAATTGAATTTAGTAAATATTGGCTTTGTTTTGTACACTACATTCACTTTTCCTCAAGAGAAAACCTACATATGGTTGCTGCACAATAAATGTTCTCTGCATAGAGAAGTAGAATTTTATTCCTAACTAGTTAAGAAAATAATTATCTCATCTGATTAGAAAATTTTACATACCTAAATATGGAGATATCAAAGACTTATTTTAAACAGAGTTGAAAGAAAAAAACTCAAGAAGCAAATTCCTTTGATTTTCTTCTGGGCTCAGTTTTGCACTGACTTCCTTGCCTTTAATCTGTAATAGTTGTGCTACAGACTTCCACAGTAGCAAGGTAGCCCCTAACAACTTCTGTCAGTTCTGAAAGGATAAGACTGAGCTTGAAACCACTGAAAAAAAAAAAAAAAGTTAAATGAAAGAGTGAAAAAACAGGTATCATATATGCACTATGTTGCTTACTGACTGAGAGTCTAAGGCTGCATCTGTGAAGTGGAAAGCATAATGAAGTTTATGATGAGTTTCCTTCCTTTCCGTTGATGCCTTCTCCAGCTGCCTAGAAACAGAGACTAGACAGGAGTCAGGGAATAAAGGTAGGTATTATTTGAAAGGCCTTCAAAGGTACACCCTGGGGAGCCAGAGGCCACCTCCAAAAAGAGCCCTGTCGCGGCCACTCACAAATCTTACGCTGTCCCCGGCTAGCTCTGCAAGCGGGACGCGACAAGATAGGTGGTGCTCAGGACGTGTCCCGGAGTAAAGAGGTGAAGGAGGGGCCAGCCACACCAATAAGTCCAGAGAGTCCTTTATTGCCCNATGGACAGGGGCTGCAGGAGGGGTTTGGGTGATGGACAGGGAAGGTGCTGGAACAAGGGGAGGGACCCCGGGTAATGGATAGGGAGATAAGGGAGGGGAATAACCTTCGAAAGGAATCAGAGGAAGAACCGGAACTTGGGACCCACCACCGGAGGGGGAGAGAGAGGGAGGGGGTTAAACCATCTTTATAACACTAAAGAAAGACAACAAAATGCACCACAACAGGGCCCCAAGATGGACAGCAGGTCACGAGTTCTTCACACTGTTATAGGTTTGGTCTATTTGCATATCAGCATAAATTCACCAATTAAAACTTTAGCTAATGATGTCATTTCTTCAATTTCTCCACCTCTCTAGGGGCTCTAGTTTATTCTTTTTGGGCCTAGGACAGTCTGAGTGTCCTTGAATAGCAAGCTCAGAGAAGCTTTGTTGTGTCTATCTGGCCTAAGAGAGCAGCTAACAAGCTACAAGAGACTTCAGAGCTACACACTAGGCAATACAGAATTTGAAAAGTATAAAAGTTAAAACCTAAGGCATCGTCTCCTTTTTGTTTTCCAGCTTTTTAGTCTATCTCTAGGTGAGGAAGAAAGCACCTGTGTACTTTCAAGGCAAAGAATATTCATTTGTGGACTAAGCTTTGTTCTTCACTAACACTGAAAAACAAAATTAAAAGATTTCCTCGAAGGCATGTTCCAACACAAAGGGGAATTCAGTCAGAAGAATACAGAGACTTCATTACATAAGACTGACTGATGGAAGCAGTGCCCCTAACATCCCACATGATTTACATGTGTTAAACTGAGGCAAAAGGACCATTTCTGCCACATGATGATGCAAAGGCATATAGAAAGTTTTCATAACTGTCTACAAGAGATCTTTTCAGGTTTATAAATCTCAGTGTCAAAAAGACCCATTATAGCCACCTAACTCAACGTCAAACAAAACATGCAACTTTTCTTGCACAAGTTTATGGAGAACTTCTAGTTGATGAAGCATTCTTCCTGTACGTAGTAACTTCAGGCTTAAACAGTTTTTTCAGCACTTTGAGAAGAATTTCACATGTTTAAAACCTAGTGCAAAGCCCACTGGAGCCACATGTCAACATCAGAGATAATGATTTTGCTCTCTTCACAGCAGCTAATGAACATAAATAGACACTCTGATGGCAGCTCATCTCATACCAAAATAAATATCTAAAAACAGTTATATGAATCACACTTGGAAATGCCTCTTTCCTTTCATCAGCTATAAAAGAGGCTTAGGATGAATAGTCCATATATATACATCCACATTCTACACATCAAAAGTCAGATGAAATAAAATCCTCCAAGAGAATTTTTTTGCAGACTGTAACTGAATTTCATTTGAATCTATCTTTGCATGGTTACTATATAAGATAGGATTTCACAACACAACAAATGTAATAATTCTCCATATATGGAAAAAATAAAAGGTCACCTATACTTTGGGAGTTGATGGTTTCCACTTCAGAAAATTTCTGAAATGAAAAAAATCACTTAGTATTATCATAACAGTGAAAATACTGTTCAAAATAACCCTACAAATCTGTTTCAGTGAAGAACAGATAACAAATGTATATTTGCATGATACATTAAAATTGCTGATTTGTAGCAGGCTACAAGACAACTGATTTTTTACAGACTACAAAATATTTGTGCTTATGATAGCAGTATCCTTTGAACTAATATTTAGTATCTTGCCAGAAATAGAAATTAAACTGTTCAGGTAATCTACACGTTACTTCTCTAAACTGGAATATTTTTACTTTCTTCAACATATTGTCTAAAAACATTATACGAGATTGATGATTTTACAGTCAATGCCCTATACCAAAGATAAAAAGCATGCTGATATGGCATTCTGCTCGAGAAATATCCATTTTCATCCCCCTAAAGTTATTAAAAACTTGACTTGCTTTAAAAACTGTTAAAATTAACTACAGTAGTTCCTTTGTGTAGTCACATCTTCATCATTTACAGTCTATCTGATAAATTGAGAAAATCATTTCACACTACGTTTAGCTTGTCTAGGTGTTTAAACAATTTCATCCTGTTTTATTAAATAAAATAAGCTTGTGCAAGGTCTTCAGTTAAAATGACGTAAAGATTCTGCAGTTTCAGAGTAATGATAGTGATGTCTGTTATTTTCATTTATTGATTGGAGGAAAAATCGCTGTTCTATTTAAGAAGTGCAGAGGAATGAATTTTTTTAAATCTCAGAGCTATATTTTTCATGAGTGATGTATGTAGCTAAAGCCAATACTGTCAGATTTATTAGCAATGCGATGCTCAGAACTTAAATCAACAATATTAATCCAGGAATGTTAATTACAGAGCTATTTTGCAAACTACCATGATTATTCAGGATCAAGAGTTAGTTATACCACAGTAAGTAATTTTATTCTGATTTCCTTCTTAAAAAAATAATTTTGAAAGGATTCCCATCGTACAAAATGGCCATCAGAACTGTTAGCATGCATGTTGACCCAGGGTAAAACCCCTAGTTTTAAGCACTAATTAGGGGACTTAGGAGTACAAAATGAAACATTCAGATTTACCAAGGGTTATTAGTTCTAACTTGGCACTATACTAACACAACTACACTGTTTCTGCACAGACCCAGCTTGCATCCATTCAGCTCAGAGCAGAGCAACAGGAGTGTCTGCAGCCATCCATGGAGATACACCGTGGTATCTAAAGGTTGCTCAGACCAGCCACCCCAGAACCAAGGATGAACGCTGGCTTGGACTGTAGCCTGCACATGCAGAACAAAGATCAGCAGTCCACCGTGCCCCGTTAGCCAGGCTGCCAGATCCTTTACATATTTCTCTCAGCTTTTGTAAATGATGCGCCTTCAAATATCTTTGGAAAAACACATGCAGAGCTCTGTGTTCCTATTGGGTGACTACAGGAACGGGGCTGATAGGTCCAATGCCTAGCATTCTGAAATTTCATTGACTAAAGAGGAAAACCAGCATTCGAAGAGATTAAAAGCATAAAGACAAGGTTCTGGTTCTATCTCTAACTCTAACTTAGGCAGTCGGCAAATCAGGGTTGGGTTTTGTTTTGGGGCTCTTTAGGGGGGGCGGAGTTCTTTTGTTGTTTGGTTTTTTGGTTGTTTTTCTTTTTTTAATATTTTTATTTTTATTTAGAATTAAAATAAACTTGTAAGAAGCCTAAAATCCTATGAAAACTGGAGAGAAATGAGTAGGAGCAGTTTATCTAACTACACCATAGCTCCAATAAAAATGAGAAATCACTGGAAAAGGAAAAATATTTAGGAACTGAATACCATTGTAGTTTATCTGTATGAGTCTTTTCCTCCACATGAACCAAAAAATATGTTTCTATAATGACATAATGAAAGCTACCTTTTATATCTTTCTTTGAAGGTTTTGAAATCTTATCATTTCAGCATGATATTAATTAATTGCAAGAGAGAAAGGTGAGTTTGCCACAGCTGAAGAGCTGGTTTAGTATTTTAGGGAATTAGCCATCTCTATCTTTTGATTAAGCTGTGCTGGGAAATATCTCTTCTGTACTATAAATCACTAGAAGAAATTTTGTTTAAACTGCAAGCATAAAATATGAAATATTTCAGGCCAATTTCTACTACCCCAAATGATAATAGAAAGTTTCCTGAAATATTCAGGGACTAGCACGGTGACTTATTAGATGCCTCTCCGTCATACATATTAATTGAGAAGACATTACCTACTAAACAGAATGCTAATTCATGGTCACAGAGCAGGCATTTGCAAGCTAACTCATACTGAGGGAGTATGGAGAGAATTTCTTTAGATAGTAAGGTACATAAGTGCTATTTTAAACACCAGTAGCCTGATCTTAGAAAATAAAATGATATCTGGTATATGCTGGAAGTGTTAATGTTTAAGAGGAAGAAAGCAGTAGTACTGGCACCCTTGGAATCTAGAAGAAGGAGTTTTATGATCAGAGTCTTTAATACTGTGCTGCAATCCTACTGGAGGGAATGAAATAAGCAAAAGCATCTGGTACCTGCCATCAGAGGACTGATTCCTTTCTCTGGGTAATTGACAGCTCCAGCCAAGGGGTTTGAACATGTATGGCCTACTGATCTACTGACACTGCACAAGCCATGTTTCATGTAAAAGTCTGTACCCAAATCAAAAGAGAGTACAGATGAGTGACTCATAAAATATCTATCAGCTCTGGCATAGAGAAAAAGGAAATTGTATTGAAATTGGATGTCCCAATAAAGAGGCCATATCTCTGATCATGCCACAACTTCTTCTACATTAGCATTATTTATCTGGCACTTCTAAAGGTTATTGACTATTTCCTACTTCTACAGTGAAATAATTCAATGGGAGAGTTAATTCTAGTAGGGAGAGAGGAGCCAGTGACCCAGACCACCTTGTATCTGTACTGTGCTAACAGAATGTATTTCTAACAAGGATCATTTTGCAAAGACTAACATTGAAAACAACAGGTCTAGGGTGAGGGAAGGAATCCATGGAGGAACCACATTTTTTCCAAAATGTCAAACCGCAAAATGATTGAACCTTTCTTGTCTCAAGAAAATTCAATTTCCATGTTGCCTACAGATGTTTGCCAACAACGACACAGCAAATCTTCCATGATAGGGGGAAAAAATGAAAGAACAATTATACTTCAAGATACAGCAAGCAGAAATTTTCTGTAAGGTTTCAGCAATATTTATATTTTAATGTTTGCGTTGTGTGATAGGCTTATCTTCTTGGTATTATAACTAAATTTGATACTTTGTCAATTTTGTACTAAGTAATCTGGCTTTTAAAAAAACGGTATCTCTAATAACATAATGTACAGGTATGCCAGAGATTTACTCTTTTCTAATAAACAGTCTGCAGCCTGATAAAGTATATGGAAATGAAGGTGAAATTTAAAGGAAATATCAACATTTGACACCAAACAATACTGTTAGAAAATGCAGCATCTTAATATTTTAGTAGAATATTATCACCAGTAAATTTTCTGTTGTCTAAAGGGCTATTACAGTTCAAAATATGTTAGCACATATTAAAACAATGACTATATTATTCATTTCAAATACATCATGCCTCCACGAAGTACCAGGAAAGCCACTATCCCTGCTGAGATCACAGATTGCAAAAAAATAGAGGATGTAGATTTTCATGCTTCACTGAATACATTTTTATTACATTTAATGTTATTTAAATGATTGCAGAGCATATTTGAAAAATTGGTGCTGCATCCTTGCCCAGAACCCTTGATGAAAGACTGTGACTGGAGCAGTGAAATATATGCTAAAGGCTATCCAATTATTGGCATAAAGATTGCAAAACTTTTGTCTATTATTATTGTAGCGTACATTCAACTTAATGTTTGAGCATAGCTAAAAAAAATTAAATAAAAATAATGTTGAATAAATCTTTTTTACCCAAAAATCAAAAAGCCCCACATATTTTCTGAAAGTGAATCTGTGAGTATTGAAGATAAAATGTTAGTCTTTTCTATAGACTGCTTAGATTTTTCAGAAATCTTCATCTCAAAATACAGAAAGAAACAGCTACGTTTGTTTAATCAGCACAGATAATCAAAAGAATCAGGGCCCTTACAGGTATCTGTCACTATCCAGAATTAAACCTCCTGCAAGGCACAAAAAGTGTGACGAATTGCATTTGCAAATTTGCTTTGCAAATTTTCTGTAGCCATGAAAGGAAACCTTAACAAATCAAAGAAGGTGTGAGAAAAGACAGAGAAAATTGGTTCTGAGCAGAGAGGTGGCATACACTAAGTGAAAGCAGTTCTGTGGTTCAGTGGGATAGGATTTGGGCCTGAACAAACATAAAAATATATGTCAAACAAAAATATAAAAAATATATGTCTCCAATTTGAAATTCATCTAATAGAATCAACCTCTTCTACCATCAATTGCTTAATTATCAAAACAGGCTGCTTGAGCATATGTAATCTTTTCACCTCTACCTTCAAGCACAGGTGGACTTACTGAAAAGTCCACAGTAAGTTTGCAACATCCTATTAGAATGTGAAAACAATAAAAAGAAATCACATTATGTGTGAATAGAGCAAATTAATTCTTTGATGTTAATACCTATGTTTTTAAATATTTTAAACTAGAAAGTCTCATTGTTCAAATTTGCATGAAAAAGGAATGACATCTAGTGGCAGATTAAATTAGTTACTAGTCTGCCATGGTAGTAAAGGACACTGTAAGGAAATCCATCATTTGGTTGCAGTAGCATAGAATTAAATGGAATATATTCTAGTAATCTTTATCAGTGTGTTTCACAATGCATCTATTAGAGCAATTACTGAGCAAACATTTTTCTTGAGAAAAGCTAAGGGTATACATGTGAGACTGAGCCCGAGAGAAAATAAAATACAAAAGGGGCACATTGCCAAAACAAAATATTAAATTATACTGTTAAATGTGACTACATGAAAAAAAAGCAGTATAAAATACATCTTTTCACATATTAAAATAAAAAAGCCCTAGAACAGTCCAAGCAAATTCCTGTCTTTGCAATTTTTGTTTATTTGTGTCAATGTGAGGTGAGACCCAGTACCCCTTCTAAAGACAGGGTAGTTAGGGATGCTTTCTGATTCGTGTACTTTTTCCAAAATAAGGTAATTCTTTCCTGGTCCCATTGTACAATCTAAATAGATCACTTGAGGAAATTAATACTTTTGTACTATCACTTAGTTCTTTTTAAAATTTATTCTTTATATTATGCAACAAAAAAGATAAACAAGACAAAGAATAACATCATCCAAAGATAATGATCACCTCAAAAGTTTAGACCAGAATATTGAAGAGATCTGTTTTTCTTCAAACTTGACGTTTTGGGAGGATATGACTTATTCTAATGAAACTGTATTGGTGGTTTGTTCTTCAATATGCTGTGATTCACTGGGGCAGATTATGTGTTATGATGGGGTATAGACTACTGTGTTATGGCCATTTCAGATAGGAGAATTAAAGGCAAAAGAAAATTTAGCATAGTACCAAACCACAGGCAAATTTATCAGTTTATATTCTGCTGATTTCTCCTTTGCCTTTCAAAAGCTATTGTACTAACAGGAAAAAGTCAGTCTTTAGTTGATACTGAATGAAACATGTTGTGCATAGAGATCTGATCCCCTCAAACCTCATTTGTTGCCAAAACTTGACTTGTGTTGCAGCTTTGATAAATTACAGCAATTTTGAAACGCATGATAGGGATTCAGGGAGATATTGCATTTGCTATCATGACTGATATGCAGCTGAGGAGTGTTGGAAGATTTAAATTCGTACGAGCATTACTTTTCGTTGAGTTGTTTTCTATGTAGAATATTGGCAGGTATATTTTACTTGTGTTTTAATCTCTACTTTTAGAAATATGAAGTTTTATGTATGGGTCTTCTGTACCTGGGAAAAAAAAAACAACTAAGCAAGGCATTCCAATAAGACTACAAACAAGCATTCTGTTTGCATTTCATTTTATCTGAAGATTATTAAACTTTTACATTGAAATTATGTCAATGTAATTTCATGCATAACAGTCCAATTTCATTAAATTGATTGGATGAAAACTAAGCATTGATTAGCCTAAAACTGCTCCACTCCTAATTAATGGGCAGCCTGTAGACTAGGACAATATATTCTCTGCATCTCCCATACAAGTGTCCAATTTACTCAATCAGTAAATCTCTTCAAGATTTCCAGGTCATGGGCCCACAAAATTTCAGGGTTTTTTTGTAAAGGCTTGATAACTCACTTTAAATCTGGCTGCTGGCTGAACAGTCAAATCCCTATTTCTGCAGGTGGCCATGGTATGAAGACTGAAATGGGGAGAACTGTTAATATTGAGTGAACGTAAATAATATATGCATAGCAATATTCTTCTAACAGGAGCCTTCAATAGCAAATTTGGAAATACTGTGTTAAGGTCTTATTTCACAAATCATTGGAAAAATTGGGTTCAAAGTTAATCCATGATCCTTCCTCACATGTACAAGTTCTGGCTTTTACCTTTGCATTGGACAAAAAAGACTCCAGGATCCCCCTATAGAAGCAGCTACAACTTCAGCTACTGCCTTAATTGTTAAAGATCTCAGGTCCTAAATGTAAGTTTTCTCAACAAGAAAAACAGAAAATGGAATTAAAATTCTGAGGGTCCTTATAAGCTGATAAACTATTTTCATTCTAATCCTTTTTCCTGTCAAGCTTTGTTAATTCATTCCTTATTTATCTACCTCTGTCTCCTCATCTACTTCCTCCTATATTTCCTTCCTTTCTCCATGCTGATACAGTTCTACTGTCTTTGCCTGTCCTCCATTTTTTTTCTCATCATGTCAGTTTGAATCTAAAAATTTTTCTCAGATAATACATCACATTTCTAGCTGCTTCTGAAGTCACTTTGCCATAAACTTATTAACCTGGAATGAAGAGGGTGCAACACTTGTTTAGGTAAGTCATTACCAAGCTCCCATTTGTTCCATTACTGACCTGATGAGTCTCACAGAGAAAAACTGCCTAAATTTCAGGTGAAATGAGAAAAAGAAGGACAGATTTGAGAAGGTGAAATCTATTATACTAACAAAATAATATCTTACCAGTCTCAGATCAGAAACACACTATCTATAGGTTTCATCCTTTCTGGCTGAATTTAACGCCAAGTCTTCTGCAAAATGTAATGAGACAAGAATACATTTCAAATTTCAAATGTTGAAAAGCATTCATGCAAAAATTGATCAGTATCTCTCTAAATTTATTGCAGCAATTAGGTCTTTTGCCAGAGCAGATGAATCCAAGCGGCATTTTTGGCTGTGAACCTTTGGTTTCAGCTTAGTACTACTAAACCTTTCTTCACACAGCAGTGCTAGACCACCATTTAGTACACTGGCACACAAGTTTTGGTGAAAGCTATCCCTACACATTTATTTCAGCAAGAATTTCTTAGTGCAGAATTAGACCTTACACAAACTACATCAGAAATGTGTAAGTGATCCATACTTTGTAAAACTAACTGCCTCCACATTTTCGCTTGAATCCCAAATACACTAACAGAAACACTTACTTAGGTTCAACCAGCTAACAGAAACAAACCAGCAGCTAGACATAATTCATAAAAAATTATTTAAATAGTGAATAGTATGGACTTTTAGATGCTGGAAAGACTGTGCCTCCAGAGCAGCCATGAGCATATGTTTTTCAACTGACTTAAAAAAATTACTCCCATGTCAAATAAGCAGGAAGCTGTTATACCACTCCTTCCCTTCCCGTAGATATAGAGAACACATAGAAAACAGTTCTTTTGTTATTCACATCTATTGTGCCAGCTGCTGAGAAACAAGCTATTTCCACTATCACATCTTTTTCATGTCGCAAAGACATTTGTTTTTGAAGTTCTAAAGAGATACTTACCCTTTCCCCCAGAGGTAAAATTTGTCCCAGATACAATTATGCTGAATCGCAATGATGTATCTAAAAGAAGATGTAAGCATCTCATTTTTGCAGTAGTTAGCATATTAAAAAGGCACAGATAAGGCTCTTCCCCATAATGTTTCTAGGGTTACTGCACTATTTCACACGCAGAATAAATGAGGCACAGTAAAGAAAAGAATAGTTTTCATTTGGAGATAATGCGAGATAGGAACAATCTTCAGGAACTAAATAAACAATGGAATCTATGGATTGGAGTAAAAAACCAGATGTGGAAAGACCTGAATTTTATTCATGACTCTGCTGCTCTTTACTCAGCTGCATAACTTCAGCCAAGTTACTTCACAGCAGGCAACATCCCATTTGTCTTGGTTGTTTTGCAGGTGTTCTAAAGGGCTGAGATTCTAAAGGTTGCTAGAAAGAAAAAATACCTTTGATATGTATGCAGCCAGAAGAGTGTTCCAACTGTTGGACAAAGGACATTCAGTCACAGTTCTAGTCTCCTTATTTCGTTTTTGCTGGCTATGCAGCAGCTCACCACTCCACATAATTGCTTCAGAACCAGGGCTTCTCCATTAGAAGGCCTGTGCGCCTCGATCTCTGCGGTTTACATCAGTTTGCTGAGATCAGGTGTCTCACTGCTAAGTGTTTGTCCTGGTTTGACAGGAAGGAAGTTTTTTAAGGAAGGTGTAGTCAAACCAATCATGGATTAGAAGTGAATATTGACATCTGGTGTGGCCACTAAGGAGATGTGTCACCTCTGAGAACATGGGGAGATAAAGGAGAGAAGCCCAGAGGTACTTCCTTTTGTGTTCCGGCCACTGAAAGGAGCACGTCTCCTCGTCTCCTCCCTCACCCAGCCCAAGGCCTGAAGGCCTGGGCCTGGGCCTGGGTGGGGGAGGGGCAGCCATGCGGCCTGAAGTCACTCGGCCTGAGGAGAGAGGTAGGCCGGAGCCCAGAGAGAGAGGGAGAGAGATTGGAAGGGAATGGACTAAGCCAGCTTTTTGCAGGATGGAAGGGTGGAGAGACGAAGAGATGGTTCTCTACCCCCCCCCTTTCTCCCCACCCCCCCTAGAGAGAGAGACTGCATCTGTGCCAGCCGAACGGAGCGGGGGAGGTTTCCCGGCCTTGGGAGTCCTGGAGCTGACTGCACGGCAGTAGCAGCAGAGACTTTTTAACCCTTCTCTTCCTTGGGGAAAAGAAAGCTTTATGAAACATGAATCCTCCTGTGCAGTGTTTTGGAGTGAGAAGAAAGACAGCCTGGAATCCTGTGACGTTAAAGGAATTGATGGGAAGAATTTGGTGGGAGGAGATTGATGGAGTGGCTTTGGCTGGACTTATCTTGTATGGCCATAGACTGAACAATCTGTCTTTAATACGTGAGACTGCAGTTAGGTGGATGCAGTGGCTGGATGCCAGATGAGGCGACCTGCTGCAGTGATGCTGATGCCAAGTGGATGAAGAAGGAGAGAGGATGAAGAGGGTGGGGTGATGCCCTCTGTCTTCAGCGAAGAAGACCAGGAAGAGGGTGTGGTGGTTCCCTCTGTCTTCGGAGCAGAAGACCAGGAAGAGGGTGTGGTTGTGCCCCCTCTCTTCACAGCAGAAGAAACCCTCGGCCCCAGGGGTTATAAAATGGGGGGGACTGTTTTGTCCCAAAAAGGAGCTTCTGGTACTTGGTAAAGCGTCATTGAATCCTGAGGGCAGTCTCAATCCATGGATGGTGGTGAGAGCACCAGACATGGAAGGACACTATGGTTTGCAAGAGAGACTCCTCTCTTCTTAAATGAATTGAGAATTGATTATTTGAGTATTGGTAACCGATCAGAAAATCCAAGGTTTTGTCTGATTGTGGGAAGGGTGGAAGTTGGGAGGAGGAGGAATGTTTCTGAGAGTTTTCATGTTCCCTGTGTGTTTCTTTCCTTTAATGTAGTTTATTAAAGTTTTTTTTTCCTATTCCTAAGTCTGAGCCTGCTCTGCTCTGTTCCTGATCACATCTCACAACCATTATTAGTAAAAAGTATATTTTCATGGGGCACTGGCATGGTGTCCAGTGTCTAACCATGGCAGTGTTGCAAAAGATGAACTGCAGGCTCCTTAGAGAAGTGCCCAAAATCTCTCCTTATGTACATCATGACTAGCATTCTCTACTCTTGGTGACTCTGCTAGCAACTGAGTGGTTTACAGTATTGACACAGTATTGAATCAACCAAATGTCCTCTTTTCAAAGATTAACTGGCTTCTTAAATGTGAGTTTTTGTGTCAGGCCACTTACTGGGTCTGTCAAAAGAACCCGAAGTCGTTGCATGGCTGCTGTCACCTGTTCCCATGCAGGTTGCTACAGGAAAACCCCAACACGTAGGCCTGTTGCATAGCCATCAGCAATGTGGAACAAAATGTTCATCCTTCTGAAAACATCATCTGAATATTCAGCTGAAGATCACTATCTTGAAGCACAGTAATTCAATAATAATACAAGGGCTCCATCTCAGTTTTATAGTTTAATAATAATACAAGGGCTCCATCTCAGTTTTATAGTTTATTAACTTCATGCATATTCTATGTAGAGACTTTTAAAAAACACATTATTTACCTAATAGGCTGTAATGACTCCTTCAGTGCCTTTATAGTAGACTACATAATTTCTTCTGACTTCATGGATCATTGACATGATAGATAAATTCTTCTTTCATTCTCCTGCAGGCACATAACTTCCATTATCATTACTGAGACTTACAAACACATACTGAGATGAGAACATAACCCTTATTGGTATTTGTTACCCAAAGCAGCACATTTGAGTTAACCTCTCTACTACAAAGCATCCAAGGACAGATACTAACAATCAGATTGTTCCATGATATCCGCTATCTATTGTGTATTTAGTTATTTATTATCACCATCATACTTGAAGAAATTAATATTGAAAGAATCCTTAGAACACAGGACAATTCATTTCTAATTCCATGTCTAGAGCTAAATCGCTGTGTGACTTTCAACAAGTAGAAACCTCTTTAATATTTGTATAAGAAGGATAATGCTTCTTACCATGTCTTCCTGAAAGGGGCCTTGTGATGCTTAATTGATATATGTTTGCAAACCTCTATTAGATTGTTAAACAAAAGACAATTTTTATGTGTAAAAGAGCTCAGACTACCCCTCATAGGCATTTTCATAATATAAATTCAAAGAAATGGTTATTAAATAAAGCATTGTTACTTACATTAACTCTCCTAATAACAAACAGAAACTGAGGTGTTGAAGAATTTGCCATTTTTATAACAGAAATAAAGGTAGGATAGTGTGCAGTGCTTGACCTTTGAGACAGAAGAGACCAAGGTTTTATTAATGGAGTATTAAAATTTTCAATGCACTATTTGATTAAGATGAAGACGAGATAACAGAGCTCTTTAGAGTCCTCAAAAATACATTTGAAGTTTGGCTTTAGTAACAAAAAAAAAGAAAAAAAAGATGCCATTAATGGGGATACTAAATAGTTTATGGGGCACACAACTGCACATAGCTCAGAAGCAAACATGAGCTTGTGCTGGAAGAACTTGGATAAACTAGGAAGATAAATGGGCTTTTCTCTTGGAACTGTTTTCTCAAATTCATAATTATTATTACTTATTTTGTTTCTATAAGACAAAAGAGACTGTTAGTACCATAAGAAGCTGCTAGAAATGTTTTATTAGAATGATTATTTGGTTCTGTCAGTAAAATATGTTATTTTTATTTGTTGCTGGTTTCTGCTGTGTGATCTTACCTTCAAAAGATAAAGGAGAAGTTGATTCACTTATGGAAATTTCATATTGCTGTTTTGTCAAATTTGGGATAGTTTACTGCCCTTCTCATATGAGGGGAATCTAAATCATATAGATTCTATCTTGTTGTTACATTCCAAAAGAATGTTCTTTAATATTTTTTTTTCAGAAAAAAAAATGGAACAAAACATTTAATGAGTCAAAAATAATATGTAATATTTTCAGTGTTCCCCTATTTCTCTGTGGATATGTTAAAGCTGAAATACAGTAACTCATCACTCTTTTATAAGCAATGTACTTCTTGAATTGGACTTATAATACTGAAATAGTCAGTTGTTGTATTAAAGAGATTGTCAGAGCGCAGTAGGGCTTTAGAACGGCTTTGTTTCAGGATTCCCCACAAGACACCTATGACAAGAAAAGTTAACTTATGCTGTTTTTTCTAATCCTAATCAGGAAAAGGATGCAATGAGAACGAAGTTAGTGCACCAGAAATATCAGTCCAGGTTTCTTTTGCTGACTAGTAAGTACATATGGTCAGCTTCGGAAGTCAGTTAACTAGGAGATATGCAGAATGACATCACCCACTTGACGTCGTGTTAGCCTCAGATTCAAATGTACCTTCTGAAATATTTTTCAGATTATTATGGGAATAAAGCAAATATATTTGCAAACAAAGTTTAAAATAAATTCATTCTCACAGGCAGTTGCTGAAGACTAAATGTATCACTAACATAATAACCTGACAACATACACCAGGGATGTTGATTGACAAAGAATACACGTCGGTCAATGGGAAGAGGTGGCATTTTTACCTTAATATGAACTTTGGAAAGAAAAAAAAAGGAAGTCAGAAAAAAACCCACATTAAATTATCTTCTGTGACCTGGATACTGAAAAGCAGGAGTACATTCTTGGGCAGAATTCTTCACAAGACTTACCAATCATTTATGCATCCTCAGTAAAACTGTTCCAGAGGGTGGCTGCAAGGGAAAAATAAACATTATCAAATAGGATGAAAAATTAAGAAACAAGATACCATCTCCTGGGTGGTGAAATATGGTTTGCAAATGCTTCATGTAACTAGTAGTTTGAAGATAGTTTGGGAGATGGAATATTTTGTTTAGATGTGACAGAGTGCCCTTACCTCCTTTTCAAAGCTTTAGGTAGGGAAAGCACAGGTAATATAAATTTTTTCCCTCCTCAAAAGGCAATCCTAACCAGCTCCTGGGAAAGCATGTGCATATGGCACTCTTAATCTCCTCTCCCCTTCCACCTTCAGTTCCTTCACAGATGGGGAAGGTCCACAGTCCTATCTGAAGTGAAGAGAGAAATACTGTATTTTACAAGATCTGACATTTATTTAGGATCCAAGAAGTTAAAATGTCAATCTCCCCATCAAGAAAAAAACAAAATCCATTTCAAGGCACTCAGTATACATTCTTGTTTCTGCTGAGCCTTTGCTAAGATACCAATTAAAATGACATTGGTCCAGAAGTGATATTGCTATTACTATATTGTTATATTGCTATTGATATTGCTACTGAGTGTGTAAGGTTAAAATTAATTCATAATTAATTGGCTGAGACCACTTGATGCCCATGTTATTTTACTGAAAGAATTAGAGATAAAATATTGTTACCATTGCAGATCCATCTCCCAAGAAGGGAACATGACTAATATAAAAGTTTTTCAACCCTGCAATAAAGTGTCAGTGACAGACAGAGTAATCCAGAAGCATTGTGTGCCTCTGAAAAGTTTGCTCATTCATAATGAAATATTCATCAAATAAACATCAATCTTACATGCATGTTCAGAATGTGAAACACACACTGGCCGATACTGTGGGAATGAGTAGAAACATAGATGGATTTCCTTGATTAATGGGCGTAGCTGCATTGTCTCCCTTTTTTCTCAAGCATAACTGGTCTGCATAATGCCTTAGTTTTTCCTGACAGTGTGCTTGTGGCTTTTCTGATCTTAGTTTTGTACAACCATGTAGCAAATGTGGATTAGACATCATTTAAATTTTACATTTGTTCTCTAGTTACACTTAAGCATACAGATGAAATCTTGCATTTTCACTCTCCAGCAGTTTTGCAAGCTTTTTTTCTTCTAATAATAAGCAAGATTAGTTCTAGATGGCTCTGACATTTTATGTAGGCAGAAAGTGGAACATCTTTATTACCTCCTTGGGGATGTTTTCTTCTTCATGTATGCTCTTCTACCTCCCATTAACTTTAATGGGATTTCCTCCTGCCAATCCACATGAGAGCAAATACATCTCTAATGTATGTAATCCTTTGTTCAAGGGCCACAAGCTTGAAGAGGAATTATTCAGGAGCACTTTCAGAACATAAGGATATACAGTAGTAGATTTTTCAAACCTAAACATATGTATTTTGACACCTTCTTTTCACATGTGTCACAAAATCCTGGGGAGAGACAAGCTCAAACTCAAATTGAAAAAAAAAAAAAAGATAACCATACCAAAAAAAAACCCATGTCATTTTAACAAAGATTTTTTTCATTAAAAATGTCAGAAATAAAAGGGGAAGAATGATGTTAATCTGCCACTCTTTGGTACTGCAGTATTACTCACTGCATCTTTCTCTATAAGGAGTTACAGAAAAGTCAATGTGATACATCAAAACACTAACATGGAAACTGGTAGAAATCTGCTACAGTTCCTCAAAATTATTTTTAATACCTATCATAATAATGATTAATTCTTATCCAGAATCCTACATCCAAGCACTCTAACCATTAATTACCATAATTCTCACAGTTAATCACTATCAGCATCCTCATTTTACAGAGGAGAGAAGGGTATGCTTTTCTCCTCTTGAGCTACCTAAAAAGGGCACCTGAGTATTGAAAAACTCCCACAGGGATTCATTCAAATTCTCTCCCCCTGATTAATCTACTTGAAGTAGGACTGCATCTGTAGAATTGCTTCTACCTTCAGGAAAATGGGAAGACTTGTAAAGATTTGCCTGACAGAATAAAATTGAAGGCAGCTTTTCTTTATGGGATAATGTGCTTACAAAGGGCACTGTCTCACTGCGTAAGGGAGATATTGTGGCATTGATTAGTCACTAGAGAACAAAATAAGTTCTTATCTCAAACTGTTGGGATTTCTTCTTTATAATATATGATTGCAAACCACTAAGGGAATAACATTTTTTTCCTTTTATGTAAATTGGCTAAATACCATGATATTTTGATAATTACATTACTACAGAAAAACTGATCACTGATATGTTAAATGTAGTTTTATTAGTTTGCCTAAAAGGAATAGGTAATTGTTATCTAATTTAAAATTAAATGACAGAATGACATCTCCTATAGCCAAAACAAAACCTCATAAAATAAATCTATAATGTTTTTCAGACCAGATCTGTCAAGACAAAAAATTTCACAATCACAAGACTCTGTAACACACTAAATAACAGAGCTCTCTAAACTGTACACACTAATTCCAAAAATACTTTAGTCCCTGTATTTTACCACAAAGCACTGAGTACTCTCAGTGTTTCAGTACTTAAAAAAACCCCTAAGCTTCTGAAATTTTTCAAGGAGAAAAAGGTGTACTACTCTAACTGCTGGCTCAACAGTGCATTGATATTCATGAAAACACCTCTGGAATATTTAGTGTTAGGTTTGCTCTTAAAGACAGATTATGTTACTGGTATTGTAGAATTTTTATGAAATTTAGTCATTTTTCCATAATGATTTTCTGAACTAAGGCCACAATCCTTAGTTCTACTAATAACTGAATTTTTTTAAATACACCTTCCCTTGCTATTCTGGAATAGTCACTTCAAATCAGTTATTCCCATGAATGTACCCACTGGTAAACTTAAACTGAAGCATTATTTTGAATGCACATAAAGGCTTTTGAATCCAGTCGTTGTAAATCTCTGCTTTTAAGACTAAACTTGCATTCATGCAGAAACAAAATTAAAAGCTATAGTCAGAAACTAAATTGATTTCTATGAATGTAAAAGCATTAAGGAGCAAAAAAACCATCATGGCTTGATGAGCCCATACAGCAGGTGTTTTGAAACTCAACATGATTTTCAACTCTAATCCTGTGCAATGACAAGAAATCAATGGTATAATATTAATGAGGCCAATCATATTGGTATGGGAAGATACCTTTGAATCAGTCAAAGCCATTTTGCACAGGGATAAGTGCTTAGTTGTCTAAATTCAGGCCATATCTCCACTGCTGAACACTTCAACATTTAGATAGACACCAAAATTATGATATTTCTAAAGTAAAATGCCTCACTGTTACTGTTTGGAGAGAGTTTTAGGAACAAATGTTCTGCATGTAAAAAGATACATGCAAATTTAGAAGTAATAATTATAAATATTGGTAACAGTAGAAATTTAGCTACTAAAAGCCAGTTCTGATGGAAAATTACTCTTTGACTATAAGTGCATTTTCCACTGAGTTCAAATGTTCTCATTGATTTCCTATTCCTGCCTGAATCCAGTAGTCAGTGTGAGAAGTCCTAATGACATAACTTGGTGTGCATCAATTCATTATTCTGCTGTTGTCTTTAAATGTTTAAGTTTCTTCTGTCTTAATAACCTCTTTTCTGATCTACTGTGGTACTTCAGAGCAACAGCATTTTGACTTTGCCATTATTTCATCCTTCCACAAAAGGGAAGATCTCCATCTAGATGTATACACGCAACAGTGTATTGGCATGTTCTTCAGTGAGTAATGAAATGGCCACTTCACCATCTGTCACGGATGGCAGAGGTTGACCTGAGAGCTGGGTGTGCAGAGAAAAGCACAATCATGATATATTAAAAGAAACACTCAAGGTAGCACAATGCATCCATGTGATTTCTCTCAGAAATATACATGCTGGATGACCACTCATGTCATGCTAAGTGCTTAATGTCTGTGCCACCACACCCCAGGGTTCCTCTGAAAGGCCGGCCTGGCAGTTTACTAAAGCAAAAGCAAAATTTTGTGTATGCATAAAGAGAAAAAAAAAAGATTTTATTCTTAACTTTCCATCAGCATTCACTGTCTAGCCACTTCCTAGGAACATCCCACCTTCCTCCTCCTTTTCTTAGCTTTTATATCTGAGCTGACATCCTGTGGTATGGAAAATCCCTTTGGTCAGTTTGGGTCAGCTGTTCTGGTTGTGTCCCCTCCCAGGATCTTGCCCAACTCCAGCCTACCGGGGGAGCGGGGGATGATAGAGGGCATGGAAATTTGGGGAGACAGTGCTGGTGCTGCACCAGCTCTGCTCAGCTGCAGCCAAAACACTGGTGTGTCATCAGCACCTTTCCAGCTACCAGTGCACAGCACAGCACTGGAGAGCTGCTGTGGGGAAATTTGGGCACTCGGTCATATATGATTGCAGGGAGAGGGTGGGTCAGACTGCCCTTGCCACCTACCAAGAATATGGCAGAGGGATGTTCCCAGGCTGGATCTAGACACACAGCCTTGAACAAGAGGGGCTGGATGTTTTTGTAACCATTCACTTATGTGAAGCCTGGTTAACATGAGGTGTCTTATACAGGGTTTGCAGGGTCACTGGGAACTACCAAAAGCCACACAGCCAATACATGGCCGCTGGGTTTCTGAAGTAGACACTGGCCTGGGATTAGAGAGGGCATCTGAGCTCAGGGGTACAGTGAGTGCTGTAAGGGTCTGATAAGGTGTCAGGGCCCTAAGGGCACGCACCAGCTCTGCAGTCATGCTTCCGAGAGACTGAGCCCCTGGTGTTTGTGGTCAGCCCTGACCACTGACTTGGCTTTTCCTCAGGGACTCTAGTGAAACAGAGGAAGCAGTGAGAGCAGCTAAACAGTTCACAGAGGATTGTAAGGGATGTCACAGAAACACCTCATGCTGTTACTATTTGTTACTTAAACTACAGCTGTGGGCACTCGAGCAGGTTAATAAGCATATTTTCACTTTTCATTCTAATTTTTATTAAGGAAAATAAGATGTCAGATATTCCTCAACATATTAATACTTTTTTACATAAGTAAAAAGGAAATTTACATAGATGTTTTATCTTCTTAATTATATGGCTTGGCATGGTCTGCATGTTATCACAATTAAACTAATACTAAATGTCAAGAAAACAAAAAAAGGGCAAATTATAACAAAATAACATAAAAGGAAAATTTCTAAAATCATTGCTACTTTACATCAATAAAATCCAATTTAAAATATTCTTGAAAGCTGTTTTTTTACAGATAATTTAATTTTAGCTAATAATTTATTTTATTTTATTCCAAGAAGTATGAAAAGAGACAGTGTTTCCAGAAGCAGGGAAAAGAAATTGACAGGGATGACCATTGCACAAAGACTGGTTAGAGAAGATGAGGGCAGCTGGGTAGCTGAACATTTTTTCTGGGCAACAGAATACCAGGTAAAAGATATGTGAATCATACAGACACTCCTTAAGGACAAAGTTAAAAAAATTTAATATGCAAAAAACCCCCAACTGTTTATCAGGCGTGTCTAGTGTACCACTAAATTACCTAAAAAACCTAATCTAACACTACAAGTCTACCACTAAAATAGTGTAAAGGAAAAGCTTGAAGTTGTGTAATATTATTAACTAAAACAAATTAAAAAGACACCTCCAAGAATCTCAGCATTACTGAATGTTGCAGTTTTTCCCACCTTCTAAATCAGAACTCAATACTCAATAATTAAATTACTGTGTCCACTGCTTCTCTGTACAAAAAGTCTCCTTTGTATGTATGTTTTAATATAACATACTCTTCCAGGGAGAAGAACATACTCGGTGTAAAGGGAAAAAGATACTTTCATATCTGGGCACCTCGGAGTCTAGCAGCTAAAAATGGAGGTCTATTAGCATTGAAATCAAGAAAAAAATCTCCAAATGGGCAAGACTTGTGAGGAGAAACTATCCTTTATTAGACCAACCAATGCTGAGAGGAACGTAATAAGGGTAAAAGGCAACCTTGAATTGTTTTACTTCCTGGCATCATAGCTACTACAAGGATACTATTACTTCAGAAAAGCACCTAGCAGGCACGTCTGTGGCTGAATGGTGAAGGCTCTAACAGGACATTGCCACAAACAGGAGAGGAGGGCTCATACCAACCCAGAATATTTGGATCCACTGCACAGTAACAAGGGCTACAAGATAAAAGGATAACAAAAGAAATTAAAAAATCTTTCCTCAAAGACATAAATGAAATATTAAAAAGATTACAACCCCTTGTACTACATATCCCTTCACTCCTTCAGCTGAATTGATTCCCTGTTTGCGTTAGTTTTTCTCAAATGATGCATAAAGTACTTGGATTAGTACAATTTTCCTGGTAAGGTAGCAAGTACTTTTCCTCTCCAAAAAGTTGATCAAATTGGGTGGCTAGCTCAGCTAGTCAATGAGAAATAAATACTGGAGGGTGTTTAAGGACAAATTCCTCGTTTTCAACTACAGTGGTAAATAAGGAGAGAGTTACAATTTTTCATATTTATCTAGGAATCTTAAAATAGCCTTTGTAAAGGGATTTTTTGGTGTGAATTTATGTCTTTTTCAGAAGCCAATTATGTAAACCATTTCCACACACTATTTTTTTTCTCATTTTAATCCACATCTCTGAATAAGCTTTCACGCTGTTTTGTGCCATCTTTCACCCAAATTGCATGGTAATACACCACTGTGTGTTAAGTTGCAAGACCGCCTACCTTAGAAAGCCTATTTAGTCCTGATATGCAAATCCTTGTATGCTGCTTTCAGGCGAGCACCGTGTCGAATCCTTGTAGTGTCATCTGGGATAAAAAATGTATGTGAACACGGAAGTAGAAAATTAAATTTCTGGAGTGTGTACACTTTAACAGTAGCCTTTCTACTCAGTTAAAACCCTCTGTACCACCTAATTTAAGAACTTCTGGTTTTTTACACTAGACTAATATAAAAATTGTTTTAAAAACCACAGTGTTCTGAGGGATTAATAAACTTTTTCAAAAATTCCCCTTTTACCCATCTAAGCTAATAACATGTTTTACAGAACAGGTCTTTTTCAGATACCAGGATTCCCAACTGACATTTAGCTCTCTATTTCCCAGGGCAGTACAAAGTCCACATGCTTGGAATATAGTCTTCTTTCAGAAGGAGGGTGTATAAAATCAGCTCAACAGAGTTGTAAAATGTTCTGTGTCTACTCTGGCTATTATTCCTTTGTTTTGAGGGATTCTAGGCGGTCAGAGATGCCCGGCAAATGCTAGCACTGGCAGCAACAACGAACATTTCTCCCTGGATTCCCTCCCTAACCTACAGAAACATAGGAAAGCACCTTTCCACCTTGCCAAAACCCAAAGCACCTTGTAAAGACTAGGAATGCAAAAGCTCACCTTTTATCAGAGGTCTCTGATTAGCCCTCACTCTGGTTTATGCACTGTTTACATCAAAGGTTGATAGACCACAAGTATGTCTTAGGAGCGTCAGGATCTGAGCATCTGCTTTGTTACCTACAACAAGTCTTGATTAACTTGGATGTTCTCATGTAAATAGATTCCCTAATCCTCCAGCACTGTGTTAAGGACCTCTGCAACAATGTTGTCCCTGTAATGGGGCCCCATAATCAGCAGTTCTTTCAGTCTTTTCAGGCTCAAAAACCTTTGTTTGCCTTCCAAAAAAAAGAGGAAATTTCTCCTTCTCACATGATCCTGTTGAATAAAAGGGTATTATCTGTAGTATGTAATGCTCTATAAAATGGTCTGAAACTCTCATATTTCCTCTAAACTAGCTGTCTTTTGTCATTTTCTATTACTGGCTAATGGGGTTGCTAAAACACCCATTTTCTCTCAAGGTTTTCAGCCAGGGACTTGTCTGCCTTGGTGCATTTTAGCGTACATTGTTATATTTATCTTAGAGTTTTTTTCTACTTTACTGATTTTTCATAAATCCAGTTAATCTCAAACTTTCTAAACTGTTGTGTGATTCATTTATTTTTTTTGTTATCTATGAGTTTATATTTGAATTCCAGGACTGAGAAGATACTCCATGGTTTCTAGGTTGTTTTCTTTTTTGTGAGTAGTTTGGTTTTTACAGATGGGAAACTTCTTTAAACAATACTCTTTATCACTGCTTTGCCTGAATATCATTTAGCCTTTTAATACTCTATCTTGTTTTTAAAATATTTTCAAAAATTCACACATAATACTTTTATTCCCCAAGGAAGAATAGACTATCATTCACTACATTTTTTCTCTGCAAGGTCTGAAAGTTCTGATTCCCTGTATATTAACACTAACTATGCTACCAAGTATTCAGACTGACTACTCCTATGGACAGAGGTAACTTATTTCCCTGAGTATTTGATTTATGGGATAAACCAATCCTAGAATAACTCATGATAAATCAACCCTTGAAGTTGAATCAGATGACACAGATTAGTCAATATAGTACATAGCTTTCAAATATAATTTGGATATTCCCCTGCACTTGAACCAAGAACAATTTCTTGTCTCAAAATTTCCCAAGAATCCTAAAGTCTACAGAACAATAAGCAAACAAACAAACAAAAAGACAACTGTAAATGTGTAAGATCAGGTTTAGGGTAGCAATTGGTTTTCATTTTCACAGTGAATTACTCTGTATTGAAATATGGCTGCTTTCTTCATCTCTCTTTAAAAACAAAATAAGTATGCAAAATTAAGAAAGCTGCTATTTGATTGGCTTGGAGAACATTATGGTGTTTCAGTCTGTTATGTTCAGGCATTTTTTATCACCATTCCACAAGTAGTTTTTTTGCAAGAGTTCAGTACAACATTTATCTTTCTTTACTGCTTTTAAAAAACTTTATTTTGACAGGGACATTCAAGTCTTTTAATAGTGATAGAATATTTCTTACCAGTTCACTGATTCCAGTCTCGTTTACCAACTCATATTCTTTACTTCTTTTTACTTTGGGAATATAATTCCATTCCTGTCAATATTTTCAGGCCCTGTCAGTATTTTCATGGGCTGCTAAGTACTTATTATCAGTTGCCATAATACATTATTAACAATTTCCTTGCCTCTTGTTCAGACTATATGCCTGCTTCAATGAGATTTTTTTTCATGTTAAAATAATGAGCCTTTTTATGAACGCTTGGCTCTGCTTATGTCTCAGCAATGTAATACACCAGAGAACTAGGGTCTAGCAGTATTCAGAAGAAAAAACTTTCTTTGATAAGGTAGTCAGTGTACCACGAAGTTAACATCCAGGTATTTCAGGAGTCTTCTGGACCTATTTGTGCCATCTGTGTGGTGTTCCCAGCTAAGCTGAAATGCTCCCACTTTGGTGATGTTCCTGGAAAGTTAAGGTCCCCTGTAAGAACAAGAGTTGTTAATTTGGAGGTCTCCTTTAGCTCCTTTGAGGATAATTCATTGTTCAGAGAAAAAAAAATTTAAATCTTCAAAATTCAGATAATATTTGAAAGAAAGGAAGCCATATTGTGAAATGGAAAATAATTGTAAGCCCCCAGGAAAAGTTTTCTCCCAAAACAATCATATATCTCAATGTCTCTGAACTCCCAGAGTTCAGATTGAGTCCTCCCATCCCTTTACTTCTNTCCCTTCACTTCTGTTTTCTCCTATGTATCTTCAAGTACAGCCAGCTCTTGACCCTAAATCCAGACAGATCTCCACTGTGAACCCGAAACATCACTGATTCTTCCTGTGTTTACATGGAGACTTAAGATTTATCAATCCTGAGTTTCTGGAAGAATGGCCACATATTCTGAGCATAATTTTCCCCATAAGCCATTACTATTTTCTGGCCTTATGTGCCAAAACACAAAACTCAAATGTTGACTGCAAAACTCATCCCAGCTCATATTGTTGTGCAGTGGGAGTGTAATGAAAAATACACATAAAACAGAGTTGTGTTGCTCTGATGTGAANTTTAAAGTAATAGAAACATATACTGTTGTAAAAATCTACCCATGTAGAAATGACACAGCATCAGAGAAGTAAAAATCTACTCCCTTTTTACAAAACAAAACTAATGAAAAGCTAATAAAAACTAAAAAATATATATAAGGAGAAAGAGGTTGGAGTGAGACTGCTTAGACAACAGCCTGAGGAAAATTTTGGAGCTTATTTTTCCTTAGCTTAATTCCATTCTCCATTTTGTTAACTCATTGACACCAATGTTACTTTATTGACTCCATCATTTCTCTTTATTGAAAGATTGATTTAGCCCAGCATGCTCCAGATGTTTAAGCATATTGTTGTCCAACAGCCATTGGGATCTAAACTTAAATTAGCTTAAACCTCTCTGTTGAATAGAGACACACATATTTTCTTGTGCTCTGGAACTGAAACTGAGGGTTGGGACGGAGGGCAGGAGAGAGATGGAGAGTAAAGGGAGAGACAGAAAGAGACATTGTAGGTCCATGGATAGTGACATCAGCATGAAAGAAAAGTGCTAAGCTTTGCCTTGTAGTTTTTTCCAGTGGAGAAAAAAAAAAGCATATTTTTTCCTACCAGAGCAATGAAAAAAAAAAATCTCATCTCTACAAATGGTGCTGCATCAAATTTCTCTCAGAAATGTCTTTCTTCTAGCTTCTTTCCTTCTGTGGATGTGCTAAGTACTTACTCACAGCTTTCAACCAGAGCTGTAGCAGCTGTCTCTTGGCAAGATTCAATTCTGAGATACAACCATTGCACCTGGGGAAGCAGGTGGTTACTCTTTCAATGTGAATTTCGGGATTCAAAAAAAAAAAAAAAAAAGTTTTCTCTAGAAG
>WEIT01034859.1:0-32829 GCA_013389985.1 Dryoscopus gambensis
CTGTACAAAACTTTCTCCCTGTTATGAATTGAATGCTTTGCTTGCACTACACCTTTTGCACATTTGATCAACAAAAGTAAGACTTCATTAAATCTCAAAGAGCTTAAGCTAATACAGAAGGAGTTTATTTTTCTAGTCATGGTTTGCATTATAACTACCTGCAGTTCATTTTAGACCTGAAGAGTTTTATTTGCCAGGAAAAGAAAGGAATACACTTATCTTTAATATATGATCATTAAATAAACATCTTTCATGCTAGAGATTTGTTATATTAAAGAGTATTAAAATTATATCAGCCAGCTCTTTTATTTTGAAAAGCTGCATACAAGTGAGGAAATACGGTAATACTGNNNNGAGTATCAACCTCTCTTTTCAATCCTAGGTCAATCAGGGATCCCCAAATGTCCCATTTTTCCAGTGATTCTCACATTGTTAATGAAGGGAGAAAATGTAACTAAGCTTCTCTAACTGCTAGCAACAACCAGTTGCATGAACGTGATTTGTCAGCTAACAAATCTATGGTTCACTACGGACTATTAAAATTCTCCTTGGGTGCAACAACACTTAAATTTTGCAAAAATGCAAAGTATTTCTCTTGTACCGTCAGAATACATCTTCCAGAAAAGTGTGTCTTATGGGTGCTGGATGTTTAGAACTATTAATTTCAAGCAAACTGAACACACAAATTAACTACTCTTCACCTACCCTACACCGTACCCCGACCTGACCATCCTTGAGTCTAAGTCTTCCCATTCAGAAACGGGAAAGCAATAAACCCTTGGGATGATCTGNTAAAGAAGTAACCTCAGAAAAGCAGAATTCTTAATAGGTCCAGAGTGAAATCATGGAAAGCATCAGTCTCCCACACCAGATCTAGCAACACTCTGTTATGCACTGGGTTTTTAATCTTCTTAAGAGTTGCTACAGCTCTTGATTGCTGTTAATGGAGCATTTGCCCTACATCAATAATACATGCTATTATTATCAGAAAAGTATTGCCCTAGATCTAATGCTAGGAAATATCTGGAGAGTCAGGGTTCATCTGTGTTCAAAAGAATGTGTTATGGGTAATATGTTTTTCTGAAGAACTCAGATAGGGTATTACTTCTGGGTTTTGAGGAGGGCGGCGGGGGGGAGGCTTGTTGTTATTGTTTACTAAAAAAAAATTAAAACATGAGTTCATATGAATTGTATGAAATCTGTTGTATAAAGTTCTCACAGTATTGTTAAACAAGAACAAGCAAGTTTCAGTTCATATCCTGTTCCTGCGTAAAATTCATTTTCATGCGCAGTTACTCCCTTTGCATGGGTTTTGTTCCATGGAAAGTCTCATTTCTACTGGTTTTAGTCAAGCAACTCTAGATTACTCAGACGGAGAAACAGGTTTTCCAACAGTTCTATAAATGTCTGATGCTCCTCTGAAACTGCTGCCAACAGGTGGTAAACTGTTACCATTCACTGCCAACAATTTTGCAACACGGGCATCAGGATTCTACACTAACATTTAGTGCAAAACAAATGGACTTGCAAAATTCCTGGGACCACACAGTAGGTTTATTCCAGACATGAAGCAGCTATCAGATGGCAACAATTTTGTCACCACCAGTACAGAACATAATGGAATATGTGTCCTGGAGCTGAAAAGCTCCATAACTCATTAACTATCCCCTGAGTCATGCCTGTCACCACTAGCTTTAAGTTTTAATTTCCTTGCTTTCACTGGTTGTCAGGGCTATTTGACTATATCTCTTTTGTGTTTAATCAGCAGTACCAATGCTTTTGATGAGATTATGTTGCTAACCTGGTGCTCCAGGAAGCCACAAATATAAGTCTGTTTATACAGGAACAAATTAAGTACAGCTCTTTACTTTGAGACAGAAAAAATAACTAGTCCTATGAAACATAACATCTTTAGCAGAAATGCTTTGGAGAGCTAGATTATCAAATGTAACAGTTCAGTGGTTCAATTCATACCTGACAGGCTTCAAAGAATATATATGCAAATTGATCTCCCAGCTGCAAGGGTAATTAACATGGGCTGCTGCAGGGGGCTCTTCTTCCACCCATTCTGTTTCATTATTATTTTAGTGACTTTACATTTTTCTCAACCCACTGTCTTTTGGTATGGAAATAAATTTAACTTCCTCCTTTATGTAAACTTCATTACACCACAATCAGCAGGGAGTCTAGACTGCTGGAAGTGAGAACGTTTGAAAACCAATATAGCTTGACATAAAGCTTAGCTCTGTACAAATACTTTTGTTGTTGATATTCTTATGTGTATTTTGTGGGTTTGCCCAGTACACTTCTTGTACTGTTAAAAGGGACTACAGTAAACCCAAGTCATCCCTTGCACTTAAACCAGTTTAACAACATTGAGACAGAGCTAGCAAAGGATGAGGGAATACAAAGAATCTTGGAACATGCTGTTTAATCCATCTTTTCCTAGGGCATTAAAATCGTATTTGTACTCAAGCCGGCACACTTTTTCCCCCTCCCAAAGCAGGAAGGATACAGCCCTAAGGGTAGAGTACTTCATGTAGTATTGGACCTGTTGGCCATGTACTGGGTCATGAACTGAAGTATGCGGTTCTGTTTCCACAGAGATGTGCCCTCTGAATTATATATTGTTAAATGCTCTCCGTATGGTCATGAAGAAACACCAAAACTGTTTGCCCATTATACAGTAAGAGTGAAACTTACAGGGAAATAATCACATTATACATGTCTGGGGAAACTATAGACATAAAAACATTACTGCTTTTGGATACCTTTCATAACTAGAAACTTCTGTATGAAGCCATTTCTACAAACTATGAAGGAAAATCATATGTTAAATCATTTTAAGCAAATGTTTATGAGTAGATATAAAGTAACAGGTATATCTATAATTCATAAGTGGCTACACTTTCCCTTACAGAGGGTCACTCAAGTCAGTTGGTTTACTACAGAGATAAATACAATCCAGCCCACAGCATGTTTCCATGTTACACATTTTTATATCAAAGTTTGATAATGTGTTTTTTTCCATGAAAGCCTTTACAAGCTTGAAAGAATGGTGTGTATGTTAATGCACATGTATGTGTGCGTAAACACAAATCTATGTTAAATAAGGTTGGGGAAATCCTGTCAATGGTTATACTATTGCATTAAGCATTCAGGCAGTTTCCTCATTGAATCAGTGTCAGCTACACAGAAAAACTTCAGTCTGTATGTTACTAGATCTAGGCCAGTGCCCTGAAGGGCCAGGCCATGCCCTGTATTTATTCTCATCTGATGCCAGAGTGCTAAACAACTAGAGGAGCTCTTCTGCTGCCTACACACTATTGCATATCCAATACTTAACCAAGGTTAATTGAATGTACACAAAGGGGGCTCTGGTGGGAGTGGGAACAGAATCGCTACTGCATGGCTGGATGAGGCAAGTCCTGACCCTGTGTATCAATCCCACATCTTTCCAGAAAGTCAGTAAATTAACTATGAGATGGAAAAAAGAAAAGTATGAAAGAAGGAGAGAGAGAGAGAGAGAGAGAATGAGTGCTCTAGCTGTTTGAATCAATTTAATATTATTGAAGATATATTGTTTTAAGCATTAACAGATGGGATTTTCAGTAGTGCTTTATAGAATTAGGTACCTATTTTCCCTTGAATTTTATTGCTGGTTGAGAATTTATCTTTCTTAGCCTCCTTGGAATAAGCCAACCTGCATTTTGGTCTGAAAAAGGAGACTTCATAAATTACGTGTTGCCAGTATGGCGAATTGCACCTTTATGAGGCAATTTCTGACAGATTAGCTGATGTGCATTACCACAGATTCACATTCAAGTGATTTGGACATGGCCCATAATGAATAAGGCATTCCCAGCAACAGAACACTGATTTTGCATTATTATAAACCAGGGGTTGACAGCAGAATACTGATTTTGCATTATTATAAACTGAGGACTGAAAGTTACTGCTGTCTGGCAAGTGTTCAGCAATCATTTGTTGGCAGTCTCAGTTGAAAGGCCAAGGACTGGGAGAGCAGGGAATCTAAACACACATCTTTCTGTATGAAAGTCACTCCAGTCTGTGTTAAGAAATACTTCAGTGCCCAGAGAAGGGGCTGAGGGTTAAGGTTCCCATCATCACTCCTGCATCACGGAAGAAAAAAATTTGAATTTTCAGAGTGGACAAACCTCCACGTCCCACAAAACTCAGGCTTTAAAATAGTTACAGAGAAAATGGCAGACCTGTAATAAAAGCCTGAAATGCTGACAGGATAAGCTAACAGTCACAAGCAGGGACTGATTTATTTTTTTTTTTCACCTCTTTCCAGTTCTGCTGTAGAGCTGAAAGGGATGAAGTGGCCAACAAAAATTCCGCTTCTGTAATTTTCCACTGTGCCTGCAGAATGGTTCTTTAAATGCCACTTGACCTTGAATGCAAAAATAATCTGTCCTTTATCAGTCATGTCTTTTCATGGCCTGGCTTAGAGCATCAAATTTACATCCTGCCTTACTGTGGAGCTTCTTGTGATTATGAATTCTGCAAGTATCTGTGCTCCAGAAATGCATTCCTCTTCACTGTATAAAATGAGGAACGCAGATGCCTTTTGTCTGTCACTTGCCATTTGTCTCTGACCTATGGGCACCACCACCCTGTATTAGATCTGGCACAGAAACCCACCCCTCCCTTCCACTCAAGACCTGTGTGTTTTACAGGAATGCAGTGCTCAGGCTTTTGAAAACTGAAAACCTCCAGTCATTCTTATGCAATAACAAACATTTGTCCTTTTTCACCCTGCACATCTGTTTCTCCATCCACTTTTCCTATAATCCTGTCTTACTAAACTTAGCAAGATTCCTCAAGTGGACAAAAATACCCACCTGAGTAAGAGCTGGCAAAGCCAAGCATTTAGATTATACAGCTGTGGATTCCGCTGAGTCCTTCCCTTCATACTGCACAGTGCAGGTCTGGGATACTTGGCAAGAGTGGGCTTCCTGTGCAAAACTGCAAGGCAGACAATGGAGTGGGATATGGAAGAGGCACAGCTTTGACTCCTGTTTAACACACAGGAGCAAGAGGCAAATGAGAGGAAGGAAAAATTAACTGTAGGGAAGGGAATCTTCACTCACCCTTCCCACTCACTTGCATTCACATGAGAGTGTGTGTTTTTCTGAGCAGAGGCAGTAACTCTGTGCTTGAGAATGGTTGGCATCTGCTGGGGCTGTTTCTGATTTTTTTGGAGCATGCTCTGAGACAAATTGCAATGAGAGGGAAATTCAAGAAAAAGTAGAATAACATGGGTAAAATGACATCTCCTCACAGACTAATTAATGCACATCTAAATTACGATGCATTCAGTTAAAATGCAAGTATAAGATTTAACTCTCCTGGCTCTTTACACTGAATTCAACACACTGATTATGCAGCGGGGAATAAAGATGTTTCCCTAACAAAACCTAACTCAATGATCTGCAAAGCTCCTGATAGAACCTTTTAACAAACTGGAGAAATTATGGGTCTGTGGAAAACAACACTGCCCTTCTACATCCCCATCAGCAGTAGTTTAAATGAAAATGCCCCAGAACCATTGAAGCCACTGTAATTCTTTTGCCCATTTTCAAAAGTCTTTTCAAGCATCATGCAGGGTGCACTGATTCTCCCTACTGAATGCTGAGTTGTGCAAAACTGATGATGGCAGCTGTCCTGTGTCCTCTCTGCAGCATATAGTCTACAAGTAGAACCACTGGACAGCAGAAGCCACTGGGCTTTTTCTGTGCAAGAGCTGCTATTCTGGGATTCTTTTTGTCAAGTTTTGAAGGCAGGAGAAACAAATGTCCTCAACATCTACAAGGGGCCACCAAACTGCAGATCTGAAGGAAAACCTCTGATTACACACTCTCCAGCTGATGTTGGATCAGTGTCAGCAGAAAAAGCAGCAAGCTGCACTATGCCGAGCATGTGCAGAATGGAGACAAATGTATTGAAGAAACTGCAACTTACCAAGGGAGAAAAACTGATGAACTCCACTCTCTTACTTTGATTCATAGTCTCAAGATCTGGTAAAGATATCAAGACATTAGAGACACATCCCTTTTGTTGTTGTAGACAGGTTTCTACAACCTTCCCAGAGACAGGAGGGCCTGAGGAAGGAATCAGGGAGCCCTTTTTTGGGTAGATGTTTCAGGAGAGCTTTATTACCAGCCTCATGGCTGAAGCCAGCACACAGACTGAACAGTCATTCCAGAACCCAGAGTTCTCTGGGCCGGGGGAACATTTTGGGACCAATAGGAGCATAGAGCTTGGGTACATGTGACCAGGGAGCAGGGGAAACCCCGTGACCAGATCATGCGCCCACCCCAGGGCCCCCTCTCCCCAGGGGAACGGGGTGGGGAGACCTCAACATTTTGTGTCTCTGAATGGACTTCTGGAAGGAATTGTTCTGTAATCAGGGTCCTGCCAACTCACATGGTCAATAACCATTTCACTGCAGTCCAACCATTAAGCTCCACGTCCCCTTGTACAGACCTATCCTCAGTTCGGTCTCCTCTTCAAGCAGAAAGTTTATTTATCCCTTCTCAAAGCCACCTTTTTAAGCAGATATTTACCTTTCAACTACTGTGCCATGAAGTATGTCTGGGCATGACTAAGTGCCCCAATGAACTGGCACTCTTCTGGCCAATATATAGATCAATGGAATTTCCTGTAATGTCTTCACTGACTTGGAAAGTATCAGATATGGGTCATTTCACATGTTTTCAATGAAAAAATTCTCAACAAGACCCAGCACCTGGACACTTTCAGGTTAGTCTGTTTCCTGCAAGATAGCAATGTGTCTTAAATAATACTATCAAGTTGTCAAGTGAGGGTAAAAACAGCACAAACATTTGTATCAAATTTCTATCAAATCACTGTATCAAATTTTTTTGTAAAATAAAAAGAAATATCTCTCTAACTTAGAAATGTGTTGGGCAGTTAATTAGTTTTGTCAAATGGATGATTCTACCCCTGAAAAGTGAAGATGCAGGATGGTATTTCTGAATCTGGTTGGTCTAACCATTCTACAAAGTCCCAAGGAAATCTGTTACTACTCCTGTGACTCTGTATTTAATCCAGGTACCTCAGAAATTCCTGCAGCAATAGAAAGATGCTGTTGATCTCACCCACCAGCCCACTGCCTGCAAAAAAGCCAAGTAGGGATATTACAGACATAATGTCTTCTATGGGGGGAGATCCTGTTAATCCAACACAGACCTGACAGCTTAAAAAGTCCTGGGGACCCTTCACCTAAATGTTTTCAAGGGCTGATATAAAATATGAGAGGAACTATGTATCATTAAAAATGTTCTAGACCTTTTGGCACACAGTCACATGTGCTGTGAGTGGTAAGTGAGGGAGTTTGCAGTGTGATATCTGCAGGTTGAAAAACCTGGCAATGCTTCGATAGTTGAACCCTCCCTAGTTAAACTCCTCTTCACTGCCAAGCCTCCACATAGAGCATAGGTGGTATTATGGACAAGTACAGGTTAGACAGATCTATAAAAATGTTCTTAATCCTTGACAAATGGAGCAGCTAGTGCAACACTAAAAAAAGGACACACCTTTGGCTCTTGTCAGATCACCCACCCCTGGCTGTTGCCAACAACTGTGCCCTGATACACTGATACCTGTGTATCACCTGGTGGAAGGCATGAGAGCTGATGTGGTAACCCCAGAGCAGGTGGTTTGGTCCAGTGTTTTCTGGGCTCCCTGGCAAATGGGTGCAGTTAAAGTTCCCACACTGACTACTGCAAACTGTGTCACCTGCTGAGAATCAAAGCCTTGAAGGATCTTCTCTTTTCCAAAACAACAAAAATTAGAGTTTCTTTGAGTCTTCGTCTCCTTCCTTTAAAGCACAACTGGGAAACCTGAGCACTGAAACTGCAGAAACAACAAGAACCAAGAAAAACAGCCAGGTGATAATGAGTGTCATGATATCCTGTAAAAAGAAATATATTTGTAGGGCTGGGCCAAAACAATACCTTGCAAAAACTCTGGGGAGCAGGGAAAGGGAAATGGAGGTGAAGGTGAAGGCAAGAATGTGCTAATAATTACATTAGAACAATAAGTCTAACTATCATTTGTTTGCTTCACTTGGTGTATCAGTTCCCTGGATAGGAGGTTAAGAACATGTAGGAATAGCAGCTGTGGCATCATTTTCAAGACAATCCCTGGGAAGCTGCCCAAAACACATATGGCCAAGCAATGTTGGGGCATGCAAAAGCATCATCCTTCTCACAAGGTCCTGATTTTTTGCGATCATAAAACAGATCCTGCATTTCTCAGGTAGCTTGGGGCTAATTCCAGACTCCTGGCATTCTGCTTTTCAAGTATTCCTTATCAAGTTCAGATATGCTCACTATTTCTTCCTTACTCCCCACTTTTGTTTGGAGATGACTGCAGTTCAGTGATGGAGGTTTGTGAAACTCAGTAATTCAGGTAGCTTTTAATTCCAAAGTTTTTACATGAAGGATTAGGTCCTGTAAATATCCATACTGTGCCATAGAAAAATACTGCAAAAAAAAAGTCTCTAAATAATGTGATCACTTAAATATTGGATGGAAGATTTTACTTTTAATTTTTAGGACTCAAATTCTTAAAATAAAGCCCACATTGACATCTTCTACAGCCTGGCTTTCTTTATTAACCCTATTTCTCTTTCCTACACCAAGTTTTCTACCTTGACACCTCATTTGTTTGGCTCTGCTCGCTCAGAGAAATGTAAAGTCAATAGTTTAAGCACAGGGCTCACACCGAGATCCAGTGCCAGGTGACTTTCAGCCAGAGGGACAAAGTCAGAAAGGCTGGGCTGGGTTACCAGCACTACTGGCAGCACCCTGCTGCCCACATTAGTCACCTCTAGTCTGTTGCTGGTGCTCATTCTTTTTTCCACTTCAAACAGAACTACATCTGTTATTTTAGACAGTACAAATACTGATTCTTCAGTAACCTTGTTCTTTTTGACTAAGGCAGGTGAATTCAGCTGGCAGATCAATGGGTAGTCTTTTTTTGGGAGAGGAAAGGGCTGGTGGTGATAATTTCTTGATCCAACACAACTAGATGAAGACATGAGAATGAAACTACCACTAATAACTGTGGTGAGAAAATCCAAAATTCAAATAAGCAAAAATTTTCCCTTTTCTTGGAAACAGCTACTTTATCTAAGTGCTAAAACAGTAGCTAAGTGCACAAAGATCTTAGCATATTTGTATAAATGGCTTTTTAAATGACAATATTATAAGAAATTGAACGTAAAAGCTTTATTATATACATCTATATTTCTATATAACTCAGTTTCTATTAATATTTTACAGGATCTGGCTTCTGGGATTATCATATTACTTACATGTACATTCATACCAATTTAAAGATAATTGAAAGTTGCGATTAATACAAAGATATTTTTCTCTTTATGAAGAGGAGAATTTTTAAACACTTTCATATTGGGATTTTATTTTTAAAAAATTTTGGGAGGATTATATTAGAAGACTAATTTCCAAAAAAAAATTTCTGCAAGGTGTAACTAGCTTTTTCAAAACAGTTCCACTAAAGAGACAGAAAACTAGCCCTACCCTACTGTTTTTATTACTTATGGAAAATTGCAGGTAAGTGCAATTTGGATATTTGGATATTTGGACTTCTGGATATCACCCGCGAGTATTAATAGCTTTTGTCAAGCCTAAATTTTGTCACCAATCTCTGCCATTTTCCAGTAGCAGGAAGCTGCGGACTTAATGTTAGAGATTCTCTGGTTTTCAAGAACAAAGATTTCTCCTCAAACCCTTTACAAAAATGTTGTATAAAGTTGTGCCTTCCCATGCAGTGACAGAATATCCTTCCAGACCCACAACAGTCTCCAGGAGATTCCTCCCACAGATAATTTACTCCTGTAAATTCTGTGCTAGGAGGATCTTGCACACATCCCTGAACTTCCTGTGCTAGTAAATGGTATCAGCTGCAGAAATAGTAGATGCAGAGAATGTTTGTAGACATGGAGCTTACATCCTAAGACGCAAAATCTTGATTTAACTGGGAGAGCTACATTTAAAAATAACACCTACTTACAGTAAAGGCCCAGTGGCTACATGGATAAATGATATCTGAGAGCACAACAGATTCCTGTGTGACCGGAGGAGGAGTACTTTCAGGACCTGCAATTTAGCCAATACCAATTCCTACTACTGTTTCCCAATTAGCCAAAAGAGGGGGCTAGTTCATTCCTTTTTTCCATGATTTTAAAAAAACATGTTACTACTTCCTGACCTTGGGTTATTGGAATATTTTTGACAGAAAATGAGCTGGAATCTTCTCCAGCGGCACCTTTATTGCTAGCAGATTGACTCACAGCGAGGACCTTTGCTTTCCATTTTATTCACAACGCTTCCACCTGCATGACTGTGCTTCATAATAAAAGGCCTCCACCTAACAGCAGTACCCCACCTCTCTGCTGGACCATCTAGTGGCATCAAATTAACTGCATCCAGCAAAGAACACCAGTTGGATGGTGCATCATCAGCAATGGGAATGTGCATTATACTGTTCTTTGCCTATAGCCCAGCAGAGAACCAGGAGCAAAAAAGTTGTTACGCAAGTTTCAGCATTAAACATCTTTGACTTATTGCTGTGATTATTCTAATTGCTCATCTTCCTAGTGGGAGGTTGCAGGAAGCTGTTTTGAAGTAATCAAGCTGAGATGCGGTCTTCTATTTATAAGAGGCCTAGAAATCTTACTCTCCCAAAAAGAGCATCTAATTGAATCTCTAAAAAAGAGCAGATATGATTTCTCTTTCTCTTCCTTGGAATCTCACACAAGAGTTTGTGACTTCATTCTTCCTCACTGTGAATGTCTGTGGGTGATGCTGCCTGACAGTACTACAGGCAGTGCTTGCTCTCCCCTTTCCCCAGGCTTTGATAGTACAGCAAAACCTCTGCACCCCTGTAGGAACTGCAGGACCATCAACTTCTAGAGCTATATGGTGCCGTATGAACATACTTATCACCCAGCTCCTAAGTACAAAAATAAAGCTTCTTATTTACACCAAGGTTTTTTGGCCCAAAGCAGTTTAACGTTGTAATGTACGCATTCAGTACCAGTTAAAAAGAGGTCCTGACTGCCATACGATCCTAGCCCCAAGGAAGCTCTCCCCGTCAACTGATGGGAAAGGGTAACTTGGGTCAAGAACACTTTGATCTATGCTGATCACAATAAGGACCACTGAACATTTTTTTCTCACGCAAGAAATTTCATATTAAAAAAAAAAAAGAAACAAAAAAACCCCACCAAAAGTCTTGTATTTACCTCAGACAAATGAAGGCAGAGCCCAGCACCAGCAGGATTTTAATCAATATTTCTAACTGAACTATTCAGAACCTTTGTGTGATAAGGCCAGGGTAGCCTTCCTCAGAGCAACAAGATCATTCTGCTTAGATGAGGTTAAATTTTATCATAGATTACTGGCAGGAGTTTGCTGTTGTAGATAATGTTGTTCTGTTTGGGGTTTTTTTCCTAGTTTATGACTACAGTTTCTTGGTAAAACTGGGCACGTATTCTCAATAAGTTGTTCCAGGAAAGTCAAAATTACTTGATAGCAAAGGTTATGTTTTGCCCAATGCTTTCAACCAAAGAAAAAGAAAGTGGAAAATCTAAGTGAACTGTTCTGACATTTCTGAAGCACTTCATTTACAGGCACATGCAATAAACACAAAAGAAATAAAGAGCTAAATCCACACTGGTACTGAAGGAGGCAGCAGAAGTGACTTTTTTTTCACTGTACATTCGCTAGTAGGGATTTTACAGAGGCTGAACAAAACTCAGGTTAAAATCCCTCCTCAGCACAAGGGAATTTGAAGGCATGTGTTTCATCTCCCAAGGAAACATCTTACTCAGTGGCTGTTCTGTAAGGTACCCTGGGGTAGAAAATATTCAAGAAAGACAAGATGCTTCTTCAGTCTATATTTGCCTTGAATATGAATATGGATTTATAGGAGGGGTTTTAAATATTAATTAGGATGGCTTAAGGACTTGGTTCGTTAAATTCTATCTAAGAGGTTTCTTACCAAAACAATGGTATTTCTGCAGGTAGTCCCATTTCACCAAGCATCTCCCAAAATTGTGCAACAATGTCAACAGGACTGTGGATAAAAACGTATCCCAGACTAGCATGCATGTCAAGGCACTTTCCTAGCAGATGAGATACCATTTCAAATCACCTTTGGCAAAAGTATGTCAGCTGAGGTCTCCTACACTGTGTGTGAATGCCCCACAGCTGAACTTTTCAGGGACAGGGATTGACAGCGGTGTAAGACCTATTTTTAGATATCCACAGATACCGGATGCTGAGACACAAGAAAAGAGGGGCTTAGAGAGGAGAACTTAGCATGGGAAACTGGCAGGATTAGGAACTATCATTTGATTGTTTTATTAGACAGGCTCATAGGATTCAGTGGCCAGGGAGAAAAGATTGCTCTTGAAATGGGATTTGAAGGCAGTCAGGAGGTCACTGAAGCAAACAGCAGGGTATCTGTTACAGAAGCTGAGATTCACGGGAGAAAGCCTAGGACAAAAACATCCAAAATTAAAAGTCCTCATCTCCCTCTATACATCATCACAAATCAATACAAAACAAGTAATTCACAGAAAGAGGCAATTTTGTGTGTTTGTTTGCAAGCCCTGATGGATCTATTGGCTGGAATGCCTATTGTTCCTATCCTTGACATGGCATACACAACACAGGTAGCATGATGTATATAAACCATGAAAAACTCCAGTGTGCTTCATTACCATGAGAAATGCAGGGGCTGGCTGCTTTTGACAGCCAGTGATGCTATTAGCTAGCCTTTTGCGTTGGTAGCTGAAGAAAATTCAGTCAACATATTTTAACCTTCTGAGCAATCCCAGCACACTGTGATCTTACCAAAGCAGCTGATAACAACAGAAGTACAAGCTCTGCGTCAGACAAACAGCAGCTGGGGGAAGGGAGCTCTGCTCTCATTCCTCCCCCACACCAGCCCAGCTTGTAGATCAAGCTTGTCATCCCTTTCAAGGCAAAAGGCATTGACAACATCTTTCTTTCTCAAATAACAGAGAAGGAAGGGAGCTTACCACTGCACTGGATTATAGAGTGGCAAAAATACACGAAAGCACTGGACGGCTCTCAGAGAACACAGGGAGGACAGCCCAAACCTACCTGATGCTGGGACTCCAGCATAGACCTCGCATTATAAACTGAATTAGGCTCTACTCCAAGACAAATCATGAACTCTGCTGACTTAATTTCAGCTCTTCTCTTCAGCCTTTCATTAGGAGTCGTAAAGGTTCCTTCTGAGCTCTTTCAAAGTAAGGATACCCAAGTGATCTCCAATTTCAGTTGTGCACTATGATGAAAGTAGGCTGTCTGGGAGGAAAAGGGGGCTAAACTGGCCAGCCCTTTGAGTTCAGTCTGGGACTTACATATGTAGGAGTGCAGGAATTCCTCAGCTTCTCATTTGGAAATGGGCCCAGGTCGGAAAGTAAAAATAGAAAAGTGTGTATGCGATTCTAAGAAGCTCAGCTGCAAGGAAGGGGGGGAAAGTTTCCTGTAGACCTTGGTTCAAACTTTTTCAGAAGTTTCAAGGACAAAGATGAAGTAGCTCCAGGGCTCCATTTCATTTTGGAAGTCGTAATTCATTTTTCTGCACAGTGGAAAACTATTCCAAACCAAATAAAACTCTTTTCTTCCATCTTGTTTTATAATTTGCTTTAAAAAAAAAAAAAAACAAAACAAAACAAAACAAAAAAAAAACCAAAAAAAACCACTTAGGCAAAATATCCATATATAATTTCCATGGTTATTTAATGTCAGGACTACATTTTAACCATTAGCCTTTCAACACAAGAAAATGAGAAAATATCTGGTAAATTAAGAGAATTAACAATCAATAACACTGTTTCTTTAAGCTCTAGCCATAGCAGAGAGCAGCTTTATCATTTCCCTCAGGGAATACAGTTTGGCTTCCTTGCTCAGATCCCAGAATGGGTGAAACAGGTTTGCATGAGTATGTGTATCAAAGAGAACTGAGCTTAGAGCAGGATGCAGAAGTTATCTGTATATGTAAAGCTCATGCAAATTCCCTGTAAAGACCCTCCACTTTGAGAAGATAAGTACAGAGGAAACCAAGGAGTAGCCAAAATGGGATTAAAATATCCATCTTTTGATCCTGTCTGCTCGGTGATGGATTGTGCAGGACTTAGCCAGCAATACCTGGCTGTACACATAATTCTGTGTGAGTGTGTGTGTGTATGCAGATACAGCTACACACAAAGGAGACAGCTGCAGGAGGAGACACAAAGGCCAGGACACCACTGTCCTGGCTTCTGTTTTCTTTTTTCTTCCCTCCCAATAAATAGCCTGGCTGCTACTGCTGTTGCTAAAGAAAGAAGCCCTAAATGCAGCCCCGCTGCTCCTTCTTTCCCATTTCCCCGTGAAGCTGGACTTTTAAACCTTTCCCTGCCACTCCTTGTCCCTGGGCGTGTTCTTATCCTCCCATGACTGAGCACGCCAGGGCATGCCCTGGAACACCACCCTGGGTAGAGTAACTTAATTTTGCCTACCAAAAGCAGCCTCGAGGTAGCTCTGCAGCAAGGCCCCCATGGCCTTCCCATGCCAGTCACCAGGGGCCAGCCCAGTTTGTCCCTTTGGCTTCTGGGGCTTCTCAGTACACCATAGTCCCCAGGCTGGCACTGGATGTCCCACAGCACAGGACCAGCATGGGAACAGGGTAACTGCAGGTGAGAGGGACACAGAAGATCCCTTTACCAGGCTCCTTCCTATCATTGGCAAAATTTACAGGATCCCTGGACAGCCAAGGAAAAACTGGGCTTTGCCTAGGACTTACGAAACCCAATAGGATAAGTTCATCTTCCTGGACCTTTTCTTTTTAGCTGTGTTTCTATATCAACACACAAATGAGGAGGAAACATAACTGCTGAACCCCAGAGGAAGCATATGTGCGTGGGAAAATGCATGCACTTTCAAAAAAGTCAACATCACTGTCAATTCACTGATGTACATTTTGATCCAAGATTCCACTCTGTTTCCATTTCACAATTTTTTTTGCGGGTGGGGGTAGTAAAAGTAATAAAGTAATTTTACATGAAACAAGAGCACTCAAAATTTCAAACAGATCATGCATGAAACAGCAGAAATGTAAGAGTAGCAGTTCAGCAGTTCTACTTGCAGAATCAGAGCAGACGATACCTTAAATGAATAAATAAAATTACTAATAATTTTATTGAATTATATTGTTTGGTTTGAATTGTGTCCCCCAATTCAAACAGCCTTGTGATCGAAATGTTACTGTGAATTTGTGTATTGTGTCTGTTATTAATGTGTTTTGCAATAGACCTTGGAGAGTAAATCAATATTGGAAATAAGAGACCTCCAGTGATTTGGGTTTCTGATTCTTCTAAATCATTTTTCAAGTGGTAAGAATAAGAACAAAAATCATCCCAAAATATGAATAGTGACAGTTTCCACGATACAGGTCCTCACATCCTTGAATGTTCTTACATGGTACTTCATGACTTTCAGACTCCTGGAAACAAAGGCAGATAGGGGAAGGAATCAGGTACTCATTTTCCAAAACAAGTTTCCAACCTCGATCGCCTCAAAGCCACGGGCTAAATGGCACACAAAGAGAATGTGTGAAGAACAAACTAGCTGTGAATACTCTTAATTTGGGAAGGTGTCTGCAGATCAAAACTCATGAAACTCTTCCTTTACAATAGAGCAAGGTGAGATCTTCAAAGTTCATCTTTCAGCATTCAATCAGCAGGAGGCTGAGGCAATACAGTCCTTTCTCCTCGTTTTCAGAGTGGTCCACGAAGCCAAGTCCTTTCATTTGAGGGTATGGCTGGATGGTAAATCTCCTTGTCTGATATTTTAACCTTGAAAGTTTCACCATTTCGAGCACCACTGAGGGTTGTGCTGCTAAAGTAATGCAGGTGCTGGAGGCATCCCTGAATATCCCCATCACCATCAGGTCTATGCCCTAGAGTAGCAGCATGACCATTGTCTTGTCCTTGGTTTTCACACTGCTTATCAAATGCAAGCAGAAACCCAAAAGGAGATCTCCTCAATTCTAGTGGAGAAATTTCTAGCTATGTAGCCAAAGTTTTCTAATCACACTGTAATTATTTTATTAATTTAAAAGTCTCAAGCTGGCACTAGTTCATTCACTTCCCTCATCTATGCTGCAACAAAAGAGACAGGGTTTAAATTTTCACAAGCATTTAGTATTGCTGAGTCATAGTTACCGAGCTCCAGTTTGGTTTTGCTGCTTTCAAACTTCTTTTACTGTTTGTTATGAAATGGATAGTGCTCTGCTGTGAGGCTAAATAGGGCAGGGCAGCCTAAATTTTGCTGATGAGCAACTTCATTACTTTGTGGGTAAAGAAGAACAAATTACTTCTGCTGCAAAAAATGAATATACATACTGTAAGGGGAAATTACCCAAATAGTGAGTATGAATAGGGCAGGTGACAGTAAAAGTCATAAGTATCACTGTGACAGAGCTGCTAAAGTGGAATAATATTTATCCACTGCAAACAGATTTATGCTGCTGAGAAAATTTGACTGCTTTTGGGAGTAAACTTTGGAAATGTGTTCCTATGCAGGCAGCACAGTGGACAAACAAACATTTTGGTGTCAAATAAAATGAAATATAAAACAATATAGAAGGGCTCACATGGGAAAATGAGAAATGGATATTCTGTATTATCACTTCTCAAACCCCTTATTTGAGAAAGGGTGAGTGGGAAGAATATTAACTACTCTTTGTTACTATTATAAATTCAGTTCCCCAGAAGAAGGAAAGTGGGTATACCAAACATAAGAAAGTTGGTAGGGAAAGATTACAGTCACAGTCATGTCCTCCTCTGACTGCTAGTCATCAGCATCCAGTTCCAAAAGCACATCCCTTTACTCTTTCCAGTACCAAGCCTGCATCAATGGTAGTCTAACTGTGACAGGAGGTGTTGGTGTTCTGTGTACAGCGATCAGCTCTCAACAGCAATGCATTCAAGTGTGGATAAAAAACGAGCAGTGGTTCAAACCAATGGTTCAGCCAATCCTGTGTTCCATTCTGGAGAGAATGTGGTGTTTAGACACACAGGAAAACAGAAGCAGCACATAAAATACGCTAAAAACAGCGCACATATGGCTGTTTGTTATTTATTGAGTTCCAGTGGTATGTTCAGCAAGTTGCATGGGAATCTTCCAATGCAATTATTTAAGCCATTCCAAGTTACAGCATCTCATTTTTCCACCCTAATATTTACAAATTGGCCTGATTCCTTAAGCAGGCTTCAGCTCTTATAGCCTGTGTGGAAATTTTACCAGCAGGATGTATGGAATTGTTCATCTTTAGTATCTGTAGCCAAATGTTCACGACCTGTCCCATGGATATATAGATTGCCCAGTTCTTTTGAATTGGCAAGGCCAAATTGTTCTGCTTCATAACAGTTCAGAGACTCCCCTGCTTCCACCGGTTTTATTCCCAAGATCACTAGGAGGTTAAAGGGAAGAACAAATAGGACAAATGAATTCCTGATGTAAGCAGATGAAACCTTATAACCTCATTTTTCCTCTGCCCCCATTTTAGGACTTGTCAGTTGAGCAGCAGCTGTTTACACCAATTATGAATTTGGCCTAAGATATAGAAATAAAGGAGCAGATTATATTCCATGGAGAGCGCATTAAAAATAAACAATGCATTCGTGTGTGTGGCAGAACTGAGTCTTGAGTCCTTAATTATAGGAAACAGGAAATACTTTGGTTGCTCTCCTTCCCAAGATCAAAATTCGTTAATAATTACACTTCTTAAAGGTTCCTTCTCCCTTTGGCTTTACTGCCACTGGGGAGGGGGAGGGAAGGGTGGAGGAGGGGAGAGGAAACCAGGGATCACCATAACAATATGAAGGTGGAAAAAAGAGACATTACACGTTCTAAGATAAGAGCAAGGAAAGCCTTGCATGATAAAATCAGGCAGTCCTTCCCTTTTGCAGCACGCTAGGTCATTCAGGAGCATCCAGGAGAATTCTTTTGCTTCATTATGTTTTTTTCAGAGCCATATTTCAGAAGCTGCAGAGGACTATCAAAAGACATTCAGGAGCTGGGGTGGGGGCAGTCTTAGCAAAGATTTCAACAATCTTTAAACCACATGGCAAATTCTGTGAAGAGATCCAGCTGGAGGGGAAGATGAGAGGACAGGAGTTTTTCTTAAATAAGAATAACCTGGCACTCTTATCTATTTTAAGGCATTGTCTCCTCTGTATTTGCATTTCTTTCTTTTTAACTAAACAAATTTTAAATTAACAACTCTTTAGGTAATCTGAGCCAGACTCCCAAAAATGTTGCCTGAGACAACTCTGTGGCAGCATTTAGTCTGTTGCAGGCAGTCTGCAAAGGCTCAAACCCCATTAAAACACATTTATTAACATTTTTTTAGACCAGTATAATGACACACTTTGTACAATACCGTAGGTAAAGAGTGAAAATCCAGGCTGCAGCTTCATTGTGGAAAGAAAATTCACATCCTGTCAATATTGGGGAAAAAAGGCTGCAAATGAAGATGTAAAATCAGGTTCATGTTTAAAACATCTAAACTGATATTGCTTTAGGAAAGAAGCAACACATTAAGAACAATGTGTGAATATCCACTGACAGCCCTGAGTGCAGAATATTGTTTCAATAGTGCAGTTTGCTCATATACATAAAATAAGTAGGATTCAGTTGGTTAATAATTTATCTGGTGACTTCTTAATCTTGAACCAAAAATATCCTTGAATGTTTCCAGAGAAGCTGATATCAGGCATCCACAGCAACTGTAAAATCAGCCCTTTTTCTGCTTTATACTCTCTGACAGTTCATCATAGTCTTGGCTCTGCAAAAGACATACATACGTGATTAATTTAATGTGAAGCAAGTGGTGCCATTAACATCGTGTGCCTACACCTTCCAAATTCAAGGGCTTAGATTTGCCCAGTCCCCTCTCAACACAGACAGACCTCTTGGAGGGGCTTTGAGTAAATCTGATTTCAAAGAATGAAGGAGAGGGGAAAATATTTGTCTCCGTAAAGGAAATATCTCTGCAAGCAGTAAAAGCCGGGACTGTCCATAGGGGCTTGCAGGATTCCTTGTCATGTCTGGCAGCACCAGGGCACTACCCAGCCGCAGTGGCCGCCACCGGCTCTCTAATTCTTAGCCCTGAACACTCAGGAGCAGGATTAAGAGGGTTGGAATCTGAATAAAAGTTCCCCAAACAATGCAAATAGATATACAATTGTTTTTCCCACAGTGGCAAAAGAAACCTCTGCCATTTGTACCTTTTGGCTTCCCTCAAAGAGTCTTGGCCTTGTTTTCATTAAATCCCTCAAAGAAAGCCCTGGGGCTAAGGCAGTGAGCATTCAACTGCTGCTGCTCTTCCAGCAGATACCATTAACCCTTTGGCTACTAATTCCCCTCTGCTGAAAAAAATGGATGTCTGCTCTTGGGCTCCTCAGCATTTATCTGCTGTCCTGCTGTCCTTGAAAGTTCAGGGTTCAACAGCAGCTGAGCACTTAAGCAAGTACTTCCTGCAGTTTGGTGGTCAAATAGATAAGAGCGATTACCTCAGAGGGCTCCTTGAGTGTTTTCAGCCCTGCTGCTGACTCACTACCTGTCCCCAAGCAGCTCCCTCCAACTTTGCTGCATGATGTGCATTAATACAGAATCTGTGAGGCTTACTTACCCACTGGTGTAAAAGGCTTTACATCTCCTCAATAAGAGGCAGCAATGTGAGGAAAAACACCTCATGCTATAGTGGATTTTAAACTATATATCTAATCAGGGATTTTGGAGGGCAGCTATGCTGAGTGCACGCATTCATCTGCAGTGTGTGTTGATACTTCACCTCTCCAGTTGGACAACCACACAGAAAATTTCTTATATCAACCTTGCAAAGAGTGGGCTCCCTTGCTGCAACGAAATAAAGCAAAACACATTCACACAGCCTGGTACAGCTCCCCTTAATCCATATGCTTACACATACAGTGGGCATAGGTATTTGGAATTTAAATAGATTTGTAACACAATGCTGTAAAAAATAATATCACTCTTGGTGTTAAGCGGTAATTTCAGAACGTCGAGGAGAGGCTCTTAATGAGTTCACTGTTGGCTTCCACAGAGAAGATGATAGGACTGGGATGCCAGATCATTAAACACTTGGAATTATTATTCCTTTAATATTGCAGTGACCATAAAGGCCAGCTCAGTCTCTGCTACAAAGGATCTTACAACTGTGTCTTCATTTTTCCTATAGTTTATTTGTTGCTTTTATTTTTCTAAGTTTGAGAACATCCAGTTCTATTTCTGCCCTGTGACACTCCATAAAAAGCTTTCAAGGCTATATTTAGTGAGAATATAGTGTGGATATTAAAGACACTGAACAGCCACCCACCACATTGTATTATCTTTTGCTGCAAACCACCACAGAAGTAATTACCATGCTAGAAATCCAGCTTGATGTTACTGACTAGTTATCAGAGTCATCTAGCATAATTCTCACAGAGAAAAAAAATGGCTTATGGTAAAAGGAATAGATTGCCAGTGTATTCTGAAATATGCCCTTTCCTACCCCCTTCCCCCCTACCTACCATTACTCTGGAAGAACCTCTAAGTATTAAAGGTGTACTACAAGCCATAGAAAGCAGGATAAAGCCTGAACTTCTGTTTCATGAGTTGTCGTATGCATCCTTAGTGATTTTTTTATGCAAGAACTTCCTTAAAATGTAATCACATGCTCTTTAGGTGCCTGAGATGGGTCTCAGGTTTCCACAATAAGCATACTTGCTTATGATTGCCTCTGGAATAAGAGGATTTGAATACTAGTGCCCTGCTTTTCCACTAACGTGAAACACTTAAGATTCAACCCCTAGCAAGCTGTTTTACAGCCTGACCTGCTTTGAACACAGATGGCTAATGCAAGCACAGTTTCACTCATACACAGACGACACTGACTCCTGGTAAACTGTCTCTGAAATCTTGCACTGGTCTGAAATTTTTTGAGACCAACTCCTAATTTTCTATAAACCTGTTTTCACTGCTCAGGAGGCTGAAAAAAAACCAAACCCAAACCCCATGGTTTTGACAGAAGTTACTCCAAGTGGCCTAGTGGTTTGGGACATGCAACAAGGATGCCTGGAGGATGTTATGATCCTGATGTCCAAAAACCACTGTTCACAGTGTTTTAGACTGAACTAAAATTCCTTGCCTCTTAGATATTTATTTTAACGTATCAGAAACACAAGAAATTTACACTGGCTGATATAAGCAAGACACAAATGGGTAAGGGGAAAGCTTCAGAAAAAGAAGAGGGAATTAAATTGCTTTGGAATACAGTGAATTTTCTCAGAGGGGAAGAAAACTGGCTTGGTTCCACCTAGCAAGCAATATATTGATTATTTCATTATTTGTTAAAATAAATAATGCAATATTTTTCTATATTACTGGATTGTTTTTGTTGCATTGTTGCCTAGGGCAAGTCTTAAAAATTGTGAAATGAAAAAAAGCATAAAAATAGCATAAAAATAGCATAAAAATCTCCAGTCACATACATCATCACACATACAGGTTTAATCTGCTAGCATCTCCTGTGGTCACATCAGGTGTTGGCTAAGAGTTCAATTTCTGCTTTTTCCAACAATGACAAAACTGCTAGCTCCTGCATGAAATATAGGTCATTTGGAGAGACAGATAACAGGTATAGAGATATATACTTACCTACGTATATATTCAGAGACAAAAAGAAAGGAAGAATATATATATATATATATTCTTATCTAGAAAATAAATTATGTTTTCATTTATATGTTGTAGTCTTTATTCCCATGATGCAATTATTAGAAGTTTCCTTCTCATATTTAGTCATGTTTGGAATTGTTTTCAGGATGTTTAGACTCTTTTCTTCAAATTGTCACCAGCTCATTACCACAGAATTTCATTTTACAAACAAGAGCTGGCTAGAGCCAACTTGGCTTGGTTACTGCTGCCTGAGGGAATTTGAAAAAATTATAATTTCCTTGCCTTTGGAAACAGACAGGCATGGACCCAGTTGCAGGCAATCTCACCTCTTTACTTCCTTTCTGAGCCGAAACAAGCAGCTTTTTTATTCTTGGAGTCTCCTATTATTTGAAAAGAGAACAAACGAATGGAATATTTTTGTCCCCAAAACACAGCACATATGAACAGACATTACTTTTCATCTTAATGAATCTCGAAATGCAGTGCTGAACAATAAGGCCCCTGCTGCACCCCCTATTAATAATTATTGAAGTTCTTCCACTGCAGCAGTGAATCATGCCATTGCAACCAGTGCTCAGAGCCGGGATGCCACAGAAGGTTCAAAGCAGCCCAACTCCCTGTCTTTTCCAAAAGAGGCAGAGTTGATGAGGGCACTGACTGTGCCCACAGCATTTTCCCATAAGGGTCCCTGGGGCCTAACACTTGTTATATTTATGACTGGCCCTTCTGCATTTCGACTAACAATATACACACCACTACCCGTTACACTCACACCTGCACTGTAATAATTTAGTAATTAGAAATTGATCGTTTTGTCTAACACTGTCTTCTGCTTCCTTTGATCCTTCTGAAAGTGTCCCTCCTCAGTTTCAGCTTGATAATCTGCCTTCAAAACTTCAGCCTCCACTTCCCTATAATGCTGCTTTTCCAGAAAAGGAAATGCTACCTTTATAGAAAACTAGAGGCAAACTTCAAGGGATGGTCTGCCCACAGGATTTCTCAAAGGTCAAAATTATGTGGGGTTTTTTAGTAATTACAGTTAGATAGTAACTGCTGGTTAGTAATAAATTAAGTTAGCACATATTAAGTTGACTTGGCACGAGAACAGGATATTAATCACCAAATAGCCATCGTTTACCTTCAGTTAAAGCATAAATTGCAATTCTGAATAGATCAATCTTATGTGCCTATTCCAAAAGCAGTCTCTAGGACAGATTCTCAGGCAGTAAGAGCTTCCAAAATTTAATTAAATTCAGAGCTACATCAATTAGCACTAGCTGAGATATTGGTCCAACGGATGATCTGTGGAGTAAATCGAAAGCCATGTACCTTAATATCAGTAAGATTATTCACATTTTTTGTTCTGATGGAATAGCAAACCTGTCTTGAGTGCACAGGACCATTTTATGATGCTTTTCCCAGGTGGAACTATACAAAGAGTTCCAGTGCAGTCTGCAGAATAATTCCTTCCTTATCATGCTCTAAGTGTAATTGGCTACCTGTACTTGTGAGGAACATCAGGATAATTCCAAGTTAGTGGTTTTCAGAGCTAAGACCTCCTGCAACAGAAAGGCAAATTATCTATAAAGTAAGACTTCACCCAGAGTGTATGAACAAAACCAATGTAGCCGTCAACTTCAAGTGTTCAGGTCTTCAGACAGAGGAACTACATTGCCTGACTGCTAGCCCAAGCTTGTGAAAGCCAAAAAAGAACAACTGGGCCCTTGAATAATCCTCAAAACACAATGCAGAGTTCCATGTTTGGTGAAACTTTCTTGAAAGAGAGAGCAACAATTAAAATAAAAGAAGATAAATGTTTTAGAAGCGATATTTGTTATTTCCTGGCTCATAATCATCCTTTTTTGGATGATTTCAGACAGTATAGTGCCTGTGAAAGCAAGAAATCCCACTTTTCAATTTTTGCTGTCATTTTCTTATAAGATTCTGGTCAGAAAAATGAGACTAACATTTTACAAAAATGCTTGAAACGTTTTTGTCACTGTCTCAAAATGGATAAAAATGTGTCAGAAAATTTGACAAACATCAAGAATGTGCCTCTATGCTGTCAAGAGCATCCCCCTTCTTGATGAGCCAAGACATGTACTACTCCCAATTTCACACTTCTGCCTAAAGCTCTCTAACTTTTTCCTGCAGGGAGACCTAAATCTTGAGCTGGGAGATTTTCCCTCCATTTGCATTAGGTAGAGCACAGACTTCTGCCACATTAACAGAAAGGCTACTTATCTTGGAAACTGGCTGGGCATCTGAACACTACATCATCTGAGTACTTTTAGATGTTCAGCATCTGAAGTGTCCTATTGTGGCTCATTCCCTTGCAGAACAAATGTTGCTGTCTGAGACTGCTCCAAACATTTGTTTGGCACACGAGAATTCCCTCTCCTTTTGAAGCAGTATTAAAAGCACTGTCAGCTCATTAATGGATTTTTTTAAACTTTTCTTTTGGCAGAAGTGAAACTATCACTGGAGGAAATATCTTGTAAACATTGAAACAACCACAACAGCATTCCATGCGTACATGCTGGAAAACAAAAACAAAATAAAAGCAGCCTTTTGCAATGAAACATGTCTTTCCTGAATCAGCAAAGACTCCCATGACCTTGCAGACATTCTTTGGAGTAGCCACTGAGAGCTGCATGAATCTCATAACAAAATAAAAGCACCATAGTGCAAAGGACAAAGCGTCCAGGGTTAGAGGAGAGCCATTGCTCTGAGAACACCAAGCACTGAAATCTTACCCATAGACTGACTTGTGTACAAATGTCACCATGCCTACGTCAAAGGCCAGATTTCCCAGAGGACTTGGCTTCCCTTAAAGAAATACAGTAACTATCAGAGTTTTAAAGACCTCAGCAAGCCAGAATTTCAATAGGACTTATTCTAGAGGGCTAGCACTGATATTTAGATGAGACCACCTGGGTACCACAAAAAGTTTATATGTAGAAAAGTCCTCCTCATAGATAGCATGATGAGTATTCTATATAGAAATGTAGAAATGTAGGAATGTGGTTGTTACCCTTATTCTCCCTCCTCCTCTTCTTTTTTTCCTTTTTTTTTTTAATTTGGGAAACAAAAGACATTTTAATTCATCTTGATACATTCTAGGTATGAAAGGAAGTAGTTTCTAGCTGAACTCTGTAGCCTCTATATAGCCAGTCTCTCTAAATAATTCTGTATTTTTCATTCTGTTACTGGTTATGTCTGCATGATTTTTTTTTTCTCCTAGGTATTCCTTATGGAAGATGTGTTAGGAAAATTCAAGGGCTTTTCTAGAATGTGGCTGATTTAGATGAAATATTAACAAACAAACAAAAAAAACCAAAAAACACTCAACCTCACACCTCCCAAAATGAACATCAGCAAAAAGGCCTTTCTCAAACTTGCTCCACTTTAAGGTGCCTGTTCTTCACAGGGCAAGGCAGAAGCAGTGCAAAGTTGAAGTCCTTCCTGCCTTTAAAAGATCAATATGGTTTTCTATGTTGTATCTGTTTCTTCTGCGTGTGACTAAAACGCAAATTACCCTACTTAGATAATACTTGTATGTATGTACAAGAATAGGCAAACATGACACGTTTATCAAAGTTAATCTCTGTGCTTTGAAAAATAATTTGTTAAGATTGGCATCTTACTAATTCCAAAAACCTCCAAATCATTTGTTAGATCCATGCAAAAGGAGACACTTCCAGGTTTGCAGGAAAGGCTAGATAAAAATTATTTTAATGAGAAGTTCGGTGCAGTTTAAAAGGCACAGCAATAGTTTGCAGAGATTAGATAGGTAGGTAGATAGACAAGTAGATAGATACATAGACGTAGAGAGGTACTGGGTCTCAGAATGAAATTCCCTGAAATGCCCAAGCCTCTGGTGCTCTCAGTCTCAAAGCAGATTTGTGATATGGACTTTGCCATCAGTCAAGAAGAAAACTTAATCTAGGACTGCCACGTAATGTATGGGACAGTTTCTCCTAAGGTGCAAGGTTTATGTAAGATAGCCATCTGTCTCACTCATGCTTAAATCAGTTTGGGCAAAATAACTGTGGTCCTCGTCCTCTCTCATAGCTGTCAAAATGCACTGAGCAGTCAATGATTCAGACACTCTGAGCAATTACCTGGAGAAGACCAAATTCTATGCATCTTACCAAAAATGACAGGAAAGCTGGAGCTTGTTCCGATATCCTTGCAGGAAAGCCTGCAACAACAAATGAGCTTGTACTGCATTTGAAAGAATTTAAATCACTGAAAGGAATGTGTATGAAAACAGAAAAATAATCAGATCATCATGGCACCATTTTAAGCACTTTGTCTTAAAATATTATCTATAATACAAAAGATTGTATAGAACATCTAGAAAACAAGTCTAGACATTTACTTCTGTTTTCACACGGCTGTGTTTTAAAGCTTAGCCTCTCTTTTTGGACCATACTTCTTTGTGACTTGTATAAGAATATTCATTTACTGGTGGGGTAATTAGTCCACAAAGACACAAAAGGGAATATGTTCACTCCTTTGTATATTTACTGTACCTATTTAGCCATTCAGTTGCCCAAATCTTGTATTGGTGCTTGAACTCACTGGTAAAGTTTCCAGTTTTACATCGGGAATCAGGCAATATGCACCCCAATATATGCATAAAATATTCTTTGAAAAAAGCATGACATCCCTGATGTAAGTCAATATTTAATGAGCTTGGCTCTGAATTAGTGTGTTTCAGTTGCAGAAGAGTAATACAGTTTAGAATATCCTAAAGCACTTGAGTAGCTCCTCCTATTTTAATGGAAGAATGGGAAAAACCATCCGTCACAGACCACGTTTTTCCCATTTGAAATACTATGAGAAATAGTTATGGCATTGGAAAATATATTTTCCCTGAAGAAAGGAAAACTGAAATTTCACAAATTCAATGAAGAACTGAAAGTTCCTTTCAATATCACCTACTTTTTCTTTCTACCTTAGGAGAGTTAGCTTTATCAAATGTGGATGGATACCCAAGTTTGAAAAAGGGATAGTTTGAGCCACTGAAAAATGAGCAACATGAGAAAAAAAAATCTCATTTGACTTCGTAATGGTACATGCCAAATTGTAATGGAACAGGGAGACAAGAGACCTATCCAGCTTTGTTTTCACATAGTTTAGTTAATTCATGCTTTTCTTGGATGATTTATATAAATAAATACACAGTGACTGACACAAAAGAAGATTGTATGGTCACATATCCACAATTTCTGAGGCTGGTGAAGGTCTCACATATCTCTTGGATATCATCATAGATCAAGTAAAGGCAACAAGGAAATATACACTTTCATCTGTTCCTTTTTTTTTCCAGGGCAAATACAGTGGATCACACCCATCCCTCTCTCCATCAACCCTTCCTCTGTCACTGTCTTGAAAGGACAGTGGGAGAACTGCATCAGAAGAGCCATTGTAGTCAGCTGCATCCTGAAATGGGTAACTGCTGACATGGATGCTGCTGACATCCCCCGGACTGACAGCTGCCTACACAGGGCACTGCGTCACTGCACCACGCGCTCTTTACCCAGGTGCTGCCAGGAGCAAGGAGCTAAGAGAAAGTAAGGTATAAATCATGTTTACAAACCACATGTGCAATGTCTTTCAGTCCACTTGTGGTCTTTCCGTAGCTCTATTTAGTATTCTGTACATCTGCTTGGGGGGTTGATTTTTTTTTCCATCGCATTTCCTATCATATCAGCTACAGAATTCCCTACATGGAGGTATCCATAAATTATACTGCAGCCTAGGACTTTCTAGTGTGTGAACAAAAGGCACAAATGCAAATGCAAGATGTTTAATTCACTGTTTATGTGTGATGTTACCCAGGTGCCAGTGACATCCTTCTGACCAGCGCAGAGGCACAAGGGACCAACCCAACATACATTTTTAATGTGATCAGCTGTGACAGCACATACACAGAGTAGACCTTGAGGCCTTAAAGCCATCCTTTTGGAACACTTCTAGGGGCCCAGAAGAAATGGTTTAATTAATCTTCTTTTTTACAGGATTGCAGCTTTTTTTTTTTTAATATAAATTATGTACACTGAAAACCTGCCAATTATAGCAAATTAAGGGACTTGGCAAGTGCATCCCTTGGAGACAGATGGTAAATAACATTCAGATTCTGAGTTGAAATAGGGCTAGCGATTAACTGGTACAGGATAGAAAAGCAGTCCAAATAAATTAAATAAAAAGGGTTTTTATGAATGCAAGTACTGTAGGTTGCTTTTTTTGGGGGGGTGTGATAATGATGGTACCAAAAATATTGATGATTCATAATTAATATGCAGCACCCTCTGAGTGGCAGCAGGATTTTAGATCTTTAGCAGTATTTTAAAAACCAGCGCCAGTTGTTTATTTTGCTTTCACAAGACTGCAAACAACTGCCATTTCATCCTTTCTGGAGGATCTGCCAGTTAAAAAGACAAGAGTGCAGCCCCACAACAAAGAGAAGGTGCCCCTACAAGTAGGAGGGGACCACAGGAAAAAATTCAGAGGAGACAGGTCTCCTAAGATGCAGACTGCTATAGCCAGAGTGGAAGTACCTGAGGAGAGTACATTTGTTTCCAACTTGAGCTGCAAAGGAAACAGGAGTGATGACCTCAGCCTCATCCCCTACTGACCATTTCTCCATTTCAAAAATTCACTGCACCGACTGTTCAAAATAAACCTGTTGTCCCTGGCACAGCAGAGGTGGTGCTGATCAGAAATGCACTGGCAGAGTTGCAAGATGGTAGGGAGAACTCACAGCACCTGCGCACGCTCTGTCTGGGAACAAGGATTATTGCTAACCTGTCAGTCTCAGCAGCACTAAAATACACCAAATCTAATTTGGTTTAAAAATGCAAAAGCACAAAGAGATCTTTTTAAGAATCCAGCCAGAGATAAAAAAGATGACAAAGTCAAGAGTGTGTTAGTCATTTAATATGTACTCTGCTTAGAATACTAAATTCAGGAAATGACTCAATCACGCACACAATTACAGCTATTTTCAGATCATAAATGATGCAGTACGCCAATACTGATGCAAAAACATACCACAATTAGTTCCTGCAAATGTTCTTGCAACAAGGCACCATTTCCAAGGGAGCCTTCAACCTAATTATGCCAAGAGAGTATGCCTCAGGGCACACCTCTCTATATGATTTCATTATTCTTGTACAGTGACCTGACAATGATGTCACCAGAGTGCTACTTCACCTTGCATGCTCCCAAGCACATGATAAGAAGGTTAATTGCCTTGATACACATGTAAGGGGTCCACTTTGCCTCAGACGTTTAATGCACACAGAGCAGTCCAGTCACCACTCTTTTCAAAGTAATATTTGCGCCCAGGAAGAATTAACACGGAATAATGTTTATATGTGGCTGAAAAACTGAAGACAGGTGGTAGCTGATGGGATCTCTTCTAAGAAGTGGTTTATTTATTCAAGAATAATTTGCATGGCAGTTAGTGACTTTTCTCACAAACAAGAGGCTGAAGCTTTAAAGAAAACATATGAAAAATAAAACAAGAATAATCTCTATTCCACTGGTTCAGATTATGAAAAATCAATATCTGGAAAAATTCAGAGTGAAGTTTAAGATCAAAATCTGGGCTACAAAGAAGTGTCAGAGCTAGATGCATTAGGACTAGTATGACTAGGAAGAATCATCACCTTTATTTCAGCTGCCATGTTGAAGTTATTTGTAACCCACTGCTAAAAAGGGAAGTCACTCTTCATAAATCCCTCCAATACCCACTCAAATGCAGCAAGTTAGAGCAATAGAAGCCAGGTCTTCAAATGAGGGACTCCAGTTTTCCCTGGAGAATTATTTCATTCATTGCCTTGCACACCTTTTCCTTCTCAGTTTTAAATCCAGACTGCAGTATGTCAGTGGTACAAGATTTTCCTTATGCTGAAAAATAAATTTTATCATTATAGAGCACTATCAGACTGGCAGATATTTTTCATAAAATTACAAAAATTCTGAAGGTTTACATTGTATTATTTATACTTTGTTCTATTTTAAATTTTTTGTATTTCCAAAATTCTGATTTAAGTTGTGCAATTTAGATCTTTCCAATTACAAAAGTTATTTTTCTAGCAAAGACCACGTCACAAAAGCTAGAAAAAAACTGACTCAACTAAGAATTGCAGCATTTGAGTCAGATTTGTGAATATGCCATGAAATTTCAAGAAAAGCATGGAAAACATCAAATTTCTCTGATCCTTCTCAGTTACAGTAAAAACCTTGACAAATGTAAATTTTTGTTTCTGACATGCCTTTATATCAACATATCTTATGTGTTCCACACTAGTTTTACTTTGCACATATAATAAAAGGAAAGGCCTAAATGTTTGTGCAATGTGAACAAGTCTATTGTGCAGAAATTCCCAGTCTCTAATATGCAACTTTATTCCTCTTCAAATTTGACTCTGTTTTAACCAATTTGATCAAAGGATGTTCAAGAGAAAAGTAGGTTCTGCAGTGTCATTCACAGACATTAGTGAAATGAGGAAAGTTAATCTGAACAATAATAATACTACTAAAATTTCCACAAACAACATTAAGATAATTCTGAATACTGTGTAGTTTTTTTCTTTATACATGGACAAGATCTTTGAGAAATATTGTTAGCTGATCTTTTTTTTTTTTCATGGTTTGTTGGGATTTTTTGCTTGTTAGAGGAAAATATTTTATGGGATCAAGAAGAAACACATGGAAACATTGATGGCAGGGTAGAAGGGGAGGGTGTTCTTGTGAGGGAGAGAACAAGATCATATTTGCTAACGGCCACAGCAGGAATTCTGGAATTATAATAACAGCTTTGTTTATGCTGTTGCGTTTGGGGTGTTTATATATATATTCCTGACTGTTTAGTCAAGAACTGGACAAACACTACAAAGCAACAGTCCACAAACTCTTTCTTTTTTTTTTCTTTTTTTTTTTCTTTTTTTTAGTTCTGAACAGTTTTTTGTTTTAACCTTTTCCATTATTTTACAGGAACAGGATTCATTTCTTCATTTATTTATTCATTTGTTTATTTATTTTGGCATGTGCATGACTGCTTGGAGACTGGCTGCTCTCCACATGAATGCCAGTGTTCTCATATAACAAAAGACTAAAAGGTATTGGCTTTTCTAGGCCAAATGGTGTGGCTTGCTCTGTAAAGGGCAGTAAGAATACTGCACAACTTAAGCAATCAGTCACAAATTAGAGAGAGGTAAGTTAACTGGGTAAAACACATTTATATTAATTGCATGGAAGACATTTTTTATTGAAACTTACTTTATTAGACAATGGCTAGAGACATTTTCTGAATTCTGGGAAGGGCAGAACTTAACAATTTAATCTTCTCAATAATTCTTGGTCCAGTCCTAATTAATATTTAAAGACATAAAACCTGGAAAAGATAATGTGGCCAAACCTGTGTTTTACTAGCTTTTTACTTTGATTATTTGAGTCATGACAGTGCTACCCCCACATGAGAGTTTCACTGCTCTTGCTTCTCTCCTTGCTCACCACATAAAGATGGTCACTGCCCTGAAAAACTGGTAGTTCAACAGGAAGATAAAGGAAAACAGCTGGCTTCAAAAAGCAGATGGGTGGATCACATGGTAATAGTGAGAGCATAATTAACACAAGCATCATCAGTCACAGCACACCAGCTGCCAGCAAACCTGCACACACTGCTTTTGTGTTGTTTTGGCTTCTTCAGAAGAAAAAACCTCTTTAAACAAAGTTGAGGTTCTCAATAAGGCTTTTTCTGCTTAACATGGGACTGTTGCCGAGTACCTCTCCAGCTGTGTGAACCCTGGCCCCACCACAGCATTATGTAAACTATTGATGAGCTCTCTGAAAAGATACAAATCTCAGCCAGGTCTGATGATTCCCCTGAGCTGTAAGAGTTAGATTAAAGCAGGAAGCCAAACACACCAAAGGGGGAAAAAATATGATACTGTAATTCCTTTGAGAGAATAATGGAAGGAACTATATCACAGCAGTGCAGAAAACAATTTCACAAGGCGTAAATGAATGCAGAAAAGAAATCCTATAAGCACTCCTTTTGTGCTTGGACATATGTGTTGTTTCTTGACTCAAATTTTAAGTGGTTTCCTTAAAAGTAATTGAAGAGTTTCATTAAGGATCTAGATGGTTCTTTTATGAACATTGTCATCTAAAGGTCAGGGACCTGGGAATGCTTCTTAGCCGCACAAGTCCAAGTTACTTCTCTGGCCAAGATGCCTGCTGGAACAAGACCTAATTATGCTGTATTCTGCTTCTTCATTGTATCACCGTTTCCTTTGAGAAAGAAATCTGAGTTTGGTGGCCTTAAGAGCCTAACATGGTACAGTGCTGGCCTCACACCTGGATGGTGAGAGGAATAGGACCCAGTGGGATACCTTGGAGCATGCACTTACCACACGCTTCCCGAATATCTGTAATAAAACCCTGTAATACAAGTGACTGACTTTCATCAGGAAGAACAGATGATAACAACCTATTCTGTTGCAATGTGTAAGCACATTGGTTTCTTACTATTGCATTATTTCCCCCCTCTCTTTCTGTCTTAAGTAGCTCTGTGTGTGTGCATATGTTGTATGATCTACTGCAGACAGACCAAAAAGTACTGTGGTAGCACCAAGCCAGTAATCAGGGAATATGACATACTGTAACTCAAAATTCCACTCTACTGAAGACCATAAACATTGATGAGAATAATAAGGTAATTCAAGCCTTCCCAGATAGTTAAAAGTATTATTTTTCCTCTGTTCTCTGTTTTCACATACTTATTTCTTATAATCCTGATTTATCAGAGGATTTTAAAGAGATGTGTCAAAATATCATAAGATAGGCTATTTTGGTATCAAAGTGGAAATGAGAACTTTCAGTTGATTATTTTAACTTACTATAATTAACACTCACATGTTTGTGAAATTCACTTCTCATTTATGTAACAAACAGAACAACTGTGAAA
>WEIT01034862.1:271-70852 GCA_013389985.1 Dryoscopus gambensis
CAAACGCCCCCCTTCCCCGCCGGGATCGGCCCCCCCCGACCCCCGCCGCCCCGAGTGGGGGCACCGCAGGCCCCCGATCCGAGCCCAGCGGCTCTGCCGGGGTCGCCTTTGGGCCCCGATTCCTCCCTGGAAAGTCGCCTTGTCGACGGTCGGGACTTAGTCTCTGCGCCATTTTCTTTTTCTCTCTCTCGCTCTGTGGCTTTTCTCTCCTTCTCCTCCTCCCCGAGCTGCCGCCGAGCCGCCTCTGCAGAGGCACCGGGCCGCCATGCCCGGCACCAGCCTCTTGTAACCGAGGGGAAAGCAAAGTTTTTAGCTAAAAAAAAAATTAAAAATCCCAAGTCGCCTTTTTTTTTTTTTTTTTTTTTTTTTTTTAATCGCAGGCTCCCTCCCCCCACTGCTCCCCGTCTCTGTTCCTTTGAGGGAATCCCTCCCTTCGCTTAAAATGAAAGGTGATTGCAACATGTTGCTCTTTAAAAGGAGCTGCTGCATCCATTTTAAGATCAGTCTTATTTTATTCTTTGCTATTTAAATGATGTGACTTTACCTTGTTGGGTGGGTTTTTTAAAATTAAAATAAAAACCTACTTTAAAAAAACCCAACAGACCACACTGTAGACAATTCCAGAAGGGTAGACAGCATCACTTCAGGGACTTTGCAAGCTAACTTCATTTTGTTCAGAAACATTTACAGGAGTAGGAGTCCTGTAATTTTATATATATGTACGTATATATACACTTACATATAATTTTTTGTATATGTGTATATTTATTTATGAATATATGCGCTTATCTGTCTGTATATGTTTATATTCCTATATACATACAGACATACAATATTATCTTTCTAATCAGCCTGACGGCTGCTAACTTTTTCTGATAATTTATTCATTTTTATAGGAAGCAAGCTAATTGCAAGCCTGCCCCATTTGATAGGTGTCAAATGGAAGGGCTTAAGTAGGGTGAAGGGGAGTTGAGGACATACAGGCAACCTTAGTGTGTGTTTGTGTGTTACTGTCACTGTTTGGGATGTATGAGGAGCTCTGAGCTGTCCTCTGACTGCTGAGGTGGTAGAGGACAAAAAAGGTGGTTGAAAATATCTGCTTGACTTACAGTTCCACTGATTTTTAGAATGCTTTTGTGGATGACGTCCACGTGCCTGGTTGCTTTGTAGGCTACTGCGTGTAAATATTTACAGATCTACGCTTGCGAGCACCTTTCTTTCTGTCAGTTCATTGGAATGTGATTGTGTGTGTGCAGCAGGAGCAGACAGTATCAAATATGCAGGCTTTGAACTCTTTATTTCCATTCTGAGTTTAGAGTGGGGCTGTATGAATACGTCTTATCAGAAAAAAAGGGTGCAATGGATTTCACAAGGAGTATGGGTGTAACTCTTGAAGCAATTTAAATATAAGCTTATATAGGAATGCTTGTAGCATTCTTATGCTGGAAAATACTTGCTTCATCTAAGGATCATCTTTATTTAGGGAAAAACACTCCCTGGTAAGCTTTAGTTATTTAGTACTCTTGTATGTTGAGGAAGTGATGTGTATTTGACCTTTCCACTCCAGCTTCCAGTGAACCTTTTAGAGGGATTTTTCTCCTCTATTGTGAGCATGTGCTGTTTTATTCTTTTAAGAGTTTTAGTCATACAGCAGTTAAAACTCCTGTGGTTTTTATGTCTACCATGTGTTGGAGGAATTCAATACAAAAATTCAAAGTAAGACACCTTGACAGAAAAACTGAATTCCTGGTAAATAGAACGCACCCAACAAATCCATACCAGTGTAGGTATCAGCACCCTTTCTCTCCTATTGTAATTATTTATGGCAGTCGTGTAACATCATTGTCACCGATCAGAGGCCCCTAAACCCCAAAACCCTTTTCAGCACTGGAAGGTGCGTGTAACCCTGTTAGTCTTGCGAAGGGAATAATGTTGCATAGACACTGCCCGCTCTGACCTTGTGACCACCCCTGATCTCCCTGAAAACCTGTCACCTCTGCTTGCTCTGAGTCTCGTTGTCTCTGCACAGGAGTTCTTTGCACTCGTGTCAGGAATTGCCGCGTGGATCTGCGAACAGCGGCTCTCCTTCAGGCAGAGCACCGAGGCTCTTGCTCTTAATTGTCTTGTTTTGATCGTATTTAGTGGCAAAGATTAGGAGTGAGTGGTAGGAATCTCAAGTGCTGGTGTTTTTCCCCCCAGACATTTAGAATTGGTTTGTACTTTGGTTATTGTCAGGCAGGGCTAAACAGTAGAGCCAAACTCTCCTTTTAGGCCTCCTGTACTTCACATTTGGGGGAAGTTTTTCTGGGGGCTGGTACTGACTCATTCTAAATGTTGAGTGTAGCAGCAGTAAACATTTTTGTTAATAAAGAATGTTTTGGGTGACTTTTGACTAGTGTATCAGTAATAGGGCAGCTTAAGGACTTGGGAGCTTCCTGTTGTTATTAATGTTCCTATCTGGGTCAGTGGACACACCACCTCGGGTTGTGGTCACACAAGTTGTTGCAGCTGCAATAGGTTGGGTGGATCTACCCACTGCAGGTCACCACTGCACAGCCTGGTTGTAGCTGGAAGCCTGGATCTGGTTACACATCCGTTTCACTGATAGCAGGGTAGAGTTGGGAATGAAAGAGGGTGCCAGCGGTAAATATGTGTTCCTGGCTATTTCTTGTCATTAAATGGCCAGATCGCTCTACACAAGAGTGTCCTGGGCAAATTCCAACTTGAGTAATTGCGTTCCATCTCAATATCCAGATTCTCCCTCCTGTTTGGCCATAGTGGGTATTTTTTTCACCTTAGCTGTATTTTTAGTATCAGTACACATTGCAAAGAATTTTCCATGTTCAGTCCTAGCAGTGCTTGTTTGCAGGCCATGCTGAGAGCAGTATTGTGCTGAAACAGCGAGCTTTTTCTGCAAGTAACATCCTTGCAGTCTTCAGCATTCAGAAGGGAAATGGAGTCCAAAACTGTTGTTTCCAGCTACAGCTTGGATGCTGAAAATGTCCCCACCTCCACAGTTCGGATTCTATTGAGTTTTGCCTTTAAGAGCTTTGTTGCTCAGGTTGGATGTAACAACCTCCTACTACTGAGGACAATGTTGAGACTAAAAGCAATTTATCTTGACGTTCAGCTCTCCCATTGTGTTTGCAGAGTGCAGTAGATAAAAATTACTTTTGTTTGCAAAATAATCAAATTGCATTGCAAAGCTACTAAATTCCACTATCTGCTATTAGTGCCTTGGCTGTTCAGCAGCTTGTGGTGAGAACTTGTGTAAAATCCAGAGCTGCTCAGTGTGGAGACTGAGGACATCACCCCAAGCAGTGCTTTTTGCCTCCAGTTGATTTGGCCAGTAATGTTAAGATGCGATTTGAGGTCAAGTATCATTGGAGTAACCATTACAGTGCATTAACAGGAGTCAAGTGTGAATTTGTCCAGCCTCACAGAGGTGGCTTCTGGAATTCAAACATGTTTGAAGGAGGGCCTTGCTTTAACAGTGAGTATTTTTTGGGGGAAAGAACCCTAAGTCCTTACTGCTGCAGCATCTTATCAGGAACTGGCAGGTTTTTTATGTTGGCCCAAGCACTCATGGGGCATCTGTGTATTTATCAGGCTGGCAACATGAAGGAATGAGCAAGAGAGAAATTCAAATTAAATAACAGGAGTGCTGAACCAAATGCCTTACAAGCTGAGGAATTTCAGCACGTTTTGTGTTTTGCATTAAATTCATGTTTCATGTATGACAGAGCTGTGCAATAAGAGGTGTGGGTGATTTAAATGCTAACAAACTGTAGAGCAACATAGCAGAGATCTTTAGGATTTCTCAGTGGTTGTGAAACAGTCTGTTGGAGACCAGATTTGTGCTTCCTTGCTGCTGCCTTTGCTGGCGCCTTCTGGATGGGTGAGAGTTTTTTGAAGGAGAGCAGGGCCACTTCTGGCATCGGGCTGTGTGTACCTTAGCACTGCTGTTAGAGCCACCGTGCTAAACAAACTGCACGGATTTGGGAAGCGTGAAGGCACTGCCTGTGCTCTGTGTGTGTGCGACACGTCAGGGAGAAACTGTCTTTTAAGTTCCCTGGGAGCACGTCTCACGAATGCTTTAAATGTCAAATGTTTGGCAAGGGATCCAAAGTACAAAAGGTAGTTAATGGTGTTTAGGTGCAGATTGATATCTCTGCTGAAAATTTCCTTTGCCTTTTTTTGTGATGCATGGAGAGGAGAATCCAGAAGAATGTAGCTTGTTCCTTCCTTGCGTTGCTCCCTGCCTTCGCTCCAGACTGCAGTGCTGGTGGTGAGCCTGCATTGTGGGAAGTGCTGCCCACAGCCTCAGAACAATACTTGGGTAGTTTTAAGTCTGCAACCACTTAGTTTTATTTTATTTCAGAATTATTTTGCATAAGACACCGATCTCTGCAAAATTTTTTAATTTTGTTTTTGCGTTGGTTTTCAATATGTTCACAGCAATCTCTCACAGGGCTTGTTAGGATATAGCAGTGTAGCTTCACTATGGGAATCTTCAGATTGTCATAGGTGACGGTACTCTGAAGTAAATTGATCATTCGTGGTGCTTCTCAGAAATGTAAATAAACATGTTGTTGGTAAGCTGCTCTTCACTATCATATGCTACATAAGTTGGTTGCATGTATTTTCCCCAGCAGAAGCCTCAGAAGGGCTTTGCTGGAGACCTTGAGGTCTGGTGTGTTAATTGTTCTGACACATTCAGCATTTAGGTTAAAACTTAATGGGTGTCTGGTGGGAGTGGGGAGTTGAGTGCATTTCTGGGAGCTGCAGCCAACTCGTGTTTTTGTTAAAACTCAGCAGAATTACTTAAATGTGCTGGAAGATGTGTTTCAGGGGTTAATGGCCCGTGTGTTTCTTCCTCCTAGCAGGTTTTCTTAAGATGTTTTTCCTTTTACTCCAGTGTTAAGCACTCTCTGTTATTAATGTGTTATCAGGGCTTCTTTGTTTACTTTGTAAAACATGAAAAAATTTGAACGAGGGGACCAGTGTAAAAGTGTGCTTTTTTTTACATGGCTTCATGTAAATTAGACACACAGCTCATAAATGTGATCAAGGACAAATCAGATCTAATTTCATTTACAACTGTGACTTCAGATATTCGTTAGATAGTTCATTGAATTCCAACCTCCTGAGTTGCACTGTCAGCAGAAACTGCAATAATATGTAATTATAGCAAGTACTTAACATCTCATTGACTCAAATTCCTCTGTTAATGATTTCACTGGATTCCTGTTAAAGTAATACCTGCTGAAATAGCACAAGCCACTGCCCTATTAGAGGGAGGCTCCAGGTCAGATTTTTCCTGGTGTTGTAAATTGCTGTAGTTCTGCTAAAATCAGTGGAGCACTGACAGTGTATCTGCTTTTTTGTTATTGGACCGCAGGGATGGGCTTTAATGTCGCAGTGACTATTTAAGAGAAATACAATTTAACCTAGGAAATCAGCGCAGATTTTTTTTTCTGTGGCTTTTCAAGATGGGACAATTTCTCTTTCAAGTCTGCTTGAGCTGGTTGTGCTGATTCAGTTTCTCCTATCCTCGTAGGACATGTAGTGATTCACAGATATTTATTGGCTTATTAAATTGAATTGGTTTTGTGGCTGCCAGTTTTATAGATACTGCTCCACATTTTATAGAAAACCTCACACTCTGAAACATGGGAGCAAAATCTATTCAGTGTTATGTGTTCTGCTTCTGCCTGGGTTTTTGAAGGTCTGTGTCTTAGCTTTCCAAATCTGAGAGAGGATATTGGATGTAGAAATCAGTGTTTATCACCTTGCTGTCCTGGGACCGTCCCTTTTGACAGAGCATATGACAGATCTGCCTGTACCTTCTCCCGGCAGGACTCGCTGTTCTGAGCTGTTCAGCACTGTCAGTGTTTAAATGTGGGGCATTTTTAGATTTCAGAATGATTCCTCCTGTTAAGGGAACGGGAGAAGGGTATGGGCTTGCTGTGGTTTCAGCAGCGACTTGGCTGCTGTTCTGCTCTTCTGAATAAAACAGTAGAAAATAAATTTAAAACCTAATTCATAGCTGCAGTAGGATTATTCCTTTTAAACAGTGTTCCCAGTTACTGCTGTCCTTTCTCTGCCAGTAGCTGCCTGCTCCAGGGAGCTCCTCTGTGTGTGCTCTGGTGGCTTCCACTGTCCATCACCGGCTGAGCACTGGAATTACTACAGCGTGGAAGTTCTGTTCCAGGCAGAGCAGAGAGAGCCTTTTCTGCTGCAGGCTCCCACTATTTCCTAGCTCAGCTGAACACGTTGTAGTAGTGGTTTCCTGGTGTGTATGAGACTCCAGTATTTTTAGCACAGCGTTTGTTCAAAATGTCCTGGCTGACATAAATGCTGAATAGTTCCAGTGGTTTATAGTTGGAAATATTTTCATCTTGAATGCTTGCTTTTTAAACTAATGATCTTCGTCAACTGCAGCAATGTCTTGTGGTGTCATGGTGAGAGTTAGGACATTCGGAAGGTGATGTGAAAAGAAAGGATGAAGTTAATTTTGGGTTCTTTTGACCTGCTTGGTAGAAGGAGGATTAGAAAATTGCTTTTGGCTTCAGAAATATGAGCATACCTTCGTGTTTTCAAGTGGAAATTTGAGTTCTAAATTTGACTTCCGTAACTGCTCAGCTGATGAACAAGTCAGAGCTCCAGAGCTGAGAATGAAAGTGGAGAATATGGAGCTGTAGTCAGTCTTCCTGAAATTTGTTCTTTCATGACATATACTTAACATCAATGATTCTCAGATTTCTTTAAGATAAAAGCAGGACTTTTTAAATCCCTGTCTGTGTCAGCAGGAGCGGTGGAAGGAAATACAATTTTGTGCTGATAATCTGGGAGATCCTCCAACACAACTGGTGAAGATCAGACTCGATGCTTTTGGGGATGTGGGAGATCTTGGCAATTAGTCCTCTATTAATACTAATGACAGAGATGGAGCTCTGTAATGAGGGAAGATGAGTAGGAGAGGGACAGTGGTTCAAATAAGAATTGCCTCACAAATTTTCTAATGTTGTCACAGAGTTCTGGTGATGTTTTCCATCATGTCAAGGCCTGTTTCTCTGCTAGAATAAAATACTCCACTGGTGCTTCACCCAGGGGAAGTTCCCCTTGTTTCATGGCTGTTGCTTGAGTCTCAACAGCTTCTCTCGAAGGTGGTTGCAGCAGTAGTTCAGTTTGGATGAATGACTTGCACTGACAGCTGCTGTTTGGGATCTGCCCGTTCCCAATATGAAGGAGACCCAAGGACGGACCGCAGCGAGCATGCCTTACTCCAGTCTTGGGAAGTTCTGGAGGCAGGGGCTGGAAAATGTCTGAAATGCTTATCTTGATGGGATGGGGGCAGTGCAGGCTCACTGGAGGCACAGCAGGAAAGTTAGTGTAGGTGCTTGTCACTCAGCCTTGGCGGACAGTGTCTTCCCGAGGAAAAACCCCCTGCATCTCCACCTGAAGTACTTAAATCCCTTTCTAAATTTGAAGGTGGTGACTTCTGAAATGGAGATGATGGCAGGGTAAAGAGGGACAGCATCAGAGTGTCGGGAAATGGTTTTAATTGGAGGCTCCTGTCAGTCTCAAAGAGACAAAAGTTGCTTCCCACAGAGCTTCCGATCGGTAGATGTTTTTGGATTCCTTATCGATATTTTTGACGTGAGTGTATTTGTTCATGTTCACAAGCTTGCCATATGCTTTGTACAGTTGTGAGCTGTGTGGGTGTCCCTGTATGTATTTTTATCTTATACCTTCGTCAGAGAAGGAGCTTTTTAGGGAGTGTTAGGAAGACAATGGCTTCCTTCTCTAGCGGTGTTGCAGAGTGCTGAGCCTCATGGTGCCCACCAAAAGATGGAGATCTTCCTTCATAATTCTGCCCAGCATAGACATGTTAAAGACACATGGACATTCAGGGAATTCAGCTCTGCAGCAGAGTAATGCTGCAGCTGCCTGTATCTTTCCATGACAGGAGAGAGATTGATTTCTGCCTCAGGAAAGCTTGGAGTCTACTTGTAGCTTCACTAAAATATTTTGATCAGCCTGTGTAACTCATCTTCAGCTGTGTCCATTAAGCACATGTTCCATGGTGGGGATGTGCTGGTGTCCTGGTTTTGACCGGGATGGAGTTAAGTTTCTTCATAGTAGCTGGTACAGTGCTGTGCTTTCAGATTTAGTATGAGAATAATGTTGATAACACACTGATGTTCCAGTTGTTTGGACAACTAGCTAAGTGCCTGCTAGGTCTCATCAGCTGCACTGTACAGCTGACAGTCTTTTCACACACTCAGCATTCAGCACATAGTGCAGCTTTATTTGGGGGAGAAATACTCTAACATTCTCAATGAAGGCATAGTTCTGGTTCTTCAAGATGTCCATTTTTCTTCCATAATGCTATTTTTCAATGATTTTATAAAAATAAGACCCTGGTGGCTCTCACTCCTCATTACTCATTTTGTAATCCCAGTCACTGATTTGCATAGTGTTACTAATTTTTGCAGCAAGCATCCAGGACATCAGTAGTTGAGTATTTTGCTGTGTTTAAGAATAAATCATAAGAAGAAATGAAATATGAGGTCTGGTGTTGAACATGCATAAGCTGCATACAGCTTTTCTGTCTGAAACCCACTGTTTGGCTGCTCTGAAATAAGTTTATGAAATGCTTTGGAATTTCTGAAATGTTGGGATCACTCCACTACTCAGTGTATGCAGCAGGAAATTGGAAGTTGTCCTGTTTCTGTCCAAATGTCTTGTCAGTTTGGTGCAGCTAGCTGTATAGCAGTGTCTAAATGGAATAATTTTCAGAATTTTTGAGAACAATTTTTTTAGATACTGGTCAGAGATGTGGCTTCATACTTAAAAAGTCAAGAAAATAATTTCTAGGAGGGGAGCAATCCCCAGGTGCAGGTAGCTTTTTATTTTTTTCTTATCATTTGTCAAGTACTCTGCTCTGTTGCCTAACACAGCTTCTGACACACGAGAGCATGAACTTGTAGAGTGTTATCCAGAACATTTTTTCTTTCATTTGTCACTTCTGTACGTATTTTCAATTGAACAACATTGCAGCAGCTTTTCCTGTGTATGTAACATGGAATAGATGACCTGGGCTTTAGGGCCAGGGCAATGTACTTTAGTTGAACTTTTTATTGATGGCAGTATTTTACTACTCAAGGCATATCCTGGTATTTGAACAAAAGCCAGATTGTCAAAACAGCTGCTCCTCTTCCTCTGAGGTTGCACTTTCTTGTTTTGCAGAGGTGGCTTATAAAGACCCTTTAGGAGAGAAGACTTCAGTGGTTTTTTTCCCCCTTTGAACTATAGTGTCTGTTGCAGATTTTTCAGTAGCTGGAGGTAGAGTTGGGAAACATGGTGATCTAACTAAAATGCAGAGATTTCTGGAGTTAGGGTTTAAACACAACTGAAGCAGTTGTATTTCTGTGGTCTGTAAGCAGTTTTAGGAGGAGAAAAGTACAGATGGTGGCAGGGGACAGACACCCTGTTCCACACAGTTTCTTTGGAGACCTGATAACCAGGTGGGCAGGCTGTCTTCCTTCATCCGCTCTGCAGCAGATGCAAGTGGATGGAGTTTGTGCTGTCCCTAGGGAGATTAGTAGCTGATAAGTTGGCAATTCTTGTTCCAGTTTCTGGTTTGGCGCAGTGCTGCCTCACCAGCTGTCAGCGTGTCTGGAGTGCTTGGTGCTCTGCTCAGGACATGAGGGTGAAGGGTTGAATGTGAAGAGAGACTCTTTTGAAGCTGAAGGCGGGAAGCACTGGGCAGGGACGTTTTGTTACTCATGGATGCTATGTCTGGGTTTAAGGTCCTTTGTGCTGTACATTGTTATCCTGTCCTAAGGCCATATTGTTAAATAGGCAACACAGTGGGGGAAGAGGGAGTATTATGCTCTCCTCAGAGCTGGAGAAACCAGAACATAGTGGGAGTGATTTTTTTTCCAGCACAGAAATAGATATAAAGCTGTCTGGCTAGGACTGAGATTCAGTTCCATCTTGGACATTTGCTTCTGATTTTTAATTCCTTCCCCAGCTGAAGACTAAGGTGCATATCAAAGGGCAGCACAAAAAAAAAAAAGGGGAGCTTCTGCAGTTTTAGCATATTGTTACATGCAAATCTCATCTCAGGAGCTAAGGTGTGCATTTTTTTTCTGTGGTACTATATTATTTTAAGAATACTTAGGATACAATACAAATTACAAATGTTGTGTGGAGGGTTCTGCAATTAGTGAAATAACTGGGTTTGCAGTAGGGAGACAGTGGCTTCCTGGTTTGTGAGCAGGGTTCTGGTATCAGGTACATCAGTCTCTTGCACCATACAGGCCACCTTGCTGTGAGTGTCTCCTAACTGGGCCGGGAGCAATAGGAAGAGCAAATTATGTCTTCTCCCAGTTTGTGAATGCTGGCAAGTGTGTGAGTAAGATCAGTTTTTGGAAAGATAAAATAGCTGGGATGGGCAGGTACTGGTTTAAACTTGCCTTAGGAAGGCACCTTACAAGTTAGACGAGCACTCTCCAGTTTAATCCGGCCTTTTGGGGAACGGGAAGCTGGAGCTCTTTGGGGATCCATGTGAAGGGGGTGATTCATAGCAACACAAGCAGCGTGTACAAAATGGAGGGATGGAGTAGAGCTAGTGACGTACTCTGAGGTTTATTCTCTAGAGTTAATGACCACCAGATGGGGAATAAAAGGCTGCCTGCTTTTCTTCTGAGGACCGGGAATGTCATTGAGGCTGTTAAAATGTGCTGTATCTGTGGTAATGCTGCTTGAGCACAGCGAACCCTTTGATGTGTGGATCAGAGTTAGCTTTCCTTGCTGGTGTTTCCCCTCAACAACTGGGTTTTAGAATGGGTTTTGGCTGAAGATGAGATTCCTGCAGTGTGGTTTACAGCGCACCTCAGGAATACAGAGCAAAAGTCTTTGAGTGCTTTCTGCAGTAGAAAAACTAAGGTGCAAGTTGTGTTCCAGTCTAAACGGCCAGACCCAGGGGCAATAGGTTCATATGGACAGAAATGCAGTGCAAGAGATGAACTCATAGCAACAGGGACCTTGATTAACTTCTGCTGTGTTACCCAATCCCACCGTAGGTGTCATCTCCATCCATCTTTGCAGTAAGCAAGCTCTGGCACAAATCAGAGTCTGAATGTCAGTGCTGTTAACTCTGATACTCGCAAGTTGTCATCCTAGAAGTGCGTAGGTGTTTGGGTTACTTCGTCTTGCTCCATCAGATGGGACATCTCTCCAGCTGTCCAGGATACCTTTGGACATGAATGTGGAGAACATTTGCATTTTTCAAGAGCCTTTTACACTTTTGCAATCTCCTGTCCTCCTGCCTTCTTCCTACTCCAAAGCCTGGAAGACTGTCAGAGGAGCCATCATCTTGTCTGAGTCATGTTATCATAGCTGTATATGTCACCTGCACTTCATTAGGGAACATAAGCAGGCTGTCCTTGAAATACCCGTTTTTATGAGTAGATAGAGTCTTCTAATTTAAAATATGCTGCTCTCTGGATTTTGGTAGCTGTCATAAACAATGTTTTTCTTTTATCATCAAGTAGGCTTATTCAGCATCACCTGTATCTAAAGGAAGCTGCTTTCTGGGCTTTAGGCTGTTGTAATCGTATAGATATAAAAAGTACAGCTTGGCCCTTGATGCTCTGTGCTTGGCAGCTTTAGTTGTCAGCATGTGGTCTTGGGAGAGCTCAGCACGGTGTAGTTTAGTTTGCCCCAGTCTTTCGCTTGTTTTGCAGTGGATGGAGGCTGCAGCTGGCAATAAGATGGCTATCCCAGTAATTTAATTCTTAAATTGAATCCTGGGCAAAAGGCAGAAGCAGTTGAACTGGCAAGTCCATCATTTTCTTGTTTCACAAAAGGAGGTGTAAAGCTGTTGTTCTGGAAGCACTGCTTTCTGTCTAACACATTTTCCCCCTTCCTTCCTGTCCTGCCCTGTTGTTGAGACTCCTGTCCACTGATGCATAATCGTCAGTTTATGGTTTTGCTCCACATCACTGTCAAAACATGAGCTTGTCTGTGCACAACAAAACGTGAATTTACATTTGAACCACAGCCTGAGTTAAAACATTCCTTCTCTGTGTTCATGAGTGGGCCTCTCCTGCAGCATCATCCTGGGCAATATTTGTCTCTTTCAGGAATCTGATAGATTTTTCTTCAAAGCTGCCAGTGCTGTCTTTGCACACCAGCTGAATCTGGTCTGCGTGCACTTCAGCAAGCTGGGTACCCTGGTGCTGACAGCAAGGGATAGTGAGTTCAGCAGGGACACTGCATCTCCCAGGAGCTAATCTGTGCTTGGGCTGTGCCCATCGCTCCTCAGTGAGCTTGGTGAGAATGAGAAACGATGCTGACACCACGGCCACGTTTCTGAGGGATCGGGAGCTTTGCTCAGTCTTTGTGTACTGAAGTTAGGGTGTATTTTTAAATGGCTTCCTTTGTAGGGAATGAATCTGTGGAGCATTGTTTTGTGCAGTAAGTCCCCTGTAGCTGTATTTCACAATAACATGAAACAATGTTCAAAACAGATGTGAGTCCCATTTTTTAAGGGCAGAATTAGTTTGGTTTTAATTTAAGTTTTTGTGTTTTATTCCTCCTTTTTGTAAATACCCCATCCATTCACCCAAGCACAGGAGCCTCATGCTTGGATTCTAATATGGAATAAGAAAACTTGAATTCCAAAGGGAATTTGTTAGTGTGTGATTATATTTTTTTTAGGTTGAATTTTTATACTGTCTTTTTTTGTGTATTAACATTTTAATCTCAGCAGAGCTCTGGAATCAGTCTTTGGCAATTAGCTCCATAGGTAACCAGAGTCAAACAAGCCCTGCCTTTAATTGTTTTTCCCCAGAACTAAGGAAAGTACTTAAAAATGATTGTAGTACATTGACTACAAACAAGTATAATGATAATTTTTATCCTAGTAGCTTCAGAGGCTGGAAAAGGAAGTTTTCCATTGGTTTTCAGTTCAGGAAAGATATGGTGTTCAGAAGGGCTTTCTTCTAAGCATCCATGAAGTATTTGAAGGCTCAAGATTTAATGCAGATTTGTATCATTTCTAGGTTTGTCACAGGTCTGTTATTTCCAGTTCTGAAGGTGGTGTCATTTGGTCAGCAAGGGTCAGGGACACTTGCTCAGTTCCTCATCCTGTAAGCTCAAGCTCTTTCTTAAATTGTAACTGTCTCCTCCCCGTCAGTGCCGGGTATTAAGATAGTGTCTACAGGTGGTGTGGTTAGCACTTTGCTACTCCTGTCATCTGAGTGGGTTTAGTTACATTCAGATCAAATTATCTGGGGAGACTGGTACTCCAAAAAGGCACAGACTTAGGCTGTCAGGCATCTTGGTACACCAAGAGTCAGAAGAGGTTTCCACCCTTTAGGTCGCTGCAGTTTTCCCTGGCACTTCACCCACCCAGAATTACCCTTGTACATCAGACGTGCACATAGTTCACAAAGCACCCTCTTATGGAACAAATGCTGGGCTTGACCTTAACTGTAGACTTTTCGTAATAGCAAAGTTAGATGATTTTCTGTTAGTATATCATGCTTGGTATTAGCAAATTGTCTCCTTGTTTTACTTGTCTGTGCTTATAGCTTTCACTTAAAAAGGAAAATTGCAGTTTCTTTATCAGGGTAGCTGTCTTACTGTGAAGTGTGACAGGATTCCACTACTTGTCACAGAGACTGCAGTGACAGAAAGTGTCTTGGTTTATATTTTGATCTCAATTAACTCATGCTCTAAAGTCTCTTGTTGTGGAAACCTAATGCTGAGCCGTTCGTCTGGTAGTAGGTCATTTCTTCAGCAGAGACTGCTGCACTGCTTCACCTCGGAGAGACACAAACATGTCTTTAGGAAACCAGGTTGAACTTACATTGTATCCAACAAATTTGGGGTATTTAGTACCGTGTCACAAGAAGAAAAGTATTCCTGTTACAAGCTGTTACTTAATTCTCAATATTATTAAACCCTTTCTTCAGGAGTATCTTGATGTGTTGGCGAAGCTGCTTGGTATTGAGAGTAGCATGTGAGTTTAAGTATCTCGTGTTGTTTGCTAATTTTTGGAATAGGTTATTCACAATTATTCTTTCCTCTGGTATTAGGGCTACCTGTCATGTAGTTTTTCCCACTTACAGGCTCTGTTTAGTATTACACAGTCCATTAATGGAAGCAGAAGGCTCCCGGGTTTCACTGTCAGTGCCTTTTCACATCTGATAGGATCAAGTAAAAGGTGATCATGGGTCGCAGTTGTGACCACAGGAAAAAGAACAGGTTTTCCCTGGTCTGCTGGAGACTGGAGTACAGGAAATACGATAATTGCTAGTTCAGAAATAACTTGGTGCACTTTACAACTTGCAGAATAATGTCGCTGAAGTGCATGGAAACTCAGAGTAAATGTATTTGGATGTTGCAGTTTCAGAAACTGCTGGGGCTGCTGTGCACCCCTGGGTAAAGCTGAACTTGCTCAGAGGAGAGTGAGCCTTGCTGTCTGCTGGATACCTGGGTAGTGCTCTCATTCCCAGGTGTGGTTTTGTCTAGCACAGCCTTGCAATACAGGGGAAGATCAGGGTAGGAGGGAATGGTGCAGCTGCTGCTCTGGGCTCTTTGTGTAGGAGCAAACTGCTAAATCAGCTGGAGTGGCTGCAGCTTCCACGCTGGTATTAGTCCTTCATGTAAAATTGATAATAAATTTTAATAGATGTATTGATTTAATTTTAACTCCAGTAAGAATCATAATAACTTTTAGAAAAATGGTCTCAACATATATAAAACTGGCAGCCAAGAAATTTAAAAATATTTCATAGCCTTACAGCTGAATCATTCAGGCATAAATTAGGAGATGGTTAAAAGTCTTCGATGTTCATCTTGTTTCCTTTGCCTATTTCTGCTGTCAAATAATCAAGTGGAAATAAATATTTCCTAATGCATAGGAATACCCCTGAAAATAAGCTATATAACTTGAGTTACTCGCTTTAGGTTATATTAAAGAGAAATAACAGAGTCCTGAATTTTTATGGTTGCTTCTGTAGTGCTCATAGATTTTCAAGCATGTTTCTACCCCTCTCACCAATCAACCTTTTAAAATTATTTAAATAATATTATGTTCCGTGTTCAGAAAACATATAAAGTAGAGAGTGTGATTATGTTGCAGTAGTTGTGAAGCAGAAGCTCTGATATGATGGGAGCCTTTAGCTAAGCACTTGGAGTTTGAAGTGTAGTGATAAATGAACTTGTGATGGCACTTTGCACCTGCAGCCTATTTCCTTTGGTTTAAACAGCTCATTTAGTGACTGTGCTAGTGGAAGGCACTGGAAAGCTAAAAAGAGAAAGCTGTTTCAACACCTTTTTATTTCTGTGTAGGTAAAGAAAGGACTGCTCTTAAAACTGAGGCACAAGGTAACCAGAATTGATTTAGTTCAATTTTTAAGAACTATGCTTGCTTTCTTTTAGATGGGAAACAAATTGCATAAATGTTTCCTCCACTTCATATCTTATTCAAGGCAGATTTGAGTTTTTCATGGGATGGAATCTGAAAATGTTGGCTGTGTGTTCCATGAAGAGATGCCAGCTATTAGTTAAAAAAAAAAAAAAAGAAAAAAAAAAACCGCAGCAAACAAAACCCAACAAAAAGCCTCACCAAACTGATAGTACATTGCATGGAGTTTTTTAACTGAAGAAGTTAGGAGTGTACCATGCATAATAATGTAGCCACAGCCTTCTATCCTGTGTCAATAGATTATGTTTTATATTCAGGTGTCTGTAGTGGTGTGATGTAACAGTTGTCAACTGGTGAGATTTGGCCTGGATTTAACATAATAAACAGATTACAGCTGCATGAAGAGATTAAAATCAGTGACTTAAAGTAACATTTTGTAAATTGAAGACTTCCAGTGGAATTTAGTGCACCATATCTAGGAGCTGTTTTTAACAAAATATTGCAATCATAGTCTTACTTTAAAACTGTGTCCTGCACTGCTCTGCTGATCCTTCTTTCTGCATCCTCTTTCCCTTCCTTCAGAAGACTCAGGAGTACAGAAGTGCAGAAATCTCAATTGTCATTAAACATTTACCTTTTGTTTACTTTCTTGTGTGTTTTGGCTGGAATCAAGTTTCTTCTTGTATGCTAATTGTGGTAAAATCCCCTTAAGGCAGGGGAATTGCACTCCCTCCCTTGATTTGAGAGTTCGACTTGTGGCAGGGCAGACTCTGGTGATAAAATGCTTCTGGACACTGCTGGAATCGGCTTCTTGTGGGTGAGTGATCAATTAACTCGCCCACAACGGGGACAGAGGTGAAATCGGACTGTATCCATCCAGAGCAGCCCTACACTTTAAAGGAATCATTTTAAATAGTAGAAAAAAACCCCAACAAAACAAAACCCAGCCAAAATACCCAGCTGGGATCAGTGTGGGAGTTGCTCCTACAGAGGAACCAGCTTAAGTGCAATAAAAATAAGTTCTCAGTCTTCTGAAACAAACTTCTTCTAAGACTTTGGCCATGCTACCCCATCAGTTCAGCTTAATAGGGATGATATTAAACAAGTAGTAGGAGAATTATCTGATTCCAGTGCATAAAGCAGTGTTACTGCTTGGGAGAGGTGATTTAAAGCCTCTGCCAGCCATTTTTTTTTTGTTTTGTGCATTCAATTTACACTCTAAAACCAAGCATTGCAGAGGCTTGTTCCCAAGGGTGCTGCCTCTGAAGTCTTTCCTCCCTGCAGCAAGCAGGAGACCAGCACCGGCCAAAGCCCCACGGAGTTGTCAAGGGATGGTTAATAAAAGGCTTTGAGCAAATGCCATTAGAGCCTCTCCCTGAGGACGCCGAGCATGTACCACTCCCATGTGTATAAACTGTGTGATCCTGGCTGCTGACACAGGCTGGGCATCCACTGCTGCAGCAGAGGCAGTTCAGTGCAACGACTTTTTCTCCCTGATTTGTTAAATTTTTCCTTGGGGGGAGCCCTTGTTCTGGATCAAACCCAGGAGAGTCAAACACACCAGCCCTGTCCTTGTGTGGAGTCGGTGTGAATACAGGCTCTGTGTTTGCTGCTCTTGGGACATCACTCTTGTGCTGAGGACGTGTCAGGATTTCAGGTAGTCTTTACAAAAAAACTTCTTTTCCATGAATCCAAGTACAGTAGTGATTTACACAGCCAGAGAGAGAAAATGTTTTTCTAGTTGACATCATTGCAGGGTAATTACTCTTGACAACACAGCAGTTTTCTTGTTATCTACTACAGCTTTTAAACTTATGCCCCAAAATAATACCAACCTATTTTTAAAATATGGCTGAAGCCTCTGTTATCATCTGTGAGGACTAGGAATTGTAGTTGTTTGCCCGTTTCTTACTGGTTCACCTTGTAAGTTTTCGTGCAGTAATCAGCTGTTGCCTTTGCATCACAAATTGTGCTGTTTGCACCTTTCCAGTCTAATGATGGTGTAAAGAGCATTTGGAGGCGGAAGGAGCTTGTGCTGGGGGCACTGACTCAGTCTGCGGATGGCGTACAGAACATGAAGTTCTCTTGTCTGCAGCGTGAAGTTGTGACAGATTGCACCAAAAGACTCTCTTTGCTCTTGACCCAGTCTGTTGAAGTAACTCTCGGGGCTGTTCCTGGGGCAGTTCTTTGCCAAAAATCCCCCCAAGGTGATTCAGCTCTCGCCTACCTGTGTCTGTGATGAGGCAGCAGCCCTGTCACTGCACGCCTCGCTTGAGCTCTGGGCTCGATTCGTGTGCTGCAGCTGAGCACAGGCTGAGGTTCTCCGAGCTTGCAGGCAGCCAAAGACTTAAAGTGCCTCTGGTGTATGTGCACTTGGTGTTTCAGTCCACCTGGCTTGCACATCCTTCCTGAGAAGGGATTCATGAAGAGTAATGTGTTGTCCCCAAAATTCTGCAGCCCAAATGGTTAGCCAAGAGCTCCTAAAGGAAAAGATTCCTGCAAACCAGAAGAATACGAGTTAATAAAATAAGGAGTTTGCTTTAGATAATATTGAAGTAAGGGATAGGTTATCTCCTGCAGTCCCTGATAGCTCCGAAGTCTAAACAGGGCTGTAAATGTGGGATTGTCCTGTTTGCTCGCCTTCTGCCCTGGTTCTCCAGAGGCAATTGCCCCTGGTTCTTTCTCCTCAGCAGCTCGTGGGTGACCCTGGGCAGTTCTTTTTGTCTCTGTCTCCGGCACACACATCCCTCGGTGCGGTGGGTACATCCCTCCCTTTGTCTCTTCCCGAGAAAAGATTTTTTTGTGGCAGCACCGCGTGACAGTTTGTGCGCTAAGCTGTGGATCTGTGCTAAAGGTTGGTTTCTTTCTGACTCTGAAAATAGGATTAGTTCCCCTTGCATTATCTATTTGAATGCCCTGAAATTTTACCTTCTTTCATAATTTTAAGCTAGTTTTACACCCCTGGATGCCAGACTGGTTTGTGAACAATTGTCCAGGCTTTCCTGGCGAGTCCGTCTGTCCTGCCGTGCCGGTTATGTTACCTGTGTTTTGCGCAATAGGGAAGAAACGGGGGAGAATTTGCAAAAGCCTGAGATTAGATGGTGTAGTAAAAGTTTTTAGTATTAGTGTATCTAAAATCCACAAGGAACCTGCTTTTAGCAAGTACTTTATCAAAACATTTTCCCCCTCCTGTTGATTTGTAACGGCTATTTGTGCTGAGCCACAGTCACTTTATATACTTGTAAGTCCTTCGGGATCCCAGTCCTGTATATTTGTGTATTAGCAAATGGGGATGCCAGTGGAGCTGCAATGAGTGTAAGGCTTTTGAAACCTGAGAGATAGCTACAATCAAACTTGTTTCCCCTAGATCCTACTCGTTCTCTTTAGATCCCAATCTCGGCCTTGTCCCAGCCTCCTGATGTGCAGGAGTGTGGACTATGGCTGTTAAATTTTGAGGCAAAAGTGTGTCTTAGTTTTGCTTCTTTTTTAGAAGATGGACGTGCACTGCAGAACTTTTGTTTATTCATGTGGTTGTAGACTCATAAAGCAATAGGAAAAAATTGCTGAAACTATTTCTACCCCAGTAAGGGAAGGCAAGGAACTCCAGTTCTGAATGGAGGAGGCAATGGAAAATAAGTACTTCCACTCGTAAGAGTGTAGCCTTATAAGAATAAATACCACTAGAGACAAGAATGGGTTTGCTTTTGTTTCCTTAGGAGACTACTCTGGACTCTGCTCTCTTCATGCCAGCACAGCAGCATTTTAAGCTGTTCACTGATGCTGTTCGTTTCCCTCAAGTTTTAATTTGCTGTTCTGTTTTATTCTGCTTTGTTAGTGGAAACATACTAATGGGTTTCAGTCTCTGACTCTTATTTATACCATTACAGGAGAATGTTTTACATCTTGGGAATCCCTGGAAACACATGTTCCTGTTCACATGGAACTTTTTTGTTTTTGAATGCAAATAATGGATTGAAACTTCATTGTTGCCTCTCGGTTGGGAGCCCTTTGGCATGTGTAAGAAGCAGCTATTAATTTAGCCTTTCTGTACTGATCAAACATGTATTTTCTTGCTTTATAAGGCTTCCTTGGACTTGTTCTGTGTTTAATATTGCCTACTGCAATTTTACTTGCAGTGATTTTATGAATTTGTTACACAGCAGCTAAGATCTGTGGAACAGGCATATGTAAACCTCTTTGAGAAGAGGCCATGTAAGAGGTGCTGACAAGTCATTAAACTTGCTGCTTCTGTCTGCACCATTAGTTGTTTTGTTGCAAAATGCCTGTAGTGTAGCAGTTTCTTAAGGTCAGCATCCCTGTATGCCACACAGCTATCTCAATTACTTGAGCATTAATTACCCACAGAGTATTAGCTACTTCCCCAGCAGGTGAAAAAATGAGGTGCACAGAAAATAAGCAATTAATCAGTGCAGCTGAAAAAAACTTGAAGAAGGGCTCAAAACATGTGCACTAAGAGTGTCTGTCCTCTTCCTGAAGAGGCTCTTACAGCACGTCTTGCTTTACCTCCCGAGCCTCTGCAGTCGGGGTGAGATTGATGAAATGCCAGCAGTGACATTTGCTTCAGGTTAACTTCATATCCCAGAGGCTCCAGTCACGCAAGACAGGAGTGATCAGTCAGGTATTTTTTCTGGCATCCTTAACATCTCCCTGATAAGCTTTTAATATTTGGGGTGTATGGACAAGTGTACGCCCCAGTTTGCCTTGTCCTGTGGCCACCATGTGCTGTCCCTGTTAGCAGTGCTGTCACGTTGTTTTACCTCTCTTCCTTAGATTGAAGTTGTCCTGAGGTTTCGGTGGAGCAAAAGGTGCGTTGATCTTGCTTTGCAAACTTTGTGTTTTTAACAAGCTACTATGTAATATCCTTGCTTGCATACTAAAACTTTACTGGAACGCAGGGGGACTTCTTGAGAAGTTGGTGGAGCTGTTCTAAAGGACTGAGAACGGCTGGAGACAATTCTTTTCTCTGTCCATTTGTCTTTATTCTCCTGTCAAGATTCATCACCAAGTCATTCCATTGGTTTCTTCTTTTCCCTCTATTCAAAAGCAAGGAATACTGGGCCTTCAAATTACAAGATTAATGAAGAATGCGGTAACTAAGGGGTCTGTCTTGTTCTGAAGCCAAGTTTCCCAGACCGGTCCTTTTAAGGAAAAAGACATAATATCTGTCTGGCCCTGGAGTATCTTTTGCCTCAAGTAACTGCTGAAGTGTGGCGAGGGGTTATGAGGTCACTGGTTTTACTCAGTTTCTATCCTATCTACAAACGTACTAAGTTTTCAAGCTTTGGCAGAACTGGTTACAATGTGATGTGGTCAATTCTGGCTCAGTCCAAAATGGGTTTTGTCTCAGAGTAAATATAGTCTGGGAAATAAATTGACTCAAATCTATTCAGTTGTGCTATATTTCTTCATTTGAGCCCTTAGAAAAAGGAAGAATGCTCTCTGGCTTAGTTTTACTTTTAGTAATAAAGTTCCTGCCCTAGAAAGGAAAAACTGTTGGGTTGTTCTGCTGTACTTCTCCAGGCTCCCTTTTTGAGTTTTCACGACTTTTTTTCTTCTATTTCTTTCAAGACTGGAAAATGAATGACTGCAGATCTAAGCTTCACAGTAAAGAGCTGCTTTGTGTATTCCACTTGTGCTTAGTCACAGTTAGTTTAGTTGTTTTGCAGTAAACTATGAAACTCAGATTTTATCTGGTTTATGGAGGGAAACAGTGAAGTGCTGAAGTGTCAGCATCCCTGAACAGCTGCACCTGACCCAGGGAGGCACCTGAAGTGAAATAAGCTTGTGATGGCACAGTAACTTACTTCATTTGAATTTGACTTCAAGAAGGATTTTAAGGATTTAGATTTCTGTAGCAATATAGATTGTGGAGGTATCTTTATAAACACTGGTAAAAGGTTTTGTGTCAAGTTGCATTTGAAATATGTATCTTTGCCATTAAGTATGGCATTACGAAATGAGGAAGCAGAAGCCAGACAGTCTTGCTTCAGTATCATTGTAGTTTCTTTCCTTTTTTTGACTGAAAACCCAGATACTGCTTCTGCTATTGAATTTCAGGCTTAGGTTATGGGAGACTCAAGTGGTGGTTTGCTGTTTCAGTCACTCTCATTTCAGTATTGCAGTGTTTTGCAGTGAGTTATTGCAGAAATAAACCAGCACAGCAAACAGACCTGCAATACTTTTCCAGGGCAAATGTTTTATGTGTATTCTGTAGTTGTGTAAATAGGGCCAGTAAGTGACATACTTGGTTTCACATGGGAAGTTTATTTTAGATTATGGTTTTCTACTCCAGTGTATCATCCACAATACCATCATCTCTCTGAACAATGCCTTCTGGGTATGGTTTTCTGCTCTTGACACATGTAGCTGTTTAGAGAGGTTTTTCAGTTTCTGTACCTTTCATATGTACACCTGGGTTTTCTTTGGCTGCCCTGCTTTATTGGGAAAGATGTTGTCTCCCATACATAGGTGCAGTTCTGATTTCTGTCCAGGAGCTTTTCTTCTCCCTTTTTGAGGTACATCAATATCAATCCATTTAAATAAATTCCAGAAATGCTGTTTAATTGATTACTGGAACACCATGACCATAATGTGACTTCCTCTAACTGCAGTATGAATATTTTAGAATAGACCCCTTCCAGGTTACTCAAGTGGGATTATTGTACATGGGTGAATTGTTAAGTGGAAACACGTAAACTCAGATGACTTGTCCAGAGTTAAAACCTGTTTAAGAGTGAGGGTCCCTGTGCCTCAGACCATGCCACGTTCTCCGTAGGGGGGTTGTTCTGAGCCACACAGGGCCTGCAAATGGGGCTCCTTAACTGCACCGTGTTTGCTTTCTCAGGCAAGATTTATAAATTGACCGGCACCTCATAGAGTGACCTTTACACGTGGGATTACATTGCCTGTTTAGGTAATGTACTGTAACCCCGTCACTATCTGTGTTAAAGATCTTGGATAATGACTCAATGTTACACTCTTCCTACTTGCTGGTATCTGTATATTGTAAAAGTTAGTGCAACACTAGACCATTCTGGTCAGATGCCAAGGGCAAAAGTATGTGTTCTTTGCCAGGAACATGAATAATATTTTAGACACCTTGGACTACATTCACATGTCTGAACACTCGTAACCTTTCCTGGCATCATTTCCTCAACTAAACTGTGGTCATTTTAATAGTAGTCTATATATAAAATGTAAGAAATTAAAACTCTAAAAAGTAATATGATTTGACGAAATAAACTGTAAATAAAAAAGAAACTTGAAAGTAAGAAGCCTTTTTCTGATAATCTGCACTTTAAGATGAATGCTTAAAAGGAGAGCCTGTGTGGGAGGGAAAAAAATCATTAAAATTCTTTAATTTAGGCAATAATAAAGAAACCTTTAGCTTTGCTTACTCTTGCATCACAACCAGTGAGAAGAATTAAGCCTAACTAGTAAAGAGGCTGCTGTGGAGTACATGGTCTTACATGAAGGTGGTGTTTCAGCTGAGAAGGGAATGACCATTTCTCCAGTGACAGGAAGTTTTGAACTTGACCAGCTTTTGAACCTAATCTAGTGTAAGAGTTACCTCGCTTTCAGCTGCATAATTTAGCAGTGGAACTGGAGAAGTGTTTTTTAAGACTCTCTTCTCCTTTCCAGAGAGGCTGAAAAGACCCTGCTGGTTTCATCTCTGCCAATAGCAAAGGGTTTCTTGCTCCTGCTTCAAGTTGAGTACAAGAGAAAGCCCTGTACTCATACACACCAGTGATCCTGGAAGCCTTGAGAGCTCGTTTGCTTCTCTTGTAACATAACTAACACTGAGGAACTGGATTCAACTCGGGGTAGAAATTTCAGCCACTCATCTAAAGCAAAAGTGTTACTGGAATAACAAGAAGTTAAAAATATTTTCCTTAATTGGTAACAAGATGGATTTTTCATGCTGTGTCCTCAGATTTTGGGCACAAATTGTGATCCCAAGAATCCATAAAGCATAAATCACCTTTCTGGACACCAGTGTGGAGAAGTTTTGAGATGGTGCTTCAAACAGATTAAACACAAACATATTCAGCATTAAAGGTATTTCTAGCAGGAGGAAAAAAATTGGGATGTTTCTGGAACCAGAAGCAAAATACAAAAAGTCCTTGTGCATAGAATCTGGTAAAACGTTTTAAAAGAACAAAGAAACCTCTCTGTAAGCAGGTTAATGAGCTGTTCAAATTGTGCCCACAAAAACTTAGAAGAAGGTGAACAGAAAGACAGCAAATCTGAAAGGCTGATATTTATCCGGAAAAGCTACTGTTGACCAGAAATTGAGGTTACCAGGTGTTAATTTGCCAGCTACCTCACTTAATTGGGGAAAAATTGGAAGGAACCAGATTGTGCTCACATCTTTTTTTCTCTGTTCTTTAAAAAAAAATTAATGCAGAATGATGGAAGAGAAATAAAGTGGGTGGTGGGAGTGGGATAAAATGGCATCTGTAGCATCCTGTATCATGTGCCAACACTACTCTCTTGACAGCTGTACTGGTTGGGCATACAAGAGCTCACACCCCTCTCTGATTTCAGTATTTTATTAGAAAAGTTGCTGTCAAAGCTGAAATATTAATGTGGGAAGTAGCCTGACTTCCCTTGATTGTGACATGTAAGTAGTATTTTGTGAGGTGTGCAGAGACAGGTGTTCAGGAGTGTTTTTGAGGCAAATGAATTTGGCTCATGAATTAAAACATCACAGCCCCACATAATTGTTTTGTCACCAGACTAATTAAGCCAGGGGTTGTCCTTGTTATGAAAGGGGACCGCTCACCTTTCCCGTCTATTGGGATTCTTCCACTCCAGCTGACAACTGCCTGTTGGAAGAGGCTTTCTTTGACTTCATCCCTGTTCTTGCCATGCTGCAAGAGATGCCTGACCTTTTAGAGCTCCGTTCCTGGATAAAGAGTAAAACTGCCCTGTTCCAGGCAGACACAAATGCAAGTATTGCAAAGAGGGTTATGACTCAGCCTTTCCCCGGGGACTCCGCGCTGGAGCGAAGGCAGAGAGGGGAACAACACAGAGCCACAGACCAAAAGTACTTAGAATTTCCCATCCTTAAATCAGCGTCTTTGTAATCTAACAGAGTTAAAAGATGAATCAACTCTACAAAAATGCAGAGCTGCTCGTGATTTTTTGGAGGTACAGTGGAATGGCAGGAATAGTACAGGGACTGCGGTAATCTTTTGGAGACATACCAGGCTTAGCATTAACAGACAGAGATCCAGTGCCAGGGACATCAAGCTTTCTAGAACAGAAGAGATGCCAAAAGCTCTGTTTGGGTTAGAGGATACTGAAGGGAAAGCCTCAGGGGTAATGGATCCTTGCCCAGTGAGCATAACCCCTGCCCCACTGTAACCTCGTGCTGAAGAGAGACTTTGCATTTTCAGGAATATTTAAATATCATGCAACCTTTTGGGGGTTTAAACTTTGCTCACAGTAGACGGTGGATTTTGCTAATGGTCTTGGAGAAGGAGTACTATTTATCTCCTTGTTTAGTGTTAGAGAGAACAGACATACTTAATGGAAGGTATAAAAGGCAGGAGACAAATCTGAATATGTGATAATGTCAGACCTCTTTCCGTAGCTGATGTGAGGTTGGACTTAGTCAACTACTAATCAGCTGCAAGCTGGGAGAGAGTTACTGGAGGCTGGAAGATTCTTCTAGGAATCAATATGCTAAATATATCGAGGAAGATACATTACAGACAGGAACACTTCCCGCTGATTGCCTGTGTGCTGATGAGGCTTGGAGTGAGGTGGCCCCGTTCCCAACTCACTCATCAGTTCCCTGTGTAGTGCAGTCGGAGGTGATGCTGCACTGGTTCCTGGGAAGTGGGTATACAAATGGGAGTGAAATGGCTTAAACTTGTTTCATGTCAGCCCCCAAATAACCGTTGGCTTGGACCCCGAGATAAAGCCAGTCTGGAACAAAGCATTTTTATGTAGAACGCCAAAACAAAGAATCCTGTGCTTTTTAATGACCCAGTCTCCTGAACTTCATCCAGCTCCACCCTCAAGAAAAAAAGAAAGACCAAGAGCTTTAATGCCTTCTGAGGACATAAATGTGTCAGTTCAAGACTATTTAATAAACTCTTTTGAAGTCTTCATTCTTAACCTACCTCATGCCATTATGTCAGAAAGCAAAGTTTGAATACTAGGCAAATATTCCAGAATAATTTAATCCTTAGGAGATATGCCTGGGATGTGGACCTCCATGGAAGCACTAAATTTAAAGAATTGTTCATAGTGAGAGACACCAGGTAGCTCTGCCTTGACATCTTTTGGCTTCTCCTTTTGCGACCATGCACGGGACCCATTGTTCCCCAGCCCCTGTGGCCTTTGAGCCAGAATAGCTCTGTGGAAGACGTTCCTGGTAGCAGTCCTTTGGTAGACAGTAAAGAAAAGCTGTCTGGCAACAAATCCTAGCAAGTAGAGCTAGTTTAACTGGTCAAGCTTTTTTTCCCTCCGTTTTTTTTTTTTTTTTCCTGCAGTACCAGGCTTTAATTGTCTGAAAATACCCGATCATTGTAAGCAGAGCCAGGGGTTGAGGAAACAGATACCCAACTCCAGCAGTTCTAAGGTATATCCCTGGAACTGCTTTCCAAGAGTCAGTATTAATTTCAGCTGTAAACCACAAGTTAGCTGCAAGGAAATCTGGTGATCGAGGTAAACTGTTCTGTTTTCTGCTTGGTGAAAAGTCATCGTGTGCCTCTAAGTTCTAAAGAAAATACCACTGAGCACAGTCACACACGTTTTCCATCGATTGGTTGATAGGAAAAATTGATTGTGTGTGTGCTATGCAGTGACTGTACGTAGCTCTGTGTACAGCATCACGCTGGTTTCCCTCGCAGTTTACCTGTTCATCAAGTGTAAATAGCTGCTGTTTGCTGCAGCCTGGGCTGTGGGAATCAGTGAGTAAACCCTCTGTGGAATAAACCCCAGGCAGTTTGCAAACAGCCAGAGCTTCCAGCTCCTGGCTGAACTGAAGAATCACAAGTGTGAAACGCACTGCGAAAACATTTTTGCCAGTGAAGTGTGTGTTGTCCTGGTGGGAAGAAGGGCTCAGAGAAATTGCTTCTCTGCGGTTCAGAGCGTGTGGGTGTCCGGTCCCCACACAGTTTGCTAGAGATGCCTGCAGACTCTGCCTGCTGCGAAAGAGATTTTGCTCTTTGGGTACTTGACAACTCTTGGGTGCTTTGTGCTGTAACACCAAATGTTCCACATAACCTGCCACGTGCCTGAATATCAAAATATGGAAACCCCAAGTCCTGTGCTTAAAATGTGTGCACTGTGTACACCAGAGCACTAGGAAACATCGCTGGGTTCAGGAGGGTGGAGGAAAGGTGCAGAAGGCAACTTGGAGGCTTGAATGTCAGCATTCCCATGTTGGTTTATGTTGTCTTTCTGCAGCTGTCTGAAAGCAAACCCTGAAGTTACAGAAAGCAATAGGTTAAAATCGTGTTCTGTGGATATGTTTCCTCTAAATCCATTTGGAATGTTTTGAGGTTGTAAGAGCTGGTGTCAGCTAAGGAGAAAAATGAATTTGTGGCGAAAGACTTGGAGTCAGGAGGATGAGGTTTGTTCCTGGCTCTGCAGTGCATTTCCCATGTGACTGTGAAAGTCACAAAATCCTTTTGTTGCAGTTCCCTATTCTTAGTGCTGGGATAAGAGTCTTTTTAGAGGCATGGTAGCATCTTTACAATTAACTAAGCATTAATAGCTTATATCCAGGATCTCTGGTGGAAATTCTAGCAATTGTTTTTCAGATACCAGTGCTAAAGTCAGTACAGCTTTTAGGTTTCCTGAAGAGCCGGCTTAATTTTGGTTACTTTGAGCAGCATGTTCAAAACAAAACCTGGAGGGAAATCTTTGGTATTGCACACATTCCTCCCATCACACTGACCTTGACTGTAAATAGCCTTTTGAGGTGGTTTTGAGGTGCTAGTTCAGCCTCAGCTCCTTTTTAATATACTTGTAAAAAAATGCTTGTAAATGGGTTTATTTACAGTTCAACTATATTGCTCTTTTTTCTCTGCTGAATTCATTTCCTTGGTGCTTTAGAGAACTTCATTGTACAGCACAGTTGTCACTGAGGATGGGAAGTGCCACTCAGAGTAGAAACTGATAGCAATAAAATTGCTGTTTTCCCGTAGACTCACTTGAGTGCCAACTCCCATTTCTGACCTGACACATAATTGGGGCCAGCCCTGACCTGTGTAGGTGGGTGACCACCAGCACAGCTCATTACAGCTGTCAGGTTGGATTTTCTTGGTGGGGCTGTTATCAGAGGGAGGTAAATGTGTCCTGCAGTAGAGAAGCGGGAGGAGAGAATTCTTGCTCCTCCTCTTTTCACCCTTTCTTTTCATCTTCTGCCATTACTCCCCATTTTCCTTGCTTTCTGCCTGTCACGTTATATACTGCTGGGGATAAGAATAAAGTGGTTTTAATTCAGAGCAGGGAGAAGGGAGGGATGGGTTGTCAAGATTAAATTCTTGCGGAAGTAGAAATCTTAAAATTTGGGATTCACCAGGCGTAGCGCCTCAGCTTCATGCTTTATTCCTATATCCTTTCTGTGTATTTAACATGAACAGGAAGCCAGGCTGCCCATCTGCCTAATAAGGTTGAACTTGCTGTATCCATAGGTACCTAGTTAATGGAAGGGTTGCATTTCTTCAGGTTCTGTAAAGCATTTAAAGGTCGCTGAATACGATGTAAATGCAGCTGTTGCCAAGATAAATTAACTTGTGCTGCAGGAACAATGAATCCATTTAGGACCTCTGAAGCCAAGATTTTTGTTACAAATTTTGAATCACAGAAATAATAGAACGCGGTGGGGAAAAGTGCAGAGGTTCACGAGGGAGGTGTGGAGTTTTCTCCCAGTTTAATTTCTTTTGTTTTGCCTCTCTGCTTACAGATTCTCACAAACACAAAGATAAACACAAAGACCGAGAACACCGGCACAAAGAGCACAAGAAGGACAAGGAAAAAGACCGGGAAAAGTCCAAGCACAGTAATAGGTGAGGAAAAAGTGGATGAAGTCTTCATAGGCCAAAACACCATTGAATGTGCAGTCTTACAAGAATTACTCTGATAATAAATGAGTATGGAGTTGCTACATTTTGAGTGTGGTTTTTATAAGTGTAGGTGCTTTAAGCCTGATTTTTGTCATTGCCTGCATTTCCGTGTGGGTGACTGAAGCTGTGTATCTTGCAAATGTGAGCTGATAGTAATGTATAAAAGATTATTGTAGCTTAGTGTTGTTAAAGGTGTAGAAAACTAGCTCAGCCTCACCTTCATGCAGATTGATGGGTTTTGTTCATAATCTTTTGTGTGTGGTTCCAGCTGTTTGTCAGAAATGTGGAGTTCTCTTCATGCTGGTAAAAACCCCCACTGCTTTAGCAGTAGTAGTAGACCCCCACGTCACTACTAAGTCTTCTCATAATTAGAAAGGTTGGAATTGGAAAGATGGCCCCTCAGAGTGATGGTGGTGTCCTTGGCCTGCCACCACAGTGGCTGAATGTCTCAGCTGTGTGAGGCAGCGCTGGGAAGCTGCTGGGTTAGATGGATTCCAAAGGATCCTGTGCTGTTTTGTCCGATGTGATCTATGCACTACACTGCCACTGTAGGGGGAGGTATTTGATGCCAATCACTTGCCAGGTCACCCACACTGATGTGATGACCTGTAGCTCTTGAACTGGTGAATTCCATGGTCCAGTTGCTCCCTAGCCTGGGCTGTGAGCTGCAGGAACCAGGATGTGGAGGGCTGTGTGATGGTTTGGTGTGGTGGAGCATGGGACGAGTATGTCACAGCCAGGATGTTACTCAAGAGAAGTTTTCCCCACTGTAACTCTTGACACACAAGTGTCATGGAGCCTACATTGGCACCAAAACTTGACAAAAACAGTCCCTGGAGGGAAAGTTTCTGGTGTGACGCTTGGTGAATGACAGACAGTGTTTGTGCTGTGGGCAAGCAAGTGTATTAAGTAATTGCAGTGCAACTGTGATAGCACTGTCCAAAAAGGAACAAAAAAGCTTGTGTTAACAATGATTTCTATTAAAAAGAAGCATGAAAAGAATTGAGTGTGTGCAGAACTGTAGGTTTGTTTTATTAGGCTCACACTTGATTTGAATTTTCTGTGATCTTTTGAGAAGTTAGACAAGCCTACTGTTTCATAAGGTGTCTTTTTATTTTTTTTTTGAAAGTAAATGATTGATGAGGAAAAAACCCTAGGCCAAATAACTTGCAATTGCTCGCTCTCATAACAAGGATGAAATGCTTTGGACGCATTCTCTGCCTTTGTTCACACATCTGTATTACCTTGATTTCTGGTTTTCATTTTCCTGATCATCATACACCCCAAAACTGACTCCCTCACATTTCCAAATGCTTATTGCTTCACTTGAAAAACCATTCTCTTAGCAGACCACATTCTTTTGTAAGGAGTAATGTAAGCACTGTCTTTAAATTCCCAAATTCATTAATGCTTTGACTTCGTTTGTGTAGGAGTTGGAAATGGTCAGCATGTTTTTAACTGGAAGAAACTAATTATGGCTCATAACTTGAAGCTGATTTTGCAAACAATAAATACCAAAACAGTGGAAAGAAGATAGAATGGCTGCGATGTTTTGCGAGGTGTAGCTCAGGAGGTGATACGTAATCGTGCTTTATCTTGAAGTACTTCCTTCCTCCCTACCGAGTCGTCTTGAAATCCCTCTGGGAAAGGCATCATGTTCTCTAGGCACTGTGCCTAACGCTCCCAGTTGTTTTCATGTCTCTGTTAAGTGCTCGTGTGTCCTCTGAACACAGAATCTGCTGCATCCTGGGGTCCCAAAAAAGATCCGTCTCTGAGTGCATGTATGTGCAGGGGGTTTGTTCAAGGCATTTTGAGGGAGAGGTTGCACAGTAATGCTTTGCCCCTCGGGTTCCTTCACAAGGGAGGGCTTCACTCTCCCAGGCTGAGTGCACACTGTGGTGTGTTTTCTGCCTTTCAAAGCTGCCACCATAAAAATGAATGTATTATAGGGCTGAATCTTGAGATTCAATCTTGAAGGTGGTTCTGTGGGAAGATGACATGGACATGCCTGTGATCCTCTTGGGATCACTCCTTTACGAGTGCTCCAGAATCTTCACTGTCCTATTCATGCTCAGTCATGCACAGAGTACCTAGCTGCTTGCTGTGTAAAAACAGCAGACTTGAAACAAAACTTCATAGAAATAAATGAAATTTAAGCATTTCTTCTCTAAATCCTTTGATTCAGCTATCACCCATGCAATTTCATAAATGTAAGTTATGCCTGTGAGAATCAAATTTTAGGGGACCATTGTTCAAAGGAAAAGAACCTGCCTGTTTGTACTGAAGTTTCTCCTTTGACAATGAGAAACAAGTGAAAAATAGCCATGAATCTGGTAGAAATTAAAGAAAAAATCTCAAGGAAACAAGAATGGAGGGGGTTTTGAGTGGTTTTTACCCATATGAAGAATTTTTAACGCACTTGATAAAAGGCTGTAAATTAATCGTTTGGAAAAGTTTATCTTAGATTGATAGAATTGCATGTAAATCTTCAGGAAATCCATTCTGTGTTTCAGAAAAGCTGCTGTGTTACTGCAAAAGCTGTGCCATATCTTTGGTAGTTCTCAAAAGAGGTTGAATGGTGCTTTAGCAGAAATTGAAGCCATTGTTTTCTGGGAGACTTGAATTGGTACCTCTGTGACATTTTATCTGTGGTGTATGAAGAGCCCCTGATTGCATTCTGAGAAGCACAGTGCACACTGGGCACAGTTAAGAGCAGTGTGTGGTTGTGTTTGAAGCAGATCATTTTTGTGTCTGTCTGTAATAGTTTGACAGTTTCATTTCCTGTCCTGTACTTAAAAAAGGCTTTTAAAATAGAACCTGCATCAAGAAGACAGAACAACTCCAATGCAGGAGAATAAATGTTTCCTGTATCCAGACTTTGAAGGATCTAAACTGCCAAGATAAGTCTCTGAAATACCTAAAATAGACAATTTTGATTTCATATGACAGAAGTGTGTGGAGTGGTATGTAGAACTTCTTAATTTTGGTTCTTGCTTTCCTCCTCTCCCACTCACAAGATGACACTTCTCTGTCTTAAGCACTCATTTACAGCTGTAGTAAACTGGGAGAGAACATTTGTGTGCCTCAGACCTTCCCGTCACCCCTCAAGGAAAGAAAATGCAAAGCCCACTTCAGAAGTCTGCATCAAGGAATAAATCCACATTGCTGTCCAACAAAGTGTGGTTTTTTGCTCATTTTCTCAGCCCCGTACTTCCTGGTCTCCAAACAAAAATCTAATACACATCCATTAAATATAAATGTCAGTGGTTATAAAAATAAAATGAACCAAATCCCATGTGGCAATAGGTTTCTGATCTGTGGGAGTTGAGTGTTTCAGACAAGTAGACCATGTAAAATAATGGAATAACAGGTCCTTTGAAGCCAAGCCTCGTTAGGGAGCGGGTTGGAAGTGTTGGCAGTGACAGGTGTGTCTGTGCCAGGTGTCCTGGGCTCTCTGCAGGGAGAGTGGGCTGCCAGGAGCCTGAGCAGGGCAGGGCTGGCTGTGACAGGGGACGCGAGCGGAGGGGCTGCTCTGCAGCGCTGAGCCGAGCTGTCAGCGTGACAAGCACCGGAGCCGCAGGAAGAAAATCTTCTGTCAGATTGCATATTTCCTCCGTTTATTAAATCTCTTGTGATCACAGCTTGGGCTGAACCGAGGCATGAACACAGAAAGGATTCACAGACCCAATCTTCTCTGGCATCGTCCAATTTTATGATTTTGCTAGGAAAAACACAGATTCTGGGCATTTGCTAGCCATGGATGAAGATGAATTTCAGTTCAGATTTCTCGCACACCTCCTCGGGTTTATTATGTGATCCTGATCTGCTTGGGAGCAGGAAGAGGCAGGGATACCCAGTGTAGGGGTAAGGGCAGTTTTAAAAAGGGCTTCACACCCGCTGTTTGCTAGCACAGGTGGGTTTGTTTTTCTACCCCATTTTACTGCACAGTTCACCTTGAGCAGTTTTCTAATGTGACACTGCTTTCCAGTAGTAAAAAATTCTGCTTTTTATTTAGTAGTTTACTTAATTCTCATATGTCCATAGAAAGTGTGTGCTAAGCATGATTCTCATTTCAATGTGTCAATATTGTTCTAATTCCTAAAGTTTTTATCAGCTGTTGATTAGTCCAGCTTTTTATCTTGTTCTTCTTGCTGTAGGTTTCATCTGTTATCTGTGAAAAGACTCCTTTCACCACTGGGAAGAATGGTTTCAGGCTGTTTTATTGCATTGCCAGAAACCCAGCAGAACCTTTGGAGCTCACGTGTTTATTCCCTGTAATTCCATATGATAACCCTCTAACAGCATAATATCCTGCAAGCCAGCTGAAAACCTGTCCTTCCCTGGGGTGCTGCTGCTTTGGAAGTGCTCCCTGCACAGGCAGCTCCTCCTTGGTGTGCATTAGCCTGGATGTGATCACGGTTTCCATTAATACTGTATTGCGTCAAACGAGACACGGGCTATGTCACCTGTGCCCCGTCCCCACCGTGTTTTTAGGCTGCACTGAAATCACAACTCCCTGTTATTTTACGCTTCAGTTGTGCTGCAGCAGCTCCCGAGTAGGCACAGCTCCGATGGCAGCCGGCTCTGGCACTTGCTAGTAGCAGATTCCCTGTCACGAGCTAATTACAGCAGAGAGAGGAAATAAGAGACACTTTAGATAAAGCATCCTTCCCAGCTTGTGGTTTTGAAGCTGGGATGGAAAGGGCCTGGGAAGGGATTATTAACGTACATAAATGGCACCTGAAGAATGCAGTGTTAAATTACTGCGAAGCTGTTGCAGTTTGAAGGAGGAAGCTGTGATCTGCACATCTGCTGTTCTGTGGAAACACTTTCCACTTGTGACTTTCCCATGTGATCTCGGCCTGAGCAGCTGCTGCCAGGTGCCTGGGCTCCCTTCCTCTCCCTCTCCTCTCTCCTGCGGGCATCCTCACTGGGAAATATATCTGTGCTTACAAGGGAAATGGCTTCTTCTGATGCATTTTCTGCTTCATGTGCTTCAGCCTGAGCTCTCCACAGCCTTGGGATGTCCTTGTTCACGGTAAAACTGTAAATGGAAGACAGTGAGCAAGCTGGCACAAAGGATGGAGTGCTTCAGGAGATGTGTGTACTCACCTGGCCTTCGTCTGAGCTAAGCCAGGAGTATCATGATACACCTGTAGATGATGTAATCCCTTGTTCTGCCTGTGTTAATGCCATCTCCCACTGCACTTGGTTGCCTTAAAAAAACACAAAACAATGCAGGTTTGTCAGCATTAAGCACCTTCAAGAGGTATAATTCTGAGTTCTGTTGCAGCGATGCAACTGCAGCGGTCTGGGTGAGAAGCAAGATCTTAATTTGTCAGCAGGGCTGGGTATGAGCAATTGTTATGATCCAGTTGTCCTGTTTTCAGGCTAACTTCCCCTGAAGCTTCCCTCTGTCTTTCGGGGGTTTTGCTGTCCTACTTCCATGATTCCAAGCTGGCTTGTTGGCAGAGAGGTATGTGCAGAAAAAGTAACAAAGGATTCACAGAGCCCTGAACAATGAATTCAAGATAAAATTAGCAGTGTGCATGTGATCTTGAGACCATTTTGCTTGGTTTCTTTAAAGAAAAGTGATTTTTTTTTTCCCCCAGTTTTGAATTGGCCAGGAAGATAGACTTCTGATCTTTAAATTGTTCCCAGTCCCTCCTAATAATAGCTTTGGGGTTGTCTGGAAATAGCTTTCTGATAGAAGGCTGAAACTCCATCTTCAGGGTAAGGATGGCATCCTGTTGCCTTCTCTTTTCTTTTGAGATTAGTGTGGTGGTTAAATCATGTTCCCTGTAGGCTCACATGTGTATCTGAGCCAAATGAAAGACCAAAGCAGCTCAGCTTGACTGCAGTTAATATGTGAGCAACTTGCTTTGCTTCAGGAGAAAAAAGAAGTTCCTCTTCTAAGGATTGTTGCTTGAGGCCTTTGTTGTCGGTTCATTTCTAAGGGAGCTTTTCTGGGAGATGGAGATTTCCATCCCTCCAAGAGAAGAGGGCACAAGCCTTCCTCAATGCACATGCAAAAGTTTTGTGCTGAGCTGTAGAAGAGCTGTGGTCCAGTGTCTGGAAACACACAGGGCTGAAAAGCAGGCTACTTACAAATAAGGAAAAGAAATTTATGCTCTCTTTTAACGTTGAAGTGAAAAGTACACAATACCAGATTTTTATCTAGGGAATTCCTTCCAGTCCCCGGGAGCAGCAGCAAGCAGGACCTCAGGGCCAAGCCACCAGCGCTGATCTTTGGAAAATGAAGCTGCGGAGTGAAACTGGAGACAGACTTTCCTTAGGTTATCTGAGCCCACATTGCTTGGATGAGAAATTTACTGCTCATTGCAGAGCAAAGGGGAAGGACAGTCTTATGATAAAAAAATTAAATTAAAACTAACAACGAAGACTGAAGCCAGACTTCTTGATTCTGGTTCTGATGCTGAAAAATTGGAGAAACTACACTGAAAAATTTAGATTAGATTGCATGAGAGCTTTTCAGTGCTGGCCACTTTCTTTCAAGAGGGATATCACTTGAGCTTCTATTTAAATAAGTCTTAAGTTTTTAGAGGCTTTAGCACATTTTTTTTATTCCAGCTGTAGTTCATAAGCATTCAGCACACACAAATACTGTCTCTGCCTCTCTAGGCCAATGGGATTTTGTTTCTGTTTCAGTCTTAGCTTTGCAGATCTAGATTGTCATCCATTAGTTTTCTTTTACTCATGCTTTATGTACGTCCCAGGGCTCTTCCAGTCACATACTGAAAGCTAGTGCTTTTGGCTGCTGGTGAGAATGGGTATGGTGCTTTGGAAAACCAAAATGTTTCTCTCTCCCTTTTTCGCTATTTCAAATTCTCGAGCAACAGCCACTGCCATGAACTTTACCTCAGAGCACTAACTCCAGTGATTGCAGCATGTATCATGCTTTGAAGATGCAAATTAATGTCTGAGTAAAACATGTTATTTCAGGTAGGATTTAAATATCAAATAAGAACAAGTCAGAAAATAAACACAAGCAGACTTGGAAAGAGCAAGATGGGTCTGAGCCTTGTGTGTGTGTTTGTTACGATTTTTCTTGTATGTTTGAATTGTAGAATCACAGAACGGTTTGGGTTGAAAGGGACCTTAAAGCTCATCTTATTCCACACCCAGCCATGGGTGTGGACACCTTCCACTAAACCAGGTTGTCCAAGCCCTGTCCAGCCTGGCCTTGAACACAGGGATGGGGCATCCACAGCTTGGATTGATATAGGAAGGTTGAATATTGATTATTGATATCAAATGTTATTATTACGAGTATTGTTTTAAATATATGAAGGCTGAGATCCCTCTTAAGTTGTCAACCTTAAATCTTTGGTAAATGGGGTACCTGGCATACAGATACAAGTGCGAGATACCAAGTCAGAATTTCCAGACCATCCTGAGTTTTAAAAATTATTAGTAATGTGTAAGGTTAGTGCTTTCAGACAGTCGATGAATCTGACTGGAGCAAAGGAAAATTAAATAGGTGTCTTGAGGTTGGAATACTGATGAATAAACAGGGTACAGAACCTGGGATGAGAGATCCAAGTAGGAGCAGCAGGCATGTCATGGATTTCCAGGATCCAGTGTCAGGATGTTCCGTGTCTGTACTCGCATGTCCTGAGCACACTGTACATAACATGATCTGCTGGGTAAGAATAGTCTGCAGTTGTTGAGTCTGCTCACAGGCAACATGTGGTGCTGTGTGTCTGACTACAGGCATTTCTAGAGTGCCTGTTGCCTTTTGATGTTCAGATACGCCTTCACTGCTTTGTATGAAGAGGTTGCTAGAGAGATAAAATGAAACTGGTGTCTCTTGCTGCTGATCTCACACAGAATGTGAATATACTCATTTCCTTCCGAGATGGATTTTCATGCTTTAGCTGCTTGAGCTTGGATGGCTGGTGTGTGTTTATTCAATTTATTCAATATATACTTACTGGAGTGTTATTATTCATGTTAGTCTGGGCTTGAATTATTTAAACCTTCGGCAGGTTCACGTCCATTTGTCCACGCTGGCCTCTGCAGCTGTAAGCTGGGTGTGGGTCGGTGCGTTTGTGACTGTGATTGCCTTGCTCCTAATCACACACAGACTGTGGGAACAGGTTAATGTGCTGCTTGCTCTCCGTACCCATCAACCCTTTTGCAGTCTGCTTTTGTGATAGAAAAAAGTCTCAAAGAATCTGTAGTTTTTAAAAATCATGCTGTTGCCCAGCGTCCCAGGCTCGTTTTTCAGGGCTGTGCTCACCCAGATTGGTTTGGGCTTGCACCTGAGTATTGAAATAACTGAAATAAGGAAGGTGCCTTTTTCTAGTAAAGATCTGTAGTGCATTTTGTAATCCTAAGGAGAAGCACAGGGTGTCCCAGAGAACAGTAGTGATGGGAGTCAAGTACTGAGAAGGGAAAGTGTCAACAGCCAGCATGAGGAAGGCAGCTTGGTTGGTGCCTATCTGTGCTGATTTACACCATATCTTTGACTTGCTAAAGCCCAGGGTGACCTCAGGGAGTCCACACAACCTTATAAGTGTGTATTGAAGGCTGCAGAATTGCCAGGCTTGTTGCTTGGCTTCCACACCACTGCTGCTAATCTTTGTGGCCAGTTCTTGATGTTTCTACTCTGAGTCTCCTGAGAGTATTGCCTCACTTCCTGGCTTCAAGGCTTGTCATTCCATGAGAAACCTCATTTTCACTTGAAAACAGCCATGTCTTTCTAGTTGATAAGAAAAACTTGAAAATGTGATACAAATTTATCCAAATGTCTCAGAAATCATAAGTGGGTAGAAACAGAACAATAAATGTTGATTTTTTTTTTTCCTCCTTGTATGCATTTTCTCCTGTGTTCTGACTAAAAATTCTAGATATTTAAACTCTCAATGCTGCTATTCATAACACCAGAGTAGTTACAGACCAGACTCTCACTTGGAAACACCTTTGTTGGGTTCTTGCCCCACAGGATGGGGCTGTTTCAACAGAGCTGGGCTGGCTGTGGTGGCATCACCAGCTCCAGCTGAGGACTGCAGAGTTATTCCTGCCTTTTCTGTTTGACTTTGCATAAACACAAGGACATCACATATCCTGTTTGCTCTGGTTTTCCCATCTGTTTGGGAATAATAGAGATCAGCGGTTTTCTCTTTAAGTTCCAGAGATGAGAGCTGCTACAATGACAAACTGTTGCCTGAGCAAAAGCTGACACGAGCATTGACGGGGCTGGCGGCTCTGTTCCAGTGACCTTTTATGTGGACTAGGAAAAAGAGGAAAAGCAGAGACAGTGGGAATTCATCCTAAAGTGTTGAGCTTTAACGTGTAGCAGCTGTGGATTTCCTCAGCAATCCAGGCTGATGGGGGGGTTTCCTGAAGTGGAGGCTTGGCAACTGGGATTTTGTGGTATCCCTCCTGTTCTTCCTCCTCCCAAGGAGAATGGATGATGCCCGACAGGAGACTGGGCTGGATCTTCCTGCTAAGGTGATCCCTTATTTTTAGGGTTTGTAATCATCAAAACCTGTGATTCTTTACCACTGGAAATTGTATTAGTTAAATCTCCTTGTGTTCCCCTCTGCAAACACGCTCTCTTGTCTTGCAGTGAGCACAAAGATTCCTCGGAAAAGAAACACAAAGACAAGGAGAAAACCAAACACAAAGATGGCAGCTCAGAGAAACACAAAGACAAACACAAAGATAAAGACAAGGAGAAGAGAAAGGAAGAGAAGGTGGGTGTCTCCTGTGGGAGAGACTAGAGGATGGCTCTGGCTTATAATACTGAATAGTACAAACTCGGTGGGTTAGGTGTAGCTTGTACTTGCAAGTTTTTATCAACCTGGAGAGAATTATCCCAGTGCTAACCCAGACACTTTGTTTGTGGAGTGCTAGATATGAACTCATAAGGGCTTTATCTGCAGGTATGTGAATAGAAACAGTTCCACAGTGAGCTGTGTCCACTGGCTCCACATTTTTTCCCATTACAGTTCACTTTGCCAAGCTTGGGTTCAGAGACAAGGGAGAAGAATCTGTCATATCACATTCAGTCCGTGCAAGAACAAACTATATCCTTTATTCCATTCTGCTGAGGAAGTTGGAGGGCAAAAAGTACGGAATTGAGTAAGACTTGCAGAAAATGTTGCCTCTCTGTCATATAGAGCACTAAGGACTACAGGGGATGCAGATAGTCATAGTTCCTTCTGCAAGTTAAATACCCTGTGTTGTATGTTGGAAAATACTGATCAGCTCCTACTTTTTATGTTTTTCAGATGAAGTCATCTTCTGGTGATATAAAAATAAAGAAGGAAAAGGAAAATGGTTTCTCCAGGTAAGAAATCGGGTTTATGATCTGGAAAAAGCTGCAGTTTAACTTTTCATAGGGTGCTCAGTGTTTGAATCCTCTCACTTGGTCTTGAGAAAAAATTGGAGCACTATTAAGCCCTTCAGAAGATCCGTTCTTCTCAATTATGAGAAGGGGTGGATCTGCTTACCCAGTAACTGGAGCTGGGATCTTTGGAATACCTGGTGTCTGCCCGCACGTGCTGGGTTTGTCTAAGTATTAAGGAGCTGGATTCTACTGAGCACAGACTGAACTATGGGAACATTGGTAGCTGGATTTCAAAGAACCTCTGTGGTAAAACTGGGACTTGAACCCTGCAGACAGTCTGCTGGAGACAGGGCCCAGCAAAGCCAGAGCAGATTGCCTCTGCGTGTCTCTCCTGTATTGTGACTGCAGCCTGAAGCCTTTGCAGAGGAGTGACAAGAGTGACACGTAAAATCAGAAGTAGCTTCAGGAAATGTATAGATGTCCTACTCTAGTACTGAATTCCTGCTAATAATAGAACCTCCTGGACTTAAGTGTTCTGTCAGTCATCACTAAGTAGTCTTATTAAAAACCTAAAGTGAGCAATTGATAGAAGAGTACTTTTTCTTAACAGTCAACCAAGGTCTCTTGTGACTTGTTTACAATCCAGCCATTGGTTATTTTTAAGGTGCTGAATCCAATCCACTGGCTTACTGAAGGTGTGTGGTATGGTGGATGCAGGCATCCATATCTGTTGGTCAAGCAGATATGACAGCAGTCAGTTCATGAATTCATTCAGTTTATGAATCCACTTAAAAATCAAAACAAACAAAATCCTCCCAGTCTGACCACGCTCTATGGATACAGCGAGGTTGGGAGAAGGCACCTGCCTGGCCCATGCCTTTTAGGTATTCTTTGTTTGTTTTGAGTGTGCCCTTTTGACACGAGTTCTTCGTCTGTTTCATTTCCCTGCTCCTATTTAAAAATGTGAAGGAGGGAGTCGGGCTTGGCGCAGGGCAGAGGCGCCATCTCCAGGCCCTTTGGGGAATACTCCAGGAGTAGAAAGCAGTGACATTTAGGTGTTTCATGGTGTAGCAAGCAGTTAATAACCCTCCCTAGCCTCTGCTGTTCAGCAGAAGAGCATGATGTACTAATCTCACCGGGGATGTTGGATGTTCTCGTATCAAGGTAACTGAATCCTCCTTAGGTCCAAGAGCATTTTTTTCATATGTTTGAGAAAAGCCTGGAGGAGCCATCACAGTTGTGCCTTCTTCAGGGCCAAATGCTGGCTAAGAGTAAAGTAATTATTTTCTTTTTTTTCCCCCTGCTGAAATATTCTTTTACAAGTTCTGCAGAGAAAAATGTCCTTGCTCAGATGGTTTTGATTTTCTTCCTTAAGACTTGGTACGATGAGCAGTGTTACAGTCTTGAAAACAATGCAAGTCAAGGTTCAGCTTGGTCATACAGCTCCTTCCTTTTCACAGACTCACACTTTATTTATTCCATCACAAAACATTGTGCAATATTTCAGTGTTAAAATAGACGGTGTTAAAATAGATAAAATTCCTAGCGACTTTACAAACAGTAAATTTGTGCCTGAAAAGGAGAATCTGTTACCTTTTCTTCCATGGATGTTTTGCAGCTGTCTCTTTGCTGCAGACTTGTGTCTTAATTACAGGGGATGCAACAGAAATGGCTTCGTAGAGCAGCTTGTTTGTATCTCCCCTGAGCTGCATCTTCCAGCACTGCAGTGGCTTTAGAGCTGCGGAGGAGCAAACTGCTTGTTCTGCTTCACGGACACACTGCCAGCTAACATGAGACTCCCTAATGTCTCCTGCTGGCTGTGGTCTGCAAAGCTGAATGCTGCTTATTTTAACTCCTACTCCATCTGATTGCAAAATCCGCGTGTTGACTTGGAAACTGAGTCAGTTTGATATAGAAATTGCGGGTGGGACATGAATAAGGAAGCCCAAGATGGCACTAAATGCTTCAAAATGTAATTTTGGACTCTTTGAGACATCTTTTTATTTATGAAGATCAGTGAAATGCTTCTGTGAAATCTAGAAATAATGAGTTTGTCTAATAGAATAGTCTCTCTTGCAAACATACTCTATTTTTTTTTTAATTGCTAATGTCTTGGGACATTTTGGCTGAAAACATTAAACCTAACTTTGTGGTCTGTTGAAAGGGACAGGATTGTTTGCTTCCTGCAGTTTGGACAGTGAAAAGGGACTGATCTGCTTAAATTTGCCAGATCTTTGTTTCCTTTTCTGATTTTCACATGCCTCAATATTTAGTTGGTAAAATATTCCATGGAATAGCTTTCAAATCTTTGTTTAGTTGATAATCTTTTTCTCTCTTAGAAGGCTCAGTAAGGGTTGAAACTAAGTAACATCCTGCATTTGACTCCACACAGGCATTTCAGTTTTTAAGTGTATTTGAAAGTGCTGTAAGCTACAGTTGTTTTTACGCAAAACCTAAGAGAAACAAAATTAACTTTGAGCTGTTGAAATAGAACTTGATGTTGCTTGAGAAATGGCAAATGCGTAGACAATGAATGACTCCCCTTACACTGTCTGTGAGTATTCAGAAAATGACACATCTCAAGTCTTTGGGATCTTGTGATGGTAACACATTTCGTGGAAGAAGTGCCTGTTTTGCAGATGATTATTTCTTTAAACTTAAGTTTGCTCGTTTCCAGGAAACTTCCTCTTTTTGAAAGTAGAACCACGTTTCTTTGCTTCTTTTTGTAGTCCACCACGTATTAAAGATGAACCAGATGATGATGGGTTTTATGCATCTCCTAAAGAGGACTCCAAACCCCTGAAGAGACCTCGAGAAGATGATGAGTAAGTGGCGCGGGTGCTGGTGACTTGGATGTTTGCCTTTAGTTTCAAAAAGAGAACGCTGAGGGAGCAAGTGGAATTTCAAGTGATCTGCACAGACTTCTTGAGATGGGTACTGGAGGTCTGAGACCAGACTCCTTATGCTGTTACAGGTTCTCTGAGCAGGGCAGGGATAGTATTTGTGCTGTGCAAGACAAAAGGCCATTACCTGCTTCTGCAGATGGTGCTGTGAAATGTTGCAGAAGTAGTAAATAAAAAAGAAAAACCCCAGAAGGCAGGTAAAGGCTGATGAAGATTGTAAAACAGAAATGTGAGCACGTGAGGTATTAACGTAGCTAAGTGGCTGCACTGGTTTCTGTTGAGCAAGAAACTGACTGCACAAGAGGCAGAAAATGCAGTGTCAGCCTGTTTGGAGGCAGGGGGAGGTTTGCCTGCTCTGCCTGGCGTGGTTTGCCTGGAGTCTCAATGTGTCATAAGTTATGCTGAGGGTAGTTGTCTCAAAGAGAAGCACACGTGATGTTTGCCTGACGCAGGAACCCACTGAAATACAAGCTCAGTTCCAGCTGTCTGTGATCTGCCCCTGTGTCCATCCAGCTCCTCAGGTAGTTTGTCCTTATTAGCAGTCAGGAGTTACAGGGTTGGAAGGATTTTGCCATGGTGGCACTCCATCCGTATGGGTCTCAGTTCCCAAGAGACATGGGTGGGACATCTTTTCTTTTGTGTAATCACTTGCTGCCTTCTGCTAGGTTTGTATGATGTCTCATGTCTGCAATGGAAAGATTAGGAATTGGGGCGTTTCTGTACTTTTGGGAGCGTTTTGTCTGTATAGAGCTCGAGGACAGTGACAATAAGTTTGGGTGCCTGTGGATGAGCATCAAGGAGATGGCTGGTAAGGCAGAGATGCTGCTGGGAGTCTGTTCCAGACCGCCCAACCAGGATGAAGAGGTGGATGAACTATGCTGTAAGTGGCTGGCTGACGTTTCACAACTGCCAGCCCTTGCTCTTGTGGGAGGCTTTAACCTGCTGAGTATCTGCTGGAAACTCGGCACAGCAGGGAGGAGGCAGACTGGGAGGTTCCTGGAGTGTGGCAAAAGAACTTTCTGTCTCAGCTGGTAAGGACAGCTGTGGCCTACCAGGGGTAGTACCCTGCTGGACCTGCTGTTTACAAACAGAAGGGCAGGTAGGAGACGTGGTGGTTGGAAGCTTTCATGGGCATAGCAACCATGAAATGATGGAGTTTTCAATACTTGGTGAAGGAGGGGCATCAACAAAACCTTAACCCTGGACTTTGTTCCAAAAGGCAGACTTTGGCCTATTCAGGACACTGATTCAGAGAGTCCCTTGGGAAACAGCCCTTATGCACAAAGGGGCCCAAGAAGGCTGGGCATACTTTAAGACAGAAATCTTGAAGACATTGGAGCAGCCTGTCCCCATGTGCCAGAAGATGAGCCAGCAGGGAAGAAGACCAGCCTACCTGAGCAGGGAACTTTGGCAGGAACTCAAAGAAAAAGAGAGTGTATCACCTTTGGAGAAAGGGGTAGGCCACTCCAGAAGTGCTTAAGGATCTCTTTAGGTCATGCAGAAAGAAAATTAGAGAGGCAAAAGCTCAGTTAGAGCTTAATCTGGCCGCTTCTGTAAAGGATAAGCGTTTTTATAAATAAGTTAATAACAAAAGGAGGGCCAAGGAAAACCTTCATTCTTTATTGGATACCAGAGGGAATACGTTACCAAGGACAAGGAGAAGGCTGAGGTACTTAATGCCTTTTTTGTATCAGTCTTCAACAGTAGGACTGGTTATCCTGAGGGCAGATGGGTCCCTGAGGTGGTAGACAGGAATGGGGAGCAGAATGGGCCCCCACAATCCAGAAGGAAACAGTCAGTGACCTGCTGAGCCCCTTAGGTGCTCACAGTTCTGTGGGACTGGATGGGATTCATCCAAGCATGCTGAGGAGGCTGGTGGAAGAGCTCCGTAGATTGGCCTCCCATCATTTATCCAGTCCTGGCTCACCAGAGACTGGAGGTGCCAGTGTGACACCCCTCCACAAGATGGGCCAGGAGGAGGATCCGAGGAACTTGAGGCCTGTCAGCCTGACCTCAGTGGCCAACAAGGTGCTGGAGCAGATCATCCTGAGTGCAATCCCACTCAGCCTGCAGAAAAGAAGGCTCGGGGGGGACCTCATCACTCTCCAGAACTCCCTGACAGGAGGGTACAGCCAGGTGGGGGTCAGGCTCTGTTCGCAGGGAACAAGGGACAGGACAAGAGGACGTGGTCTTAAGCTGCACCAGGGGGAGGTTTAGGTTGGACATTAGGAGGCATTTCTTCACAGAAAGGGTGATTCGACATTGGAATGGGCTGCCCAGGGAGGTGGTGGAGTCACTGTCCCTGGAGGTGTTTAAGGAAAAACTGGACGTGGCACTCGGTGTCCTGGTCTGGTTGACAAGGTGCTGTTGAGTCATAGGTTGGACTTGATGAACTCAGAAGTCTTTTCCAACCTGACTGGAAATGAGATGTTTATGTAAATTGGCAGTACTCAATTTCACTATTGTTTGAACTAGCGGGGAGTGCAAAAAGTGAGCCTTGTGGGCAAGATCCCAGACTGATGACTGGAAAAAGAGTTGGGATAGAACATGCCAATAAGGTTTTACCCGTTTATCCTGTCCCGTGTAATCAATCACTGCGTGGCTGCTAATGCTTTTGGATCAATTCTTCATCAAGGAAGATGTTTGCTTCAGCAGTGTGAAATTTATGGAGGGGGATTGACAGTAACATCTTGTGGGTTTTGTAGGCTGTTGTGCTGGATTGGGATTATTGAGTCTTCTGAGAGAGCAGGGTATAAATTACATTCTTTAGAAATTAAAAATGCCAGAAATACTGCAAGCTTGTGCACACAAACTTTGTACATCTATGACTTCTCTTTATTTGTACTGGGAAATGGATCACTTTCATCAGCAAGTCTTTTTGTTCTTAGTGCTGACTACAAACCCAAGAAAATCAAAACAGAAGACATCAAGAAAGCAAAGAAAAGGAAACAAGAGGAGGAAGAGGTAATGTGACAGACAAGTTTATTTCTAAGATCAAGAAAAGCCAGGCTGTTTGGTGTGGAATTATGCAGAGCAGGGGGGAATCTGATTTTGTCTGGAACAGAGCTGTGTGTGGTAGATCCCCCTGTGGTGCAGATATTAAATTATTTGAACTATTATCTGAACTATAATGTATAAAAAGTCAGGGAAACTTTCTTTTCTTACACTTAAAACAATGGGTGGAGAAGATGCCTCCAGGACATGAACTTCCAGGCTGTTCCAGGCAATTCACAGTCCTTCTGTTAAGGAGCTGGCAGGAGGCAGGAGAGCCTTGCTCACGAGCTGGTAATTGCACAGATGATATGGGCAGGGTTCAGAAGCAGGGGAAATAAAACAGATATTAGATGCTAGAAGGAAGCTTAAAGCATTTAGATGGAGCCTAGGTGGAAATTTCTTTGGAGAGGGACTTGGAAAAGGTTAACCATAATTTGAGACTGACAAACTGCACTCCCTGTGTAACAAAGACACCCTTGTGAGATGCATGTTGCAGCCCCTCCTGGCAGTAGGGTTAATTCTTCCCTTCAAAGGAATGCCTCTACACTGAGCATACCACCAGTATAATCCCAGAAGCCACCTGACAGGGGTGGTTGTGCTCTGTAGCATTTGCCAGATCAGACGCACCAGTGCAGGCCGGGGAGGAGGTTCTGTGCCTCAGCAATCGCATTCCCGTGGCCCAGACTTGCCCCTTACCAGGTGAGACAGAATAACTGGCTGTGTGCATTTAGCATGTCCCAAGTGTAAAGTAAAAGAATTCGGCTGAAGACTTGAGTGGGACCAACAGCAGCCTTTGACTTAATGGAATGATCTGAGAGCACATTTATGCAGTGAAACCACAGGAATTCAGTTCTTATACACCCCAAGAGAGAGTCTTTTAGTTTTAACACATCTTTTCAGGGAAGGGGGAAATACAATAGCTTGTTCTAACAGATTCTTACTCATTTTGCAGGACAGCAAAGCAAAGAAAGTCAAGAGCAAAGATAAGAAAGTCCCTGAAGCGGACAAAAGAAAGAAGCCGAAAAAAGAAGAGGAGCAAAAATGGAAATGGTAACTATATATAGTCAGTGCTGTAGGCTCCCATCTGCACCTGGACTTGCCTGTACCTCCCATGATGGCTGAATAAGCACATCTGGCTTTCTCTGCTGTTGATTCATGAGGATTTGTTCAGAATAATTGGCTTACTTTCTGGTAAGCTCTAAATAAATATCTCATTCACTGTGTTCATCCTCTGAAGTAGAAGTGATATCCCTAAAACAGGAAATAAGTGTTTTGTGGGGTTGTCTGTGGGTTTTTTCCCCCTATCTATGTCACGTAGAGGCTGCCTGTAATGATCAAATACCAATATTCTTGTGCCCAGAAGCTGCTCTGTGCTGACGCTCTTCAGAGCAGTACAAAAGCTGGTAGGCTTGGGGGTGTCAGCAGGAATATATTAATAGGTGCAGGTGGATCAAGGAATATATTAATATGTGCAGATGTGTTAAGCAGTATTCTCGTAGAACTTACCTGTGTTACACAGAGGTGCAGCATGAGTGGGGAGTGGGTGTCCCACCTTTTATATCTAGCTGGGTGTCAGTTGTGCCTCTCAAAACTGCGCCTGCCTCTGGCACAAAAATGAAAGTTGATCAAGTGACCAGTTAAGCTCAAATTCTTCAACAAATGATTTCTGAAAACGAGTTTTAAATGAAAAACACTTTCTGTCTTGCCCAGGATCCTTAAGTAACATCACTGAACTTGTACTTTCACCCACTCTTAAATTTTTTTGGAACCTTTTTAAAATAAGTCTGACCTTCGTGGTTCATTTGGAAGGCTGTGATGCATCAGTAGTGCTCTGTGTGAGAAACCTGGATTTTTTTTTAACTCTCCATAGTAATTTAAGATGTTATTTCTAGATTTGAGGTAGCTGCCATTTGTGTGTTTTGAAGTTTTGGCCTTAGTACTTCCCTCATTTTAATGCATAAGTACTTCTCAAAAGCATGTATGTTTTCTGCTCTCCCGTAATGTATTTTTATGACCTTTCAGGGATGTTTCCCTGAGTATTTTCTTTTCTCAGATCATTTGGCTGTTTCTCATAGATCTGTAGAGTTGGGGAAAATCTTTACAATCTTCTTCAATCCTTTCAGGTTCAATCCTTTACTCCTTTATTGACACTGTTATTGATTCATCTTTAAAAAGAAAAAAATCTTCTGTAGTGTTTATAGTCTTCACATATTTCTCTTTGACTGTCACAGCTTCCTCAGAACATTAGCACTTGCAAATCTTTTCTTACTTGAATACTCCCTTAGAAACTTGGGTTTCCAGCCCCTCCCCAAGACTTCCCTTTTTCCTGAGCAATCCGCTTTTTTCTCAATCCCTTTGACAGCATATTTTTAATGTACTGTAACATTAACAAACTACAGGGACATGAAGCAATAGGAAGCTACAGATGGTCCTTTTAAGCCTTAACGATCTGTTGTGTTTTTGGCTTTGTCTCAGCTGCCCTTGCTGGTTCTTTCTAACTTAATATTCTGTTATCACAGCTCTCTTTTATTGTGGGCTGTATCCTTGAACAGCAGACCTTTACTGGAAAGCTGTGCTGTTCTCCCCTCACCTGCCTGGGCAGCACAGGCCCCTGTAGCTGTGTTAAGTTCTGCAGTTTGTGCTTACTGCTGAGGAAAACTGCCTTGGAAAGCATGTTTTGCAGAATTTGGCACTGGGTAGCTGCATCCTTCTGCTGATGTTCCTGTCATCCATCTGCAGCTTTGTACAGCGCGTCTTTGCTGGACAAGGTTTCATCTGCACTTCAGTTGTTTCTCTTAAGGGCATTTTATGTTCCATCTGAGTCAATGTTCTGGGCCTCTGATACCTTTTTTTGGCTGCTTCCTCAAGTGCTTGCTGCCTTGAGCACTTTCATCCTCACTTGTGTGAATGCTTGATGCAGACATCCCCGAGGCACTGGCCTTGTTCATCACCGTGTGGAGCTCCTGCAGAGGTCATTTTCACGCCCCGTCAGCGTGTGAAGGATGAGATCCAGGAGTGCACCTTACCAGCACTTCTCCCACCCTGTGTTACTGCAAGTTCATTTCCTTGAAATAACATATCCCTGAGGTGTGTTCTGGTTTTTTCCTAAGAATCTTCTCTCTTTTCACTCCACTTGAAAGATCTTCCCCAGCTTTTCCTTCCTGAGCCACCCTGGCATATTTAGACAAGTTTGATGTGGGATTTAATTAGGAAGCCTATATGACTGATGAGTTGTTGCTGAAATCAGTGAGGCAGCTTTCCTAATAGGCAGCATTCTCCTTGCTCCCACAAAATCATGTAGAAAACATTGCTTTAGAACCTGAAGCTGCCAAGGGCAGTGGTGCTGTTAATACTTTTTCTGTTTGAAACCAAATGAGGATGAAAACTGAGCTACACTCAGGAGGCTCACTTTCACCTTTTGTCTTAATGCTTATGTATTGATGTTTAGCAAGGTGGAGGTGGGATTGGGGATGGTTTGTGGTCTTTTTGTGGCACACTTTCTGGTAGTTTTGAGCTTAGAAACTACCCCATGAATCCCATGTTTCCTTGTAGCCTTCCAAGAAGGCACAAGGTCTTTCTGCTATCTATCTAAGCTGCTGCCTTTGTAGTACTGGTTTTACGTGTGTCCTTTGTAAAAGAACAGGAAGGGATAGAGGTACAGCATTTCTCATCAAGTAAATACCAGAGGAATAAATTTAAAATAAAAGAATGACAAACCTGTCCTGAAAAGTAGTAACTACTGTGAATGATGGCCTTATTTTGTTCTCACTGGAATAAAATTGCTCATTGTTAGAGAGCAGAAGCTTATTCTGGCTGAGAGGAGAGGAGAGTGGTTTAGATTTATTTTGCTGAAAGGAGCTTCTGGGTGGAAGAACCTAGGCCTATGTTTGACAAAATATTTATATTTCTAGCTTCTAATTAATTTTAAAAAAACAAAATAAAACACAACAATCATTAGGAATGTAAATATTTGGAATCTGTGTCAATATTGGTTTCTTATATCAGCATGGTTTACTCAAGCCTGCTTCCCAGCTAGGGACTGAAGTCTGAATGCAGTTCTGTACTGATGGCTGGGGTTGGGTGCTTTGCTGTTAAAGCTGTTGTTTCTCATCAGAAGTCAGGTCCAGTGGTATGGTCAAAGATGGTGCCTTTCAAACTCTAGCCAGCTGCCGTGTTGCTGTTGTTCCCAAATTGTTGATGTACAGACACGAGTGAAGCATTCTGAGTGTCTTCTAGCAGGAACTCTTGTCTCTGTGCAGTGTTTATCTTCCATGGAGTGACTTTTATCTCGGTAGAGATGAAGCAATCTGTCAGTGCATCACAGCTCCTGAGATGCAGGCAGTACACGCACATCTCTCCTCAGCTGCTCTGGCACCCGGGATGGGAGTGCTGCTCCTTAGAGCTGACACCAGACAGAAGCTTAAACTCCTTTTTTTTATTGTCGTGGCTGCTCAACAAAGTTGTCTGGGCAATTCAGAGACTGAGTGCTGTGACAGGTTAATGGTCTTTCAGCTGATTGATGGCTGAGGTGAAATAGCCTTTCCCAGCAGGGACTCCTGTGCCAGCAGCATGTAGCAGTAATGTCCTGGTAATCATGAAAGGAGCTTGGAGGGGAGGAGTGTGGAATGAGTGGCCTGGGCACTGGGAAGTGGGGGGAGGATCCTGGCCTGGCAGGACCCTTTTCTCTGCAGATGAATTGCTGACCCTGTTCGCTTGGAATGTGGGATTGGTGGCGCCTGCCTTGCTGTGTTGTGATACCAAATGCATCACTTGCAAAGCATTTTTATAGCGCAGTTTTATAGAGCGTCTTTAAGGCAAACATGCCGTTTTCTGGGCTGCTCTGTTTTTCTTCGAGTATGCTTTTCTTACCCAGAGAATTGGAATGAATTTAAAATGACAGAGCAGGTTTTTAGTCTTTCTTGTCCAAGCAGGTTTGTTCTCGTTTAGGTCGTAAATGAACATCTGTTTCTTTATCTGTGCCCTTAATGGCATATTGTCCACATCTGAAAGCAGCTGCATAATACACCACAGTTGTTTGACTTTGCTGAGCAGGCATCCTGGACCTGATGTTAGATCACAGCTGAAGCTAATTCAGCATGATCCTAGCTGGTTTACAGGGTCCAAGTCTTATTTTCTTAAGATCTAAGCAGTTTCAGCTGTGTGATTTTGTGAAAAGAGGAGCAAATGAGAGGTGAGGAATAGGATGGCATCAGATAATCTGCAGCCCAAGGTGTTCTGCTCACTGGCTGTGCTTTTGGAAAAAAAAAAAAGAAAAAAAGAAATTCAATGGTGATAGTACACTGAGTATTTGTTGTCGGTCTGTACCTGACAAAGCAGTGATTTCTTGCTGGTTTAGCATACTCTCATACCCACACAATAATAAAATGGAGATTGGGAGCTTAAAATTGTATTGGTTCATATTTCTCTCTTGAAGGTGGGAAGAAGAGCGCTACCCTGAAGGCATTAAATGGAAGTTCCTAGAGCACAAAGGTCCTGTATTTGCTCCACCATATGAACCTCTGCCTGAAAATGTCAAGTTTTATTATGATGGTGAGTTAATCTGTGTTTCTACTTGCTAGGAAGAGAAATAAACATCTCAGGGTATTGCGGTGTTCTTCTGGGGACTGAAGAACTGAGGAGGTGGTTGTGTTTTAGTGGTTCACTTAAATCAGCTCCTCAGCAGTGAAGTGAGGTCTGTGCAAGAAAAGGAATTTACCTGAGCCTGCTAAATTCTGCTCACTGAAGTGACACAGGGATGAACCTGCTCTCAGTCCCTCATGGTGGTGAGTCTCTCAGGTTCCTTAGCAGAATGAGAGTGTCTGATGCCTCAGAGTAGCAGTGCCTGACCAGTGGAGTATGTAATTGTAGCTGTCTCATCACTGGTCACCTTTAGGCTTGCTCTTGTTTTCCTGAACCTTAAGAATTGCAGCTTCCATCATCTGTGGTGAAATTCATGATCGTTTGGTGGTGTGAGTGAAATAAAAGACAGTTGAATCTGGGTACAGATGATTAGGATCTCGTAGGAATGAATGGGATGAACCTGGCCTCAAGGACACAGCCCTCTCATGTAAGTCATGGTCCCACTCCTGACCACTGTGTGTGGTAGAACTAATTGGTGTGGGATTCGAATATCCTGGGCTGCCTGGTTGGTAGAGGCTCACGTGGAAGGGATTATATGATGTGATGCCTGCTGGAGCCTGGATTTGATGACCTGTGTGTTTCCTTTTAGTCCTGTGATCATGTTAAATGAAGGATCAAATTAACCCAGGATTGAATTAAGTGGGAGGTATTTGAATGGATGAAAATGTAATTTTTGGTGATGGGGACATCTGCACATGGAACTCTTCCAGGAGCAACGTGCTGTTTTCATGTGACATGACACAGTGTTTTTAAACACGGAAGAATAGGTGGCATTACATTTTCAGCAGCAAAGCAGTGAAATAAATATGCTGTACCCTGTTAAAGGCCATCTTCAAGCAAGTAGTGCAGTGATCAAGGATGTCTGCAGCCTTCTTTCTTAGGGTTTGATAAGAACTTGATACAAAGTTGGAAATTGTTTCCCTGTATTGAAAAATGCATGATCTCTCCTGTTATCTAGAGAAGGGGAGGGGCAGATTGCAGTGTAGCTATCCCTTGGTGCAGGCAGCAGTACGCTCCTCATCTCTCCAGCCATCTATTTCACAGAGCCTCTGCAGGGATTTTTGTAACCTCTACCTCTGTCATCACAGAAATTCATCAATAAGCTCAACGGCCATGGGGTGGGCAGGGAGGGGGTCTGGCAAATAAAGACATCCCTTAAGTCTTCCTTGAGAAACTAGGCAAAAAATCAGATGTCTGATTTACAGAGCAGCCGCTGAGAGCCTCTGTCTGTGCTCACAAGGCATTGTCTCATTTCAAGACTATCCCGGGGCGATTTGCAGAGCCCTGTAATGAGGCTGTGGCTGGCCAGCGGCCGGCGCGCACCGGAGGAGTCCGTCCCTGGCCTCGGGATTCGCTGCCTGCTTTCATCTCACATCTCAACTGCTGGGGCTCTTGGAAGTGCCTGCGATACCAGCTCAGGGAAGGAGCTTGAAATGCCAAAGCCATCCTTTTTCAGTGCCTGTGGGTTAACCAGTCACTGCTCGTAGTCCAGAGGTGGCTCAAACTTGCTCATTTTTCTGTAGGTGGGGCAAGGTAAGAGAGTGTAGGTGGTGGCCATGGGGTCTCTTCTGCTCGTTATGTCCCCTGGTTGCTGTCTGGTTTTCAGTTTTTAAATCAGGTAACTAATATTCATGCCCCTGGAATAAATCCATTCTTTACCAGCTCTGTCACTGAGAGCCTTATCAAATCTTTGTGAAAAAAAAGGAAATTGTGTCCAGTGAAATATATTCTAAAGTGATTAGATAAAGATGTCTGAGCCTTTAGCTAGCTGGGAAAAATATCAGACATTTTAGCCCTATAACAAGTTACTAACTCGATCGCCTCTGTCAGGCTAAAATTGCAGCCTGGAAAAACAGTTTCCCTTGCTGTCTCTCCCTTCCCCCATTTCCTGTTATAAGCAAACAAATGCTGTATTTTAGGTTACAGCTTAAAAATTGGCAGAGTTACTGTTGGTTTAATTTAATTGTGGAATATTCTCAGATCACTGGGAGGACCTTTTGCTAAGTCCTGTTTTACGAGGGTTTATAGATCTTAAGTCTTTATAGCTGACTCCCATGCTTTAATTTTAGAAATGATGCAACTTTTGAAAATACGTAGTAAATCCAAAGTGTGGTATTTTTTTTTCCAAGAGCACAGATTGAACAGTTTCTTGTGTTCACTTTTGTGCAGTAAAATGGTTGTTAAAAATCCCCAGGTATTGACTGTCTGCCAACCGTTGGAACTTTAAATATTTCTTGCAACTAGCTGCAGATGTGAGCTGCATGCAGAATCCTTCAGAGGGATCACTAGCACCCCATGTTTCATCAGGAATGCAGTCAGGACCAAAAAATGCTTGATAGGAATGTTAGATGTCGAATCCACAGCCTCAGTGCTGCTGCAGCCTCTTTTCCCCTGTGTTTCAGTCTTCCCTTGCAGCAATTCCACTTTGTGCTGCAGTCATGCAGAGAAGCTGGAATGTGACCCCTCCATTCACTGACAGCTCAGTCTTTCTTGAAAATGACTGGCTTTTGAGCCTGCTTTGGAGATGCAGGAGTGCATTCCCACAGCAGAGGGAACAATTAGCAGAACCCTGACCCGTTTCCCTGCAATGGAGGAGAATTCAATATTTGGCATCTCTTTCCAGCCTATTTGTAGTGTATCCAGAGGAAGGGCTCTTGCTGCCTAGAAATAGCTGAAGGCTGGAAGGGGTGTTCCAAGGTGGAGTCTGTCTGTGCATTGAAAAAGAGTACAGGGACTGTATTTCCCATATGTCTGAGTGCTGGAATATGAAATGTAATAAAATCCCTGCCTGTTTGACATCAAACAGCAGCATCTCCCCAGGAGCACACCCAGCACGGGGGTGGCTCAGCAGAGGGTTTCCTGCAGCAGGCCTTTTCCCCTTCCTGCTCTGCAGCCCAGACCTGCCTCACATCAGATTGCTGTTGCTTTTTTCAATGTTTAGATTCCAGAGGAAACTTTTTTCAAAATGTTTGTGGTGGAAGTCAAGCAATTGTGCTCTTCTGTTTCCTTTGTCCATTCAAGTTGCTGTATTATGTAACATTTAAAGACAAACCTCTCTGTAGTAAAAATACAATCCTTTAGGGTATTTGCCATGTTCCCTTTATGGCTTTGATTCCTGTTTACCATCTTCTTTAAGAAAACCTTTCTTTGTAGGTAAAGTTATGAAGCTGAGTACCAAAGCAGAAGAAGTTGCCACATTCTTTGCAAAAATGCTTGATCATGAGTACACTACAAAGGAGATCTTCAGGAAAAACTTCTTCAAGGACTGGAGAAAGGTATGCACATAGTCCTGGGCTGCAGTGACTGTGGACATGGCCAGTGTCTCCTCAGCACTGACCAGTGAAATGGGGCTGCTGTTCCATGCACAGGAAGTTGGCTTGAGGCAATTAAAAGCTACCTCAGATGGTAGCTATGAAGTTTCCCATTTATCCTGTAGTTTCACTGGGAAGGACCCTACCATAAATGCCTTTCTAAACCAACAAAGTCAGGTTTCTCTGTTGCAGCACAGGGGTGTGCCTGACTTCCCTGTTACATGCCTTGTGTAAGAGCCAGATTTACTAGAAGGAAGCCCCTTCCCAAGACCTAAAACTGACATGTTCACCTCAGTCATCAGCCATAACAGCAAACCTTTAGATCAGTTTGATGCAGTTTTCCTGGATGTGTTTCGGGGGTTTTCTCCCCATCCCTCAGCAGTCACAGTCACAGCTGGGTGTGGGAGTGCTTTGGAAAGTGGTGCAGCATTGCCCTATGCTTGGGGAGACCAGAACCCTGCAAGGCCAATGCTCCATGGGATCTGCTGCTTGTCCTTTCCTCTTTGACCCCAGCTGGAGTGAGCCTGTGCAAGAATTTGGGGATTCTTGGGGGTGTTACTGTGAGAACCTGCCTGTTGTTCCTGTTGCAGCTGCCTGGAGTAGGGTAAGCTCTGCTATGCCTGAAAGTTTAGTGTGTGTGTAAACTTAAAGCACTGCTTTCTTTCTGCAAGGAAATGACCTCTGAAGAGAAGAGCACTATCACCAGCCTCAGCAAGTGTGACTTCACCCACATGAGCCAGTATTTCAAAGCTCAGTCGGAAGCTAGGAAACAGATGTCCAAGGAGGAGAAACAGGTACCAGAGGGAATTCTGTGAGACTTCATGATTCTTAGCTGGCTTGTAAACATCTTTGTGTAATCATTCTCCTTGCTGGGCATACGTCAGTGTTTTCATTAGCTTTTGGATTATTGCTTTCATGTGAGCTGTAGGAGTCTGCACTGCGCAGCTCAGGTGGGGCAGAGCACTGTGTTTACACCTCAGTCTTCATCCCATCTTGAAATGATATTGATAGGGCTGATCCTGCTTAGGGAAATAAAGTTAAGTAAGTAACTGCTTAAGTAAAGTTAAGTAACGGCTTAAGTTAATAAAGAGAGTCAGAGGTGCTGCCTCTGGATTCATTGGTCCCTGGGAAATAATGAGCAGTGGATACTCAGTTAAGGATGGCATAGGTAAGGATGGTGGAAAGGATGCAGCAGTGCCATTAGTGAAAAAAATGAGAGAAGAAATCTTAAACATCAAGTAATGCTTTTTTTTGAATAAAAAATCGACTTTATTATCCAGTAGCATGGCTACAGTGTCTCATCGGTTGAGAATTAAATTACCTGCAATGGACGTTGGAAGGTGGTAACTTGCCCCAGGTTCTCAGTTGATCTGCAATGCTCTAGTAGTTGTCCTTTGAATGATGGGCCTGGCAACTTGGAATTACAGCCTTTGGGATCAGAGGGATCCCATCGAAATAGAGAGCCTGTGTCTTCCTGCTGTTTCAGTTTGATAAATGTGGGTGAGCCCTTCCGTTCCTGTCCACGGTAGCTCTTAAAATGAAGCAGAAGTGGCTTTTTCTGTCTCATAGCTGGTGCAGCAGTGCTGTCTGTGGGTCAGATGTTTTATTTTGAGCTGCAATGTTTTTATTTTTTCTTCTATATAATTAGAGTTTGGGCACAGAAGTATGCAGTGAAATCTCAGCACATTCTTTCTTAGGAGACTATGTTCTGCTTATGAGACCATTTGCTGACAGAGGCTTGACAAGCAGCAGCCTGGAGACATTCCTTTGCCTGCTTTCCAATGCTGAGTTCAAACACAGAAGTCTTTTATACACAGAATTTTTATACATAAACAACAAGATATGAAGTCCAGTGGATGTCAGATGCTTAGTATAGAATATAAAGTAGCAGTACTGTGCTGAGGGTACCCTTGAAGCTGAGATATATGGATAGAGGTACACCCCTCTTTTGTGGCAAAATTGTAGCTGCCTTCACCAGCCCTGATCTATTTCCCTCAAATACAAGATTTCAGAGAGTTTTCACACATTCTTTCCCTTTTCCCAGTTTGTTTGTGTTGCTTGCATTTTATGAATGCTTTTCTGGCCAGTCTGATACACTTGCCATGATGGGGATCTGGTTTGGGGTTGGGTCTTCAGCATTAGTATGGTGCAAATATAAAAATTTGTAAAGTCTTGGCATACAAAGGTGCGTGTGGTGCTGCGTGCGCCATATCATCTCTGCTTTTGGCTTTTCCCAGAAAATCAAAGAGGAGAACGAGCGGCTATTGAAGGAGTATGGTTACTGTGTGATGGACAACCACAAGGAGAGGATTGCCAACTTTAAGATTGAGCCCCCAGGTCTCTTCCGAGGTCGTGGGAACCATCCCAAAATGGGAATGTTGAAGAGACGCATCATGCCCGAAGACATCATCATTAACTGCAGCAAGTGAGCACTGCATGCTTCACACCTCAGCTTTGCTTTCTAGAGCTCATTTTTTAAAACCCTGTATAAGTTGATACTCAAACATGTAGAGCTGGGGATGCAGCTTATCTTGTTCTCCTATGGATGAGAAACTGAGTCATACAAGCAAAGACTGAGCAAGGCAATCATGGGTTTCAAGTAGAACTTTGTCAACATATTTTGTTCCTCACGCCTACAACCTACATCTGCTTAAACTGCCTTTCCTGCTAGTATTTCCAGAAAATAATTCTGTTCTACATAGGTTGCTCCACTTTGTCTTCCTTGATGTTGAAGGCTAAAGTTTGGTGGGCTTCCCTTCACTTTCTAGTCCTCGTAAGTGTCCACACTGTTGCAGTGTGCACAAATAAAAACTAGTCCAAGCAATGTGTCCTACATATGGTATAATTCTTCAGCAGGTACATGTTGGTAGCAGTCACATTCCTGATCTTTGGCTGTTCATTTTATTTACTTGGTGTCCTGCTTGTGGATATAATGCACTTCTGTTGCCTCAGTTCCTTTCCCTGCACTTTCTTTGTGTAATGCTGTTTATTGCCTTCTCTGTTTTGATGCTGATGGGATTTTCTTCAAATAGCTTGTATCATCTGTTTTCTAACTCTCTGTAGGGATTCCAAAATCCCTGCCCCTCCACCAGGACACAAATGGAAGGAGGTCCGGCATGATAACAAGGTGACCTGGCTGGTGTCATGGACTGAGAACATCCAAGGCTCTATCAAATACATCATGTTGAACCCTAGCTCAAGAATTAAGGTAAAGATCTAGTTAAAAAAACAAAACCAAAGCAATCTTCCCGGTCGTGTTTCCAAGAAGCAAATGTTGCTCTTAGTTAGGAAAGAGATAGGAGGTAAAGCTACCTGGCTCTTTCATCTACAGTGGTTGAAAAACATAGGGAAGCTTCTGTGCTTCTGTTCCCCCTTGAAAAGAGAGGATGCAGTTACTGCCCAGGAGAGCAGGTGAAATCTGGAAAATGTCTCCTGAAAAGCATCATTGTGTCATTTCTAGTGGAATCCTTTAACCTGTATAAACCTAAAAGGAAGCAATTTATCCAAGAACAGACTTGCTCTGGTGGATATTTCACATACATTTGGCTTTAACTTTCCCTGCCTGGTCATGTAGTAAAGTTCTAACCATGGGTTGCTAATTAGTTTTTTGTAAAATTAAAAACCCAGCCAGGCTCCTGGCTGAGAAGGCTGGTAAGGAGCTCATGACTGAAGGAAAACAAACTCCTGCTGTGGAAGCAAATACCCAGTCTGTGGATCAAGTCCATAAAAGCAAGAATTTAAGCTCCGTTCATGAAGTCTTTTTCTGAGAGATTTTTTCCTGGATTGGAAACAAGGAGTTTTGTCCTACAATTACAGGAGGAAAAATATCTCTGTTCCTTGTGGATTCCTGCCCTCTTTTTGCTATGTCTTGAATATATAATAATGATGATGAACTGTTGATGTTGCTTTTGCCTTTTATGGGTATTTAATTACACAGCTGAAAGAACATAAGTGCCATCTGAATAAAGCAGAGGAAACTATTTATATTTTGAGAAGCAGGGAAGATGTGTCTTTTGTGTCTCTCTCTAGCTGCTTCCATGGAAGCATTTAATATCATGGAAATCTGAATGACCTGCAGCTGTGTGGCAGCACAGCGTGAAGCTGAGCTGTGCAGCAGCAGCATCTCAGTGCTTCTGTACAGCGAGACCGTTTGCCACACACAGGCTTGCAGAGCCTTGAGATGCAGATTGGAGCTGGTCCTCTGCCTGCTCTCTAGTGCTGACTCTATTCCAACTTCCCTGCAGGGTGAGAAGGACTGGCAGAAGTACGAGACAGCTCGGAGGTTGAAGAAGTGTGTAGATAAAATCCGGAATCAATACCGAGAAGACTGGAAATCCAAAGAGATGAAAGTACGGCAGAGGGCTGTGGCACTGTACTTCATTGATAAGGTGAGGCTCCTTCCTTGGCTGCCCTCGCCTTCCCTGTCATGCTGGGAATACTTGGGAATGCTGTGTGTTTGTCTTGAAGGCAGAATTGAGCCCAGTTACTAAGGTATCCTGAGACTTCCTGGTGGGCAGGCTCCTTTTCCTTCCTATTACCTGGAATCCAGAGCAATAAACTATTGTACTAAACACAGCTATTTCAGGCAGCATTGTTTAGTTCAGGCAAAACTCACAGCCTGGTTCCAGAATCACCCAGTTGGATTACTGGGAAATTTGTGTGGGCCTTTTGTCTCCAGCTGTTTCAGTTTTCCTGCTGGGAATTTCTGCTGGTTTGTCGCCTCTTCAGTTTGAGGTTACAGTTGTGAGGTTTTGTAATTATGCTATTTTTTTCACCTCAGCGTAAAGAAAACTGCAGTTGTGTTGATGCATTTAAAGCAACACAAAACCAGTTCCCAGAGAGCAGCTCCCTAGTAGCCTATGGTGTCTTGCCTAACTAATTTAACAGGTTTTGTTCAAAATGGTTTGATGTAAACCAGGGAACTTCGATGTGAGTAATTGTGGTTTCATATGACCACTGAAGATTTCAAAAGTGAGAAATTGTTTTAGCCAGCTCTGTTAAAATATATGTTTTCATGCAGCCAAATGTAGCCTTTATATAATTTATACAAGCCAGTATTTATATAACCTATATGCTATTAGAAATGTATTTAGTGTGCAGTGTATAGGTAGGATCATGGAAGATGAACAACTGAACTATACGATGTGTTTCAAGTAGAGTTCACATGAAAGTCAATTTTTTTAAAAATGCCACACTTTTTGAAATTAATTTCCATTAGTCAGAACTGTGTCGCAGTTTGAGTTACTTAATGAGCAAAAGTTGGTAAAGAATCCTGGCTTAAACTCTTAAAATAAGGAGACAATCTCCTCTGGCCACTGCTGATTATAGGCCAGTGTCTGAAGGTTTGCAGCATCTCTGTATTCTGGGGACAGTTTGAATTCCTTGCCTCTCTTGTCTTGATATTGTAGCTTGCCCTGAGAGCTGGTAATGAAAAAGAAGAGGGAGAGACAGCTGACACCGTGGGCTGCTGCTCTCTGAGAGTAGAGCACATCAAGCTGCATCCTGAACTGGATGGGCAGGAATACGTGGTTGAGTTCGACTTCCTCGGGAAGGACTCCATCCGATACTACAACAAAGTCCCTGTGGAGAAGAGGGTAAGGCACCTCCACAAACACAGACACAGACTGAACTGCACAGAGGTGTGGTCAGCACAGTTTGGATGGCATTAACACGTTGCTTCATCACTGCTCAGACACCGAACCAGAAAATAAGTCAGTTAATGTGACATCCTCTTTATTGGCAGTGCCGTGGAAGGTGGTGTGACACAGCCTGGCAGATGAGATGTTCAAACATGTTGCTGCTCTTCCCTGTGGTGTCAGTGGGAAGAGCTGACATAACATAACTGTGACAGCTGTGTTAGACAAGTTCCCTGGGTCTTGTTCTGGTCACCAGAGTTGGTTTTGTCACCTGTAGATGGTGGAGTTCCAGGCCCATGTGACAACAGCATAAAAGGTTCTGAAGTACTGCTGACCCTGGCAGAGCAGCAGTTTGATGGGGGCTTTGTAATACACACCTCTGTCACAGTGGTTTGGTTCATGTTGGAGCTGAGCCCTCACAGAGGTAGATCTTGATCCTGGCTGCTGCAGAGCCTATGGGTAGGTGCACTGGTCCCCCTGGCCTATGAACCTGGGTGTCTGCCAGCCAAGACTTTTTATGCCATGTCAATTCTTTTATTTCTGTCATCCACCAGTTCAAATTGGCTGTGATTTTGGCCTCATTTCAGAATCAATCACTATCCAGCAGCGTGAACCTGGAAGGCACTATCCAAAATGTTTCTGTGTGTGTAACAGCTTTGCATCTGGCCCACAGCTCTGTGGTCTGTGTTAGATACCCTGTGTATAATACTGTGGTAGTTGTCATGACAGTCAGCAGTAAATATTGGCCTCTTGAGGAGCAAAACAACTGAAAAAAAAATTAAAACTGCTGCTGCTGTAGAAAAGAACGTGTGCTGGAATTCTTGGTTCCCTGTGTAAAGAAGAAAACATATTTTTCTGTTTAAATTTATTGGTATCTCTTGGTATTTTTTCAGTGCTTAAAATGGGGAGTCGATCATTGTGGAGCTAGAAATCTTTGTATATTGGGTGTCTATAGAAGAATGTGTGTTGTTGAGAAGCTGGGGAATTGGAGCACGCAGAGCTGGGATTTGTGGTCTCTGTTATAATCAAAGATGCTTTGGGTATTCTCCCTACCCCAGTGAGACATGTTTGGGATGAAATTGTATGAAAAAATGCAGCAGTGAGGAAGGTTGATTTCTTGTAGCTTCAATCCATGGGAAATGGCTCAGGGTTCTCTTGGGCTCGAGTAATAATGGGAGAGTAAGGAAGAGACAGTAGCTTTGGGATCTCTTTCTCTGTTAGGCAGCTACGCCAGAGCAGAGTCAGATCTCCTGTAGTTTTGATCCAGAGGATGAGTATAAAGGGCGTTGAAGGCTCAGGACTCCTGTTGCTGGGGAGGAACCTGCAGCACAAGCATTGCATTGAGAGATGGGTCTTTGCCTGCTGGGAAGTAACATCCAGCATCAGCACTGTTCCCTGGAACAGTTTAATGGCTCCCTGGCAGTCCTGCTTTCATACAACTCAGTACTGCCTAGTGTTGTCTGCTCTGTGTGCCTGATGTTCCTGTTTTGTGGGGTTTTTTTCCTGCAGGTGTTTAAGAATCTTCAGCTGTTCATGGAGAACAAGCAGCCTGAGGATGACCTCTTTGACCGCCTCAATGTAAGCACATAGTTCCTGGTGAGGGTGGTGGAGCACCATGAACAGGCTTGCTCTGCACCAGGCAGTAACAGCTGCTCTGTTGCAGAAATGGTTTCAGTGGAAATTTTCTTCCAGAGCAGCCTCAAGGCAGTGAGGGTCTGTCTCAGTCCGGTGTCTGAATTGCCCACTGTGCCCACAGGTTCCCAGAGCGATGGGCCGTGGTCCCGGTGAGCCTGCCTGGCTCTGACCTGGGGAGGTCTTTTCAGAGTTCAGAGATGATGAATGTGTGAGGTGACAGATTTTCAGATGCCATCCCTGTCTGCACACTTGGCTCTGTGGGAGCACTGTGGTGGTCCAGGCACGTTTATTGTTATTGGAAACCAAAACCTCCATGCCAAAGAAATCCTTTTTGGCCACTTGTGGTACTTGTTACCAATCTTAATACTTGTTGGTTCTTTGTTCACTTCTGCTGTGGTTTCAGCAGTGCTGTGGCTATTCTGTTGTGGTCAGGTCTGAGTACATCAGGCCTCAGCCATGAGCTGCATGTCTGTCAGCCGTGGGTCCAGAGGTTTCACAAATGCTGTGGTCATTCCTCATGCTCACTGTCACCTTCTCTCTGCTTCTTTAGACCAGTATCTTAAATAAACACCTTCAAGACCTTATGGAGGGACTGACAGCCAAGGTATTCCGTACTTACAACGCCTCCATCACGCTACAGCAGCAGCTCAAGGAGCTCACTAATCGTAAGTCTTGCCCCTGAGGCTGTGAGTGGAACAGATCTGACTCTGCAATACAGACCTGGCTTCCTTGGCTCAGCCACAAGTCATGTATCTGTTCACCACTTCCTTGTTGCTGTTCTCCCAGTGCAAATGTCAGGCAGCTGAGGTCTGACCAAAAATCTGCTGTCAGACAATCTTTTGGGGTAGTTGAGCAGCTCAGCACTGGGGCAGAACAGCACTGACTTGTGAGCACACCAGGGTGGGCTTTCCAGGCTCTGCCTATCCTTTGCCAGATCTGTTTGCTTTGTGTTAATTGTGAGGTGCTGTAGATGACAGGCAAGGCAGATGCCTCTGTAACAGCCCCACGTTTCTTGGCTGCTCATCCACAGCCTCTGTGAGCAGTGCTGCCCTGCACTTGGCAGCTTTACCAAATGGGCACATTGGACCTGTGAAGCCCAGCGGTGTCCTGGGCAGGGTGGTCCTGCTGCCCCTGCTCTGAGCGTGGCTGTGCTTCCCCTGTATTGAGTTGAGGTGGTGTCAGTGGTGATGGGTCACATCCAGAAGGAGTTAGGGGCTGGGATGGAGGTGGCCAGGCTCTTGGGACTGTAGTTGGAGTGCGGTGTTGAGACTGGCCATGGGAGGAGAAGGTCGGTTCTGCAGTGGGACACTGGTTGGGGCAGCACACCCTGGAGAACCCACTTGTTCACCACTTCCCTTCCTTCACAGCGGATGACAACATCCCAGCAAAGATCCTCTCCTACAACCGTGCCAACAGAGCGGTGGCCATTCTGTGTAACCACCAGAGAGCTCCGCCCAAAACCTTCGAGAAGTCCATGATGAACCTGCAGAGCAAGGTACCTCCCCCTGCCCAGCTCTGGGACAGCGGGGCTCCAAGTGCTGCATCTCAGGAGTCAGGATTCCTTTCCCTTGGGGTGAAAGCAGAGCCTGCTTTTCCCTGTCAGGAGTTGGTAGTGTGCATCAGAGATGGGCCTGCTTGGAGACAAGCAGTGAGCTGGAAGGGGCTTCTCTGAGTTATCTTTTACTTGTAAAGAACAAGACCAGACCCTTTTTCTGCCCTTCATCCTATAGCTGTGTGTTCTGCTGCCGTTGAAACTTGAGAGCAGCAGTCTCTAGCCCTGATCTGTGTCCCCTAAAGAACCTGGAGTGGGCAGCCACCCCTGTTGTGTGAATCCCAGGCCACTGTCAGTGTGTACATAGTACATTATGCCCCTCTGACTTGAACTCTTCCTTTGCAGATTGTTTCTGGTGAAGGCCATGAGGTCCAAAGGGGTTAGGTCTGTTCCTGGTCTGGCTTTAGAATAACCTTCACAATAAGGAGTTCTGGTTTGGCACTGCAGTGTCCCCTGCTTCCATAACACCTAACATGGCTGCCTTCACCCTAGATCCTAGAGCTTGGGGACGTTCGAGGGGAGTGGTTGAACAGGGGCTGCAAAATGCTAAATCTCCCTGAATCCTGAGCTTACTGGAGAAGAACTGCGCGAAGCATTAACACCTTTCAGTGTGTAGGATTTGGGGCTGATTCCTGCTGAGGGATCAGAGACCATCCTTCCATGTAGCCACCAGAGAGCTGGTAGTGGTGGGATGCAGTGGAGGCAGACAAGCTGCCAGGAGGGGTTGTTGGCCAGGCCAGACCAAGCCAATTCCTCGGCCTGCTTGGTTGTAGCTGTGTGAGAAAGCTCCCAGCACCAGCTTGTCTTTGGAAATCAGTGAGGTCCTGTTTCCTGAGGGGGATGTCTCACCACACTTGGCAGTGCAGTGCCCTGATTGCTCTGCAGGAGTGGATCTGAGCTGGTAGATTCTGAACATGGTCACAAACTGGCTTCCTGGGTCATGCTGCCCAGGGGTGACTGACACAGCTGTCAGCAGCTTGTTCTCAGCGCTGCCATCTGGTTTTGCCTCTCCTAGATTGATGCCAAGAAGGAGCAATTAGCTGATGCCAGGAGGGAACTGAAAAGCGCCAAAGCTGATGCCAAGGTCCGGAGGGATGAGAAGTCTAAAAAGTAAGGCTGGTGTTCCTGGGCTGTGCAATGCTCCCAGAAGGGGTCCTTAACCCTGTATTCCACTTTCCTGGCCTGTGATTTGGGAAGGCTTTCTTTTGCCCGTTTCATTCTGTGCACAAAGAAATGACCACCCATGGGGTGGTGTGACCCTGCGGTTCCTGGTGTGGTCACTCGTGCCCAGCCCTCCGAGCTGAGCACCTGCCAGTGCTCACCCACCCTGCTGCTGCCCAGGACCAGCAGAGGGATGGATCCAGTGTGCAGAACTGCTGCCTTCCCGGGGAGCTGGGGCTCACACAATTAATTAATTGCACAGGCACCTCCCTGAGTTCCGCTCTCCCCGTCGGAGGCCCGCAGCACAGACAATGTGCTGGGGCTCCGTGTGGGCTCTGCAGAGCAGCCACAGGGGAGCTGAGTTACAGGAGCTCTGAAAGCAGGATCACAGCATGACTTAATGAGGGATAGATGGGCTGGTGTGGGAGTGGGTGTAGCATCAGAACAGTTCAGGCTGTTGCTTCCAACCCTTTAAAACAAAACTGCTGCTTAAGATTCCTGCTCTGCCTCTTGGAAAATGTCAGTTCTTAATTGCATGTGCTGAGTGTGTTGTGTCACCATCTGTGCTGACACAGCTGCCCTGTGTGGCTGGTGGCATTGCTTACCTTGAGCAGAGTCCCTTTGGGTTCCCACAGTGCTGGCAGGGCATTAGGAATTCAGTGCTTCGTTCTTTGCCAACCTAGGACAGTGGAGAGCAAGAAGAAAGCGGTGCAGAGGATCGAGGAGCAACTGATGAAGCTGGAGGTTCAGGCTACAGATAGGGAGGAGAACAAGCAGATCGCTTTGGGCACCTCCAAACTCAACTATCTGGATCCCAGGATCTCTGTTGCTTGGTAAGCACCTGCCTGGGGTGTGCTGGGGTGATCCACCCCACCCCTTCACCTCTGCCTTGTCCCCCCATAGCAAGGGCAGGGTCTCTGGGCTTCCTCTTATTCCAAACTCTAACAGCATCTCCTCTCCTGCAGGTGTAAGAAGTGGGGAATTCCTATAGAGAAGATTTATAACAAAACCCAGCGAGAGAAATTTGCCTGGGCTATCGACATGGCAGAGGAAGACTATGAGTTTTAACCTGTTTTTATTGAGCTGAATTTTATGGGAAAAGGGAGTAGCCTGGTTTTTAGGGAGATTGATAAACTGTGAGCCTTACTTGTCCTTGGATGCTGGGGAAGGGGGAGGAAAGGGGCAAGTGAGCATCAGATAAAACAGCCAATATCTTGCAGAAAGCATAACCTGGAAATATCCTAAAGGAGCTGAGCCAGTTGTCCTATGGACAACTTATTTAAAAATGTTTCAGAGATCCAAATTCTAGCTGTCTGGTTTGTGTGGTTTTTCTCTTGAGGCAGGGCAAGTGGATGGGGGATTTGTCAACCTTCCGCCAGGCAAATTCACCATCACACTGAGAGCGTGGGAATCTTTAGCTACTGTATACAAAATCCAATTATATTGGTGCGTTTTTACAGTTAGGGTTTTGCAATAACTTCTATATTTTAATAGAAAATGGACTCCTTAACCCCTGCCCTTCCCTTCCCCCTCCCGCCCCATTTCAGAATTTAACAAATAAACAAAATTTAAGGAACCCAACGCACCTGTTACAGCTATCACTATAGTCATGGAAATACCCAAATCTTTTTCAATTTGTCACTTGAAACAGTCGTGGCATTGGAACATGAATTTACAAATATCCACCACATTTGTTCAGAGCAAATCGTGATGGGAAATCGGCCTCCTGACTTGAGTGTTCCTATTTTAAATGTGAATTTTTATTTCTTTTTAATTATTTTAAAATATTTAAACAGTTTTCTTTCTTTATGATCTTAAAGATCGTGTAGGTTTGGGGAGCGGGTGGGGGGAGGGGGCCGTGTGATGGGAAGATGTGTGTGGAATTTGAGGACAAGTGAAATTGGAAACAAATGACATTCCCATCACCCTTTGTTCTGAACATGCTCTGTACACTTCCAAGAATTATCTACTTTTTAGGTTTGTCAGACTGTTTTACCTTTTTCCCCCCCTTTTTTTCTAAGCCCCACTCCCCTCTTTTACTTGAAAGATTTTATTGTGTAAAAAGAAGTTTCACAGGTCAATGAATTTCGAGGGAAATGAGCATTGGTCCAAAAAGGAAAATAATCAAGATTTTAGGGCTTTTATTTTTTTCTTTTGTAATTGTGTAAAAAAATTTTAAAAATTAAAAAGCAGAATTTTAATGTGAAACCTTTTTTTGCTATAATCATTAGTCTTAGAGGCATTGTTAGCGTAGTGTGTGTGCAAGACCATTTCCTGCAGCCTTTCCTCAACAAGTATCTTCTATTTTTATCATGAATTCCCTTTTAATCAACTGTAGGTTATTTAAAATAAATTCCTACAACTTAACTGAGTGTTGGAGTCTCTGTGTTCTTTCACCTCCGGCCCTGGACATGAGGCCCCTGTGGTCGCTGGGCTGGGGGCGATGGTGGGGTGCAATTCCTGTTGCCAGCAGGAATTCCCTGAAGGATGTGGCCCATCGCTGCCTTGCTGTGGCTGTGCTGCACCCTCTGTGGTGCTCACTGTGGGGTTTCCATGCAGCCACAGCTCTGCATCAGTTTGCTTTGTCCTGGCAAAAAGCAAGAGAGCAGGAGCAGGCGGATGCAGTGACACCGGAGCTGCTCTTCCTGGCCTGGTTTCTCTGCTGCCTTTTATTCACCCCCAGCCCTGTACACAGAGGAGGAAGGGAGGGGAGAGCAGCTCCTTCCCCTTCACGGCTGGGAAGGGCAGGAGGCTGGGCAAGGACATGGGTGATGAGGCTGATGGACGCACTCCCCTCCCTGGCACTGGGAGCAGCCCTGGCCTGGTGTCCTTGGGGTCGGTGGAGCAGACACGGCCCCGGCTCCTCTGCAAGCACCTCCCCCTGACCCCAGAGCCGGGGTGGGCTCCTGGACCCCCAGGGCAGCTGTGGGGTCAGGCTGAGCCAGCTGAGGGGCCTCTGGGCAGCCAGCCCCGAGCAGGGCTTCCTGCTGCCCGCTGTGCTCTTCCAGGCACTTTGTTGTGGCTGCACAAACCTGGAGCTTGGCAGGAGCTGCCGTTTGCTCTCTGGGGCCTTTCCAAGGTGCAGCGGCGAAAATGCCAGCAGAGAGGGAAAGGGGCTCATTGTGCTCCCGACCTGCCTGTGCCTGAACAATTGCAGCCTGTAAAAATATCCTTTCTATTTATACAGCCCTCCTTCCCGCCTGCAGGCCTGGCCCAGTTATCCCGTATCTTACGAATTCCAGTATCTTACACCACTGAACGGGGAGTTGTTGAATGCAGTGGGAAGGGACGTACTCCCACAGAGGGGATTCCCCCTCCCAGCATCGCTGCTGGCAGATCCCCCTTCTCCCTGGGCATGGTGGGGTGCTCTGGCCAGGCCGGGAGATCTGTGCTCTGCCTGGAAGTGCAAGGCCAGGCTGATGTCCGAGGCTGGAGAGGGCTGTGCCTCTCTGTCAGCGAGAAGGAGAAGGATGGTGGTGCAAAACCAGCCCTTGAAAATGCACCCAGCGCTGGGGAGCACAGGCTCTGTCCCGGGCAGGGAGCTGAGGAGGGTTTAATCTGTGGTTTTTTCCTGTGGCACAGCAGGGTCAGGACCACACACCCCACACTTTCCATGGAGAATTCCCAGACCCCACTGACTCACTGTGCAAACAGAGAAATGGCCACAAACGTGCCACATCCTGTCTTGCATCCCACCCCTGCAGCGCCTGTGCTCGCCTACCCCTGTGCCACCACCCCAGTTTGGCTTTCCAGTCTCAAAACAGGGCCTGTGTTTGGCAGCCAGGGAAACTGAGGCAGCAGTGACATGACCAGTGGAGAGGGCAAAATGTAGGTTTGAGCTGGATCTTGTGCATCAGAAGCCCACGGACAGGGCCTGGCGCCCAAGGGGAGGTGCAAACCCTGCAGGATGCAGCCCCCATCCCCCTTGAAGTCTTACAGGATTCCAGGGTTAAAAATTGAAACCAGGTGAATTGAGGATATTTTAAAAGTGTGTGCTCCCCTCGCGGCACTGGGGAGTGGGGACAGGGAACCCGGAGCTGCGGTAGGTTTCTCACCAGCTGCTGCTTGTGACCCTGGAGGGACCCTGCAATGCCTGGAAGGCGCAGAGGCTGCGGGGGCAGGCAGCCTGCGGGCACGGCTTTGCCCGGCTCCTCGGCACCGCGCCAGCATCCGCGGCAGCTCCGCAGCCCCGGGCAGGTCTGCTCTCCATCCGAACGCCAACACCCGCCCGGGCAGCAGCTTCCAGAGCGCTCTCCAGATCCTGCTCCCCGCAGCACCAGGGAAGCTCTTCCGCCGCGGTGATTTTCTCAGCCCATGGGCTGGTGGTGTCTTTACCCAGCCCAGGCAGCGCAGAGCGGCTGGAATGAATAAATAACCAGGACAGGAGCATCTCTCCCGGGGACTGCACCACTCGTTCGAGTGAGAATTGGGCACCTTGTCTCAGTGCGTGGTCCCGGGGGCAGGAGGGGACGCATCCATTCCCAGACAGTGGTGTCAGAGGGATGCTGGGCTGCAGGGACCCCCACACTTGTCTGTGGGGTGGCCTCAGAGTGCTGTGTCCCTGGATTTTGTTCCCCAGGCCTCGAGCATGCCTGGGGCTGTCCTTAAGCCAGAGGTCACCTGGCCATTGGCCTGTTCCTGGTGGGAGGATGCAGCTGCTCCATGAATCCTGCAGGATATGGGGGATGGCATCCCGTGCTGCGGAACTGTGAAGGGGGAGGTGCTGGGGCCACTCAGAAGGGAAAATCCCCCTTTCCCCAGAGGTGTTTGCAAGGGGAGATTGCAGAACCCCCAGGCTTCCACAGCCACATGATGAACACAATCCAGGGAATTTCTTCAAAAGCAAAACAGGAATATAATGGAAGTTTTTGCTGGCCTGAGGGGTGGGGATGATTGTTCACAGCCTGGCTGGTGCAGGAGCTGGGACACCAAACGGGGCTGTCAGGCAGCAGGCACACAAAAGCTGTCAACTTTCCTGTGCTATCAAATTAAACAGTGGAATTCCTTGGTGTGCAGCATCTGAGACACAGAGACCTAATGCAAGGCTAAAGGTGATCAGTCAAACTTGGAAAATAAAAAATATCCATCACAAACAGCTCATTGTAAACCACATCCTCCTCGTGCTGGCCCCAGCCACCCCGAGCTCCGGAGCTGAGGACACCCCTTGCCAGGTGCTCTCCATCAGCACGAACAGGGAGTATTTGGGAGAGAGGGAGTCACCTTTTCTGCTTTTTCAATGGCCACACTCCCTTCCCAGGTTTTGCCCTCAAAAACAAGGGTGTGCCCATAATGCTCAGCTATTTTAAGACCACTGGGAGCTGGCTGCTTCCTGCCAGTCCCAAGCGAGCCTGTTACACAAGCCAGGAGCAACTTCCCCGGCGGCCACGGCGGCTCACCCCGGAGAGAATGAGGCCCAGAGTGCTGTGCCAACACCAAGGACAGGCTCCAGTGGCACTGGCTCAGCTCAGCACATCCCCAGCATCCTTACAGTGCTGTCGTACACTGCTCATTTCCACTGGGGCGGGTTTAGGCTCTTCCCCCGGTGTGTCTGTCCTTGCCTGTTTGATGCCCAGACACCAGCTAGGATCCTAAACCACCTCGTAGGGCTCCTGCTGTGAGTGCTGGGGAATGTCCCTTTGGAGGCAGGTGATGCACAGGACAGGGGGAGCTGCTCTCATGTGGGATCCACTCAGGGATGGGCCTCTCACTTAGAAAATGATGCCCCTCCCAGTCCCAGCCATGAGCTGGGGGGGTGAGATAAGGACTGGTGAGCACAGGCTGCCTTGCCATGGGCCTGTGCTCACGTGTGTGTGTGTGTGTATATGTGGGTATTCACAGAATCATTAAGTTTGGAAAAAAGAAAAAAAAAATCATAGGATCATTGACGTTGGAAAAGTCCTCTAAGATCATCAAGCCCAAAAATTAACCCCTATTTTTACATACGTATATACATACACACACACACACAAACACACACACATACATATCTCTATACCTGTGCATTTACAGGCAGTACATTCCCTCCAACCTGTCCCTTTCCCTGCTCTCCTGCAGCAGAGATGTGCTCAGCTTGGGCAGACCATCACCTGCCAGGTTAAGGGATGCACTGCCCACTGGACCCAGGACATTGTGCCCAACCTGGAACAGCCTGAGCACCCAGTGTTCCCTGGGGTGCCCTGATGGGGAGGAGGGCACAGGGAAGAAAGTCAGTGGCACACAGAAAGGGAAATTGCAGGCTTTAACCACATGAATGGAGCAAACTGCACTGAAACGCTTCCCAATTCAACCACTTATCCCCTTGCTAACCCTGCTTTTGTGTGGTCTCTAACCCTGGTTTTTGTGGGGCCGGAGAGCAGCTGGAGAGTGTCCAGTGACCCCCGGCTCCCTGCACGTCCCCCAGGGGCAGGATGCCACAGGCCACCCTGCAAGCCCCATCCCGCCTTCCATGCCAGCACGGATCCAGCTGGGATCTGTGTGGAGGAAACAACAAACGCAGACCTGGCTTCATCAAGAAGCCACACCATGGTGCCAGCGGCAGCCATACCGGGCAGTCTGTCCGCAGGAAAAGCCGCCGTGGGATGCAGTGTTGGGGCCCCACATGTGCCACGCCAAGACCCCACACAAACCCTGCTGTGGGTGCCGGGGCCCCGAGGTGTCCTGTGCTGTGGGGGGCGTGTGGCACACGGGGGACCTGTGGAGTGCAGAGTCCCCCGGTCTCCCAGGCGTGCCGTGGTGTGGAGGGTCGCGCCGTGCCCAGGCGTGCTGGGTGGTCTGTGGCACTGGTATCCCGCACCACGCGGGGGGGTCCGCCTGCCCCGCTGCCCCGCGGGACGCTCGGCGGGGATGCTCTGGCCCCCGAGCCCCCGGGCCG